>JARHVA010001352.1:1197500-1512500 GCA_037957365.1 Torreya grandis | reverse complement strand
AGTTATCCTAGCATAATCAAAAGTTAACAATTCTACATTTAAAGGTACACACCAAGAGTCTACAAAAATATTCAATTCTAGAATTTAGAATAGACAAGTAAGAGAGAATCCATATAACAATTCACAAAACAAAATGAGATGATCTTTTTATAATTCTCTATCTGCATTAGTTGCTTAAAGTTTACACCAATTTTCACCTCAAAAACTCCCTCCCTCTTTACTATAGACAATACTCCTTTTATAGAATACCAAGAAGTGTGTTGGTTAGTCATATCTATTTATAAATGTACAAGTGTAAGAATAGTTATCCTTTTAACAAAAGTTATAGAATACACTAAACTTACCAAAATGGATTGACCTATAGGCAAATGTGATTACAAGTTGCACATGCCTTTACAAAATAATATTATATTTTAAAAATATTCCAAAGCTCCATAAAACAAAATATTCATAACTTTGGGGACCCTGGTTGATGTATTCCCTTGCCTTCCCTATAGGATCTTCAATCTATAATGTTGTTCACTAATGAGCTGCAGGTCCACAACTAGTCTCATGAAGAACTCTTTATCTTGGATCTCTAGGTCCTTGAGATTTTACTCAACCTTATCTATAGATTTTTTTATGCTTCTTACATCTCCCATAGTTTCTTATAATGACAAAAGTAGGTCCATGATTCTATTATTATCATCCTCTATTTTGCCTTATCCTTGGTTTCTCACTTCTTGCATAAATTGAGTGGTTCTGAGCTTGAACTCCTCATCTATAATAAGGCCTATAGAACTAAGTGAGGTAGGATATTTTATTATAATATCTAAGATGTAACACATATTGTCTTCTTTTTATTTGAAGTCCCTAGTAATGTCCTTCATTTGCTTAGACCAATTATTTAAGGCACTGATCTTGTCTACTAATATGGCCATAACCATGATCAAGTGAGCTAAGTTGATTGTTTTAAATTTTGGGACTTGATTTTTAGTTAAGGATTTAATAAAGTCCTTCACCTAATAAATTTTAGCTTATCATTGGCCAACTTGGTGTATAGCCCTATTGATTTTTCTGCTCACTATATTTTTCTTGGGTTTGATTGCTTTCATAGAATTAAATAAATCAACCATGGTATCTTCAAACTTATTGAAATGGTCCTCATGGATTGATAAGATGGATTGTTCCTTCAAATTATTATTCTATTTTAGGTTGCCTTTGATGGCATCCTATAAATGATATGATTGTGCTTGATCTAATTTAAGCACATTTTCCTCAAAGATGTAGTTTTCACCCAGTCTTTATCCTTCAACAGGATTCAAGCCAACAAATGTTTCCACTTTTTGAAAAGTGAATTATTCCCCTCCAACTAATTATTTATTTTTAGTGACTCTTTATAATCCATCTATTATTGGGTCAAACCTAATGCTGACTGATGATTGAGTTAATTTTGTATGCTCTAGGGTTTCCACTTATGTGCCTAAAGTTCTAGGAGTAACCATCTATCCTTCCTTCTCTTGTTGTTGCAATGCCATAATATATGGCTTGATTTCATCATGGACAGTGATGTTTATTGATTTAGTAATGGCCCATGAATAGTGTAGAGTAGGAACTTTCTACAACTTTCCATATATGAAATACTCTAGAATGGAATGGCCATAAATTGGGTTATCTTCACTAAAAATATTGACCTCACTTATAGGATGGGTGAATTAACCTTGGGTATATTTCTCTTTCTTGAAACTAAAGTTATCTTAGCCTTTATCTTTGGATTACTAATTGAGACTAAACCCAAAGCCAATTCCTTCCCCTTCTCTTTCTCCTTAGCTTGGGGTTAAGGTTCTTCCATCTGTGTTTCCTTAGCCTGAGCCTCTTCTTCATCTAATTAATAGTATTATTACAACATTTTTAGAGCATGCTCCAATATTTCCTTAGGATCCAATGCTCTTATATAAATTTTATTAATTGAGGGTTCTAGTTCTTCAGGTTGTACTGAAGATGATGCCACCTCATCTAGCCTTCTTTCTTCAGGCCTCTATTCAACTTATGCTCCAAGATTTTGTGTTTTTGCTTATGGTTATGCTGAAGGCCTAAAAGATGGACCTTGTAACAAATGTTACTAATTTTTCCCCATATTCCATATGTCATCAATTAGTTTTTATTTTCTTAACAATCTAGCCTCTAGCTTAATGTTATGTTTCTTCAATATTGCTAATACTTTAGTGAATGAAGAAGCTCTAGTTTACATGCAGTCATAAGGACCATGTTGGTGCTCATAAGTCATACTAATTCCTTTTTAATTCAAAATTTTCATAAATTTATCATTGGGGTCCCACTATCTCAATTCATCATGCTAATATCTAAAAGAGCTCCTATGCTTGGAAGCAACTTCCATATTATCCCATTACTGAAACATAGCCTAACCAATGGTTAAGAGGAAGGTGTAGAATAAGCCTTTCCTCTTGGTTATTAAAAAACCATCTATACTATTGCAAATCTGTAATGCAACTTCTTGCTCATCTAACTTGTTTAGTACATGAACTAGTAGCCTAAGTGGGGTGCATTGGGTCCCTTCAATCCTAATTATAGTGCAATCTGGATATAACCAAATGTCTCTGATGAATTAAACATATTTATTGATTAGATATTTGACCCTCATCATGGGGATCCCTATGATATCCTCAACCAAGGATGGATAAACACAATCACATATGAATTGCATAAGGTCCCTGTACTTGAATATATGCAATTTGAAGTAGTATTGGGAGACTATTTGTTTACCATCAGGTGACTATTATTTAATGCTATGAAATTTTGTAGTAACTATTAGGGCATCCAATATATATGAAATCATATAAAATTGACTCTTATCCCTATTTTTAATTCCAAATAACTACCTTCTCAAACAATTGATGATGACTTCACCAAGGGGAAGGGTTTTCTCTCTCTCAACCATAAAATAAACCAAAGATACCTAGATTTTATTCACATAAGTGGTGGTAGGATTACCACATGTTATAATAATCAAGTTCATAATCATCCTAATATTGGTCCTAAATAAGTTGATTAGGATGTTGTCACTGAGGTCAAAAATTACATGGTTTCTAGAATATAGCCAAGGAGTCATGGTGGTCTTCAAATCATTCTTCCTTGCCCACTCATTGATTATAGCCATGTCTACTTGGGGTTTTGGAATCTTATATTAGTTTTCAAATGTTATATTAGAAATATATGTAACCTTCCTAAATATAAATTCATGAACTAACATGCCCTAATCAGTTTTACAATTTTTGAAAATAGGAGCAATAAATACAATATAGTACCTCTAGTTTTGATGCAACATAATGTAGATTTGTCATTTGAATGAAGACCAGATCATAGTACCTCCTTTTGACTGATGTGTTCCTTTAATCCTCCCTCATGATGGTTGACAACTCCTCAATGGTCTAGAAAAGGTTGGACCAATGGTTATCTCCCATGTTAAAGGATACAACATCAAATTCTATGTCTTTGAAGATTCTACCTTCTAAATCTATGGTTAGATAGAGCTTTGTATCTTTTTTTTGAGCCACCATGACTATGATTTTGAAAAATTTCTCACTAATGGTCTAAAGTTCACCTCTAGATCAATTTATGCTTACTTAGATGGTAATTTAACTCTCTCAAGCTTGACTATGGTCAATTTGGGATCAAATTAGGGATTTTGTAGATGCTAGGGCTTTCTACAAGTCTTTTATGAGATTTAATGGTGATGAATTTTAACTTAAGTGAGTTTATGTCTTAGATTTTATCTGGACCCCTACCTTTATACCTTTGCTTTTTTAAGCCCACAAAATCTTTGGTTTTATCATTTATATCTATGTGGTATCTATTTGGCACTTTCATGACACTTTTTTCATTAATGTTTTGAAAATTAACCATTTCCTTTTGAAAAATCTACATTGTCTCACTCCATTAGATTATATTGCATGGATCAATGTTGGTCATTGATCTTGATCCTATGAGTTGAATGCCATTAGTTGATATATATAATTGGCTCTGAGTTCATGCCACTTGGCAATCCTATGAGCCTCCTAAGCTTTCTACCTTGTCAACTTTACTAGTTAGCATGATTTCACCACATGGTGATTATGTGCTTACTTGAATCTTTATCAAAAAGTCTTCCTTGGTCTCACATTGTTTGATCAAGGGTACCTGAATGAGCATGGGTTGCTTGATTATGATCTATGGGATAGGCCACCATTGGTTGCTTGTTTTTATTTGGCTATGACAATAACACCTGTCATCTCTTCACCTTTTCAAAAGCATTATTGAAAATTTGACTTGGTTATCCCCATTAGATTGATTCTATCTAAGTGAAAATGATTTGTAGATCTTGAAAAGATGCATAATGTTTAAGTTAGGGTTAGGATACATAAAGAAATTAGGTTAAAGACTTTAGAATATGGTTTTATTTCATGTTAATAAACATGAGATAAAATTTAGGATAAAATATTTAAGCTAAGATTTAACATAGTAAAAGGGGACCCCAAATAATCATAAAGTGACTTAACGTAAGTTTTTTAACCCAAGGTTTTATCGTATTAATAAATATGATAAGAATTTAGGGTAAAAGCTCTAAGCTAAGTTTTTTAACAATAAGACCCTGCATTTGTTAGATCAAGCCAATAAAATAAACTAAAATATCATGAGACATATAAGGACCAAACATAAGATTTTAGACTAAGGTTTAGTCAAATGTTTAAAAACATGACTAAATCTTATGATAACATTTAATCTAAGTCTATGGTGTTTATAATTTCTCCCATGCAAATTTAAACTTAGTTAGAAGGGTCTCAAGTTGAAACATGGATTCAAATAGATCCAAATAATCTATGATAGGTTAAAAGCTAATGAAAAATTGATTTTAACATTGAAGTATAGAACCCTAAGCATGTTTATTCTCAAAATGAGATTCCATTGATATTGCAACACTGAGAATAAACATTTTCATTCATACAAGTGAGATTGGTTCTTGAGCTCAAATTTTTATGATCTTGTGGATGCCAATGATGGTTGTGTGGATGTCAATGATGGTCGTTAGGCATAAAAATTAAGTTCTCACAATTAACCATACAGGCTAAAATTTTAAGGTCTCAGGGATGTTAATGACAACCTCATGAGCATTAAATGATGGGCACAAGAATGTCAAATTTAAGTTCTATGAAATATAGTAGGTTTTGTAATAACTTTGACTCAATACGCATCATTTAATTGATCTTGTTCAAGTAAACATGGGTCATTGATTATAAAAAGGGCCCTACATTTATTAAAATCATAACACAAGTCCTTATCCTAAGATTAAAACATGATAAAAATTCCCTTTAAATAATATAAGTCCTAGTATAAGACCTTGTACTAAGGTTTTATTATATTAATAAATATGACAAAACTTTAGGGTATATTTATGCTAAATCTAAGTTATAATAATAAAAAGGGACCCTCTTATTTCCTTGCTTCAATCATGCACCATTAAATATTCAACATATGATTAAACATGAGTTGTAGATCATGATCTATGGATTTAAACACCATTGGTTTTGTGGATTAAAGTCTTAGACATATTGGGCTCATATCGTGTCATTTGATTAACGTTCCCTGATTGAATGCGGGTCATTGATCTTGTAAACAAGCATGTGGTTTAAGTTAGGGATCGAAGACTTATAAGACTAGGATAAAGTCTTAAGACTAAGATCTTGTTTATGTTAATAAATATGAATGGGTCCTTAGGACTAAGACATTAGTCTAAGTTTATAACCAGAGGGACCATGTAAATAATAAAGTTAGACCAAGTTAGGAACATAATAAAAATACCTTGCAAACATTAAAATTAGACCATGCTAAAATAAAAAGGAACAAGAGGCTCAAGAATTCAATAGACCAAGTAAATAATTTTTAGACTAAGGTTTGGTTGTGTAAAAAAACACAACCAAGCCTTAGTATAAAAATTAATCTTGAGTTCATGACATATTTTAAAGTGTTCCCACCAATTTTATTCTCATCAAATTTGAATTTGGTCCAAAAGAAATTATGCTAGGGTTTCTTGAAGGAGGGCTTATAGAAGCTTTAAACATGGATTTAACTTGAATTCCTTTAGACCAAAGGCTAGTAAAATTGAAGCATAGTCCATTCAATGAGGGTTCCATTAAACTTGTAACTTGAAAAAAAAAGATCCATCATTAGCAATATTAGGCAAGATTAAACCAGAATGATGAATAAATAAACCAACCAAGTCAAGGTGTGGATGATCTTCAAATACAAATAATGTGTAAAAATTTTAATGACATTTTGATCAAGTGAATTTTTAGTATTAAGGTTTAAATTTTCACAATTTGACACAAGGCTCCCCATTTTTTAGAAATGGGGGTATGTTGACATCAAAAAATGGAGGCTTTTAGTGGAAATATAGAAATATGTTAGAATTTAGAGACTCTAGTTCATAAAAATAACCAGATTACCTCTTCCACTTGATTAGTGCCATTATCAAGATCAGTTCATGGTTAGAACAAGCCTTGCACGTGTAGAATTAGGATCAAACATCAAATCCTAGCCATGTTATGTGTGTGTTTTGATTCCACTTACTATTTATAATGGTATTTAAGAAAAAAATTACATATTTCATGCCTTTAACCATTAATATTGACTTATAACATGTTTGAGTATTCATTAAAAACCATGTTTTAGTTCAGGGAAGGCTTGGGCATTGCTTTACTGCCAGCCAAGCATCCATAACCCCAATAGAGATGCCTTTGTCTTCACTCAAGACATTAATACATTTCCATCAATGCATCCATAGTTTAGGTGGAGGTTACCAAAATCACCTCTTCTTATAAATATTTTGATTTTGTAATAAGCTCTTATTTTTGTATTTTCTTAGACCCTTTTAGCTTTCTAGCAAAGGTTGGGAACCAAGTTAGCTAGGTTTAAGGATTTGGTCAAATGTTTGATTCTCATATAATGACCTATGGTTTTAACCTTCATCCTAAGTAAGGATGTTTATTAACTTAAAACATGACTGTGTTCCAACAACTTAAGATTTCATCCCATATATGCAATTCTTATTAAAACCAAGTTCAGATCAAAACAATGTTTAAGATATTATGGAATTGTTAACTTATCTGTTAGTCTTTATTAGTTTATTTAAACTATAACATAATATTACATTTCAAATAAATGATAAACAAATGTTGAGGAATTATACCTACATTCCTAAACTATGGATTTCTTGATCAATCAGATGAACTTTGAGCTGAGGGCTATCCCAAAGGACTTATTAGAAGCAAATAACAAAGTAGAGAAAGCAAACACATAGAATAAAGAACAAAGAAAGGAAAATCAAATAAGTACATACAAAATATATACAAAAAAGGGATAGGAAGGAAATAACAAGAAAGAAACTAATCTAGCCTACCTTTACTAACTCTAACTATCCTTATAGTTTACTCCATGAAGACCTTAGGGGGAGTATCAAAAAATTAGTGCTTAAGGTATTTCCCATTAGTGGGCAATGAGAAATCTGTTCCTTATAGTTCTTTCATCTTAAAGGTGTTATCTCCAAGTATCTCTACAATCTGGTAGGGGCCTATCCACAAAGGTGTGAACTTCCCATGTTTGCCTTTAGGCTTAGATTCCTTGTCCCAAAGAAGAACTAAGTCTCCTTACCTGAACACCTTTATCTTTGATCACTTATTAAACCACATTTTTAATATGGTTTAGTGTCTACTAAAGTTGTAAAAATCCTTTTCTCTAGAATCTTCCATCTGAACAATGTTTATAAGCCTTGAATTTTCCAATTCATGATCATCTTCCATGTATTCTTACATGAACCAGTATGTTGGCATCTTAAGTGTAATGGGGAATATGGGTTCTTGGCCATATACTAATAATAAGGGTGATGATTTTATAGTATAATTAACCCTTGTTTATCTGCCCATAGGGCATATTTTAGTAGCTTATGTCAATTTCTAGGCTTATCTACTGCAGGCTTCTTTATTGTTTCATCAAGTTCTTATTGGTTGATTCAGATACACCATTACCTTGAGGATAATAGTTGGATGAGAACTTGAGAATGATACTATTATCATATTCCCATTCAATTATCTCAATGGATATAAAATCTAATCCATTATCACATACTAGAGAGATCGATGCTCCAAACATGGTACATATGTTTTCTTCTAAAAATGTGATCACTTTTTTTGTTCTACACTAATTAGTGCCATTTCCTCAGTCCATCTAGTGAATTAATCAATAGTAGTTATAATATATTTGTGACCTTCTAATGAATTGGGGTTAATTACCCCCATAAAATCTAGTCCCCATTGAGCAAAAGGTTTATCTACCATAATTGGATGTAATGGCATGGTTAATTTAGGATCTTTTGTTCTAAAGACTTGATATGAATGGAACTATATTATATGCTTGTGGTCATCCTTGAGGATTATGGGCCAGTAGTAACTAGCTCTAATGATTTTATGAGCTATTATCCTTCTAGATAGATGTCCACTTCCTAGCTTCTCATGAAAAGTGCTCATGATTTTAGTTGCTTCTTCATTGGATACACATCTCAAGTAAATGCCTTCAAAGTTTTTTCTATATAGCACTCTATCTTTAATTATGTAGTGGGTTGCCTTAAATCTTAGGTCTCTTGTTTACTCCCTGGTCAACCCTAAAGACAAGTGCCATTGATTAGTATATGTACAATTGGATCATACCAATCATTGGACTAAAATCTTTCTTGTTCAACTTATATGACATTTAGCTTGGGTTTAATATTGGCAATCAATTAAATCAAACATTGGCACCTTACCAATTTTATAGTCTTTAGTTTAATGTCATATTCTTATATCACTAACATCCACTTACCTCTCCTTTCTCCTAGTTCATTCTGACTCAACATGATCTTGGTGGCAGGGTCAAGTAAGATTACATGCACCTTATTCCTAAGAATGTAGTGCCTAAATTTATTCACTACCTTAGCTAATGAACATGTCTACTTATCAATTAAATAATAATTTAACTCAAAAATTTTAAATTTCATGCTCATGAAAGTAATTGGATGATCACATACATCAATTTTTTGAGTTTAAACTATAGCAATAGTATGATCAAAAGAAAAGGAGTAAATGTAAAAATCTTTGGAGAAGTTTGGACTTATCAGGATAGGAGCTTGTCTAATTACTTCCTTGATTTCCTTAAAATCATTCTTGGTTTCTTCATTATAAGTGATTTTGATGTCTTTTTTAGCATATCATTCAATGGTTTGACAATTTTTCTAAATACAAAAATAAACTTTTTAAAAAAATTAATTTTGTCAAAGAATGATTTTAGTTCTTTTCTACTATTAGAAGTATCTATTTTTGATATAGCATCTACTCCATCTAGATCTATAGATATTCCCTCCTTAGTTATAACATGTCCTAACATTTTTATCTCAGTAACATAGAAAATTATTTTCTTTGGGTTGAGATAAATCCCATGCCTTTTACACCTTTTAAATACCTACTATAGATGAATGATGTGGTCCTCTCTATTCTTGGAAAAGATAGTTAGATCATCCTTGTATATAGTAATGCATTTACCTACCAGACCTTGGAAAGCATGATCCAT
This sequence comes from Torreya grandis, assembly GCA_037957365.1. NCBI lineage: Eukaryota > Viridiplantae > Streptophyta > Pinopsida > Cupressales > Taxaceae > Torreya > Torreya grandis. The sequence goes on along the minus strand of JARHVA010001352.1, from coordinate 1,502,870 downwards.
GGCCCTTTGGAATGTTTCCCCTATGTTGGTTACCCAAAAAGGCATCCTTTTGTAAGTAAACATACCTCACTTGATATTAAAAGTAGTCTTCATCATGTCTTCCTAATTTATGAGCACTTGGTTTTACCCTAAAAATCCATCAAGAAAGGATATCATAAAAGAACCAGAAACACTTTGTATAACTTGGTCTAAAGAAGGCAAAGGATAGTTGTCTTTTTTAGATGATTTATTTAGATTCCTAAAATGAATGCATAGTCTTATTTCACCATTCTTTTTCCTAACTAGCACCAAATTGGTGACCCAGGTAGAGTGCCTAATGGGAAATAAAATCTTAGCATCTAAAACTTTTTTTGACTTCTTTGAAAATCATAGGCTATAAAATAGGGTTGACAAGTATTTACTTTAGTCTAAAAGGTTTGCAATTTTCCTTCAGGGGTATGGTATGGGTGATGACTCTTGGAAAAAAAATATTCAAGTCATCATAGGACCATGATATTATGTCATTACATTTTGTCATCAAGTCTTTGGCCTTTTAATTTTCAATGCTTGTACATGTTGTCCCAATATTAACTAGTTGCGATTGATCTTGAGTTCCAAGATCAACTACCTTGTAATCATTCCCACTTACCTTGGGTATTCTAATTTTTTTAGTTAGTTTGTCCTGATCAAATAACCTTTCCAATGAAATCATGCCTTTTGGGATTTTATTATTACTCAGTTGAATGACTTTGTTGTTGAATCTACCATCCTCTTCAAGAGTATTCTCATTGACCTCATCTATGACATGGGCCTCCAATACTCCTAAGTTGGTCATGAAATCTAGGAATTTTTGGTCATCATTAAAATCTTGTAGATGGTTTATGTTATCTAGGACTAAAGCCCATAGAACCAACTCAATTCTAAGGTTTTGAGAGTCATGGTTTGGCATAAGATTGGTTATAGTCGAGGCAAGCTCATCAGCAACCTTGTTCTTCTCCTTATGGATGAAACTAATGTTTAAAGAATCAAAACATTCCAATAAATCCTAGACTCTTAACTTATATCTTTTGAGATACAAAAATTTACACTAGTATTTAATATTCACCTAATTAATCATAAGTTTTGATTCATCATGAACCAAGAGTTATTTAACCTTATGCTTAATGGCAAATTCCAATCTTAGAATCAAAGCTTCATATTCTGTAAGATTATTTGTGTAAGGAAACTAAGGTCTATTAGTATATTTTAGTTCTTTCCCAATAAGATTGGTAAGAACAATTCCTACTCTAGATCTAGACTTACACCTAGCACCATCAAAATGTAATTTCCAAATTCTAGTAGAGCATGATAAGTCTTAGAACTATGTATCTTAGAAGTATCGAGAGTATACACTCTTAATTTAAAATCCATCATGTTGATTTCATCAAAGTCCAACATATTAACCCTTTCATTCACAATATTATATTCAGTGATCATGTACTTCATATGAGGCTCTCTTTCCACTCTAATCTAATTTGGAACTCCTTTTCATGCAATCCACAAATGTGAATAGTCAGTGGACATATATCCATTCAGGGCCTTTACCCATTCTCTACTTAACAATATTACATAAGCATCAAAAATGTCTACCACTTGGATGTCAATAAATTATTGGAATCTAGGCTCAAAGGCAAGTTACATATGAACATTTAATAATTATTTAATTACTTTGACTCTATACTTATCTAATTGAGTAACAAATCTATCAAATTTAATAGCAGTCAAGCCAAGTTGTTTACAAATACCTATTGGAATGATATTTGTGGATGCACTAGACTATAATAAATAATTATGTAAATTTTTACCAAACATTCTCACAATAAGCAGGAAAGGTGGGGATTATGTCTTAGCTTTATACATAGTAGCATTGGCATTGTCAATTTTGGGTGGCCTACTAGGCTTTTTAGATAAGGACTCCAGCAATAGGTTTCTTTGCTAAGTGATCTAAATCAACTAATGTAATGTAATGTTAGCCTTAATTTTATTCATGTATTCCAAAATATTATACCTAGTCCTATTGGAAGAATTAGATGCATCAATACTAAGTTTAGAAGTACTTCCATTTGGAGGCTCTAGGTTATTATTTGATGTAGTATCTAGAGCAGTGCCAAAGTTATTTGGGGGTGTTGAAGTATTCAAGGGCTGCTTATTCTCCCTATTCCTTAGAGGGTATGTATTTTTCAAGAATTTTTGAAAATCATGGACTTCTTTAGAAATATCATCAAGTTCATTAACTTCTTGGAAAGGGTAGTCAAAAATCTCCACCATGAAATATTGGTTAGTAGATTTAGACCCTGATGTACCTACACCATTATCTTTATTAGGAACCACTTTAAATGTATCCAAATCTTCTTGAAAGGCCTCAAAATCTTTACAAAAGTCAATGCAATCTATCTCACCATGTCTAAAAGTGAAATGTACTCACTACAATAATCAGGTAAAGCAATATCAATAAGATTTATATCCATTATTTTATTATAAGTAGATGACTCATTAATCTTATTATCATTGTAACTATCATTATGGAATCTATTAATGGGTCTATTAAACCTTTGGAAATAAAAGTTCCTACCTAAGCTCTATCCAGCATTACCAATCTAATTATGTAGCTAAAGAAAACCAATGCTTAACTTTTGGACCATATTTAAGATCGAGTCATTTTGCATTTTTTAGTGCCTTAGAATTATGAACTTGATTATTATTAGTACTAGTGGTTTGTACCAAGGCCTTTTTATCACTAGGGTTTAATCCATTTTTAGCAGTATTCAAGAATCCCATGTTCTGGGTATGATGAGCATGACATAAGGGTAATTGGTTCAAAGTTGGGATTTGGTTCAAAGAAGGTATGTTCTAATTATTATTGGCAAAGACATTAAGGATAGGTAAATGTGGGTTCACATTGGGAATAGAGTAATACATTTGACCTTGGGGTTGTATTTAGTCATTAAAAATCATAGCCTTAGCATAAGCTAAAGCTAATGCGTTCATGGGTCCAATAGATTTCTTTATAAATAAACAAGTCATAAGATCTAAAGCATCTTTATAGATTTCTAGGCTAAAGCCTCATCTGGTCTATAAGGAGCTATAGTCATACTAAATATATTTTGGAACATAGCATTGAAATCTCTTATGGGTTCATTTTCATCCATTTTTAATATGGTGAATCGCTAGTACAGGACACAAGGAATGATAATTTTACCAAACTAGTTAATGAAGACATTGTTAAAATCAACCCAACTTGTAATGTAATTTTTAAGGAGATATAGAAACCATTTGTATGAAGCATATTTAAAATTGAAATTAAATATTCTACATGATACATCTTCATGAGTGACATTTAGCAATCTCAAAGTAGCTTTAAATGACTTAATATGCTCCTTAACCATTATAATACTATTAGGACTAAATATTAGCAAATATTTCTCAGGGTTATAGGTAAGGTCATGTATCACACCTAACACATTTATAGAAGATCCATACAACCAAGCCATACCTGGATTGGGATTGAATATGTGAGTACCCTAAATTGGTGAAGTTGGCAAAGAATTTGAAATCATGTGCTTACCTTTGTATTACCTAGCTCTTTTATGGACTTCTAATTCAAGCAATTATCTAGTCTCTAAATGTGACCTTGTTATGATTCTTAGTAATTCCATCTTGAGAATTTTGAATCCTATTTGAAATATAATGTGTTAATCCTATCTTTGTAGAGAATAATGATTAGAAATGCACATTAAGCAAATTTTGTAAAGATTCATATAAAGGATGATAAAGCATGGTAATCTATAATAAAGTCAGCTCAAAGATGTATCCAAATACATAATTAAGATGACCTTTACATCTTTTAAGCTCAGATGAACTCAATTGAGTAAAGGATCTAAGAATCTTTGATCAAAATAGTTATTACTAACCTCAAACCTATTGGGTTCACAATTCTAAATCTATCTTTACCACAATTTGATATATGTATTCAAAGAATGTCAATCTTTGTCTAAATAAGCACAAACACTAGTCTAAAATCATGAATATCACCAAAATTTACATTATTATGCTAAAATAAACACAAATATGTAAAGAGTAAAGTGATCATTAAGTAGAATTTAGAAAAAATAGCAAAGATACTACAAATCTACAAAGAATTTAGCCCTCCTTGTAGCGCTAATGAAGATCTACCTATTGATGCCTAAATATGTATCACAAGGTGCTTAGAGTATTTAAGAAACACTTTTCATTTTATAATTCAAATAATTTAGAGCATGAGTTGCATTTTGTGATAATCATGTTATCTATGATAGAATACAGGCATAATAAATAATTGTTTCACAATATTTATAATGTTTGGTGGTTAGGAGCCATAGTAGCCTATAAATATTTGCAAATAAGAAGATGATCTATTCTAATTAAGGTGAATTATACTCAATTATAAGTATAAATCTAAAATAATATGTACATATATGATGAAAATTTAATTTAAAGTGAATTGGTTAAAAAAGAATCAAAAGGAAGGGTAGGGTAAAGAGAAAATATGTTGTTACTGATCTTCATTCCAGATATTATGACAAAGTTAAAATATCATCTAATCATGTACTTAAAAATAATTTATGATACAAAATAGCTTAAGATTAAATCTTACCACACATTAGGAAAACGTTTAATGATTGTGAAAAATAATTTAAATAAGAATGAAACTTACTTTAAAGATTTACCCCTATAATCAAATAGTTGATGCACATCTACAAATGTAGAGAAAATAAAATGATGTAAACTATAGAACCTTCAATTATCCTAGCATAAGCACAAGTTAAAAAAGTATGAATTCAAAGGTACATACCAAGAGTCTAAAATAACTATTCAAATCTAAAATTTAAAATAGATAAGTGAGAGAGAAGCCATATAATAATTGACATAAACAAAATGACATAATTTTTTCAAAATTCTCTACTTGCATTAGTTGCTTGAAGTTTACACTAGTTTTTAGCTCAAAAACTCCCTCCCTCTTTACAATAGACAATACTCCTTTTACATAATACCAAGAATTATGTCAGTCAGCCATATCTATTTACAAGTGTACAAGTGTAAGGATAGTTATCTTTTTAACAAAAGTTATAGAATACACTAGACTTTCCAAAATGGACTGACCTATAAAAAAATATGCTTACAAGTTGCACATGCCTTTAAAAAAGAATATTATATTTTCAAAATATTATAAATCTATACAAAAAATATATTTCTAACTAATTTTGGGGACCCTATTTTAATGTAGTCCCTTGCATTCCCTATAGGATCTTTAATCTATAATGTTGTTTATTGATGAGTTGTAGGTCCACAACTGGTCTCATGAAGAGATATTTCTCTTAGATCTCTAGGTCCTTGATATTTTTCTTAGCCTTCTCTATAGCTTGTTTTATGCCTCTTGTATCTCTCATATTTTTTTATGATGACAAGATTAGGCCCATGATTCTCTTATTATAATTGCCTATTTTACTTTTCCCTTGACTTTCTCACTTCTTTCATAAATTGAGTAGTTCTGAGCTTGAACTCTTCATCTATAATAAGGCCTAGAGAACTAAGTGAGTTAGGCTCTTTGATTAGACTACCTAAGATGTATAACATCTTATCATATTACTATCTGAAGCCCTCGATAATGTCCTTAATTTTATTATACCAATTATTTAAGGCACTGATCTTGTCCACTAATATGGCCATAACCATGTTCAAGTGGGCTAGGTTGAATGCCTTAAATTCTAGGACTTGATTTTTAGTCAAGACTTTAATCAAGTCCTTCACCTGATAACTTGCATCTTGCCATTAGCCAACTTATATTTTATCCCTATAGATTTGTATACTCATTGTATTTTTCTTGGCTATGAGTTCTTTCACAAAAATGACAAGTCAACCATGTTATCTTCAAACTTCTTGAACTGGTCCTCATGGATTGATAAGATGGCTTGTTCCTTCAAATTGGTATTCTTCTATAGGATGATTTTGATGGAATCCTGTAACTAAGATGATTGTGATTAAGCCAATTCAAGCACATTTTTCTCAAAGATGTAGTTTTCACCTAGTCTCTACCCTTCAATAGGAGTCAAGCCATCAAATGTTTTCATTTTCTAAAAAGTGAATTCTTCTCCTCCAACCAAGGATTTATTATCAATGACTCTTTGTAATCGAGATATTTTTGGATCAAAACTAATGCCAATTGATGATTGAGTTACTTTTGGAGGCTCTAGGGTTTTCACTTATGTGCCTATAATTTCAAGAGAAGTCATTTATCCTTCCTTCTCTTGTTGTTACAATGCCACAATCTAGGGCTTGAGTTCATCATGGACAGTGGTGTTGATTGATTTAGTAATGTCCCATGAATAGTGTAGAGTAGGAACTTTCTACAACTTGCCATATATGAAATATTTTGGAATAGAATGGCCATAAATTAGGTTATCTTCATTGAAAAGATTGACCTCACTTATAGGATGGGTGAATGTCACCTTGGATATATTGCTCTTTATTGAAACTAAAGTTAGCTCAACCTTTATCTTTGGAGTATTAATTGAGACTAAACCCAAAGTTAATTCCTTCCCCTTCTCTTTCTCCTCAGCTTGGGGTTAAGGTTCTTCCATATGTGCTTCCTCAGCCTAAGCCCCTTCTTCATCTAATTGATAGGCTTAGTACAACATTTTTAGAGCATCTTCCACTATTTCTTTAGGATCTAGTGCTCTTATATCAATTTTATTAATTGAGGGTCCTAGTTATTTAGGTTTTACTAAAGATGATGCCACCATATCTTGCCTTCTTTCTTCAAGCCTCTATTCAAATTGTGTTCCAATATCTTTTATTTTTGTTTATGGTTGTGTTGAAGGCCTAAAAGATGGACCTGGTAACAAATGGTACTACTTGGGCCCCATCTACCGTATGTCATCACTTGGTTTTTATTCTCTTAATAATCTAGCCTATAGCTCAATGTTATATTTCTTCAATCTTGCCAATACTTTAGTGAATGAAGAATCTCTAGTGTACATGCAGTCATAAGGACCAAGCTAGTGCTCATAAGTCATATTAATTCCTTTTTAATTCAAAATTTTCATAACTTTATCATTGGGGTCCCACTATCTCAATTCATCATGCTAATATCTGAAAGAGTTCCTATACTTGGAAGCAACTTCTATATTGTCCCATTGATAAAACACAATCTAACCAATGGTTAAGAGGAAGGTGTAGAATAAGCCTTTCCTCTTGGTTCTAAAAAAACCATCTATACCATTGCATATCTATAATGCAACTTCTTTCTCTAATAACTTGTTTGGTACATGGACTATTAGCCTAAGTGGGCATTGGGTCCTTTTAATCCTAATTATAGTGAAATTTGGATATAACCAAATGTCTCTAATGAATTCAACATATTTCTTAATTATAGGGTTGATCATCATCATGGGGATCCCTGTGATATCCTTAACCAAGGTTAGATAGACATAATCACATATGGTCCTCATACTTGAATATATGTAATTTCAAGTAGTATTGGGAGACTATCTGTTTCCCATTAGGTGACCACTATTTAATGCTGGTAATTTTGGTGGTAGCTAGTAGAGCATCCAATAGATATGACATCATATAAAATTTACCCTTAGTCTTCTTTTTCATTAAAAATAATTTCCTTCTCAAATAAGTGATGATGACTTCATAAAGGGGAGGGTTTTTTCTCTCTCAACCATAAAATAAACCAAAGGCAACCAGATTTTATCCACATAAGTGGTGGTCAGATTCTCACATATCCTATTCATCAAGGTCATAATAATCTTGATCTCAAGCCTAAATTATCTAATTGGGATGTTTCCCCTAAGGTTAAAAACTACTTGGTTCCTATAATATAGCCAAAGAGTCAGGGTGGTCTTTAGATCATTCTTCTTGGCCCACTCATTGATTATAGCCATGTCTACTTGGGGCTTTGGCAACGTATAGTAGTTTTTAAAATGTTATAGGAGAAATATATGTAACCTTCCTAAAGCTATGTTTATGGATTAATATGCCCTAATCAATTTTACAATCTTTAAAAATAGGAGTAATGACATCAATACAATGTAGTACCTCTAGTTTTGATGCAGCACAATGTAAATTTGTTGTCTAAATAAAGACCAAGTCATAATACCTCCTTTTGACTGATGCATTCCTTTCATCCTCCTTCATGATGGTTTATAACTCCTCAATGGTCTATAAAATTTTGGACCAATGGTTATCTCCCATGTTTAAGGCTATAATATCAAATTTCCTGTCTTTGAAGAGTACCTTCTGAATTTGTGGTTAGATAAAGCTTTGTATCTTGTTGTTTTTGAGCCATCATGACTGTGAGTTTGAAAAAATTCTCACTAATAGTCTATAATTCACCTCTAGATCAATTTACACTTGCTTAGATTGTAATTTGACTCTCTTAGGATTGACTATGGTCAATTTGGGATTTAATTAGGTCTTTTGTAGATGCTAGGGTTTTTTGCAAGTTTTTTTGAGCTTTAATGGTAATGAATTTTTAACTTAAGTGATTTTATGTCTTAGATTTTATATGGACCCCTAACTTTATACCTTTGCTTTTCCAATCCCATAAAATCTTTGGTTTTGTCACTTTCTATCTGTGTGGCATCTAGTTAGTGCTTTCACAACACTTTATTCATTAATGTTTTGAAAATTGACCATGGATTTTTGAAAAATCTACTTTGTCTCCCTTTATCAAATCATATTGCATGGATCAATGTTGTACATTGATCTTGATCTTGAGAGTTGAATTCCATTGGTTTCTATATATACTTGACTCTAAGGTTGTGTCACTTGGTAGTGTCATGAGCCTCCTATGCTTTGTACCTTATCAACTTTACCAATTAACATGCTTTCACCATGTGGTGATTCTATGCTTTCTTCGAGTTCTATCAAAAATTCTTCCCTAGTCTTACACTATATGATCATGGTCACCTAAATAAATGTGGGCCACTTGATTACAATTTATGGGATGGGCCACCATTAGTTGCTTATTGTTATTTGGCTACAATTGTGACACTTATCACTTCCTCGCCTTTTTGGAAGCATCATTAAAAATTTGACTCAGTTATTCCCTATTAGATTACCAAGTGAGCATGAGTTCTAGATCTTGAAAAAATGTATAATGTTTAAGTTAGGGTCAGGATACATAAATAACTTAGGTTAAATACTTTATACTATGATTTTATTTTGTGTTAATAAACATGAGATAAAATATTTAATCTAATCTTAGAACATAGTAAAAGGGGACCTTGAATAATAATAAAATGACTTAATGTAAGGTTTTTAACCTAAGTTTTTATCATATTAATAAATACAACAAACATTTAGGGTAAATTCTCTAATCTAAGTTTTTTAACAATAGGACCATGCATTTGTTAGATCAATCCAATAAAATAGACCAAAAGATCATGGGACATATAGGGACCAAGTATAATATTTTAGACTAAGGTTTGGTCAAATGTTTAAAAACATGACTAAATCTTATGATAATATTTAAGCTAAGTGTATGGTGTTTATAATTTCTCCCATGAAAATTTAAAATTATTTATAAGGGTCTCAAGTTTAAACATGGCTTCAAATGGATCCAATTAAACTATGATAGGTCAAAAGATAATGAAAGATTGATTCTAACACTGAAGTACAAAACCCCAAACATGTTTATTCTCCAAATGAGATTCTATTGATCTTGTAACATGGAGAAAAAACATGTTCATTCATCCAAGCAAGATTGGTTCCTTTGCTTGAATTTTGATGGTCTCATAGATGCCAATGAAAATATCATGGATGTCAATGATGGTCATGCAAGTGTCAAAATTAATCTCTCATAATGAACCATAGTGGCTAAAATTTGACAGTCTCACATTCATCAATAACATCCTTATGGGCTTCAAATGATGGGTGTAAGAATGTCAAATTTAAGTCCCATGAAATATAGTAGGTCCTATAGGAACTATGACTTGATACACATCATTTGATTAATCTTGCTCAATAAAATATAGGTCATTGATTATGATACAAGTAGTCAAACATGGTTGGCTCCTGTATTCATAAATGGATTAAGTAAGATTGGGACTATATAGAACCTAGATCAAAGCCTTAAACTAATGTTTTATTTCATATGAACAAACTTTAGCCTAAGGCTTTAAGCTAGGTTAGAAACATGATAAAAAGGGCCCTGGATTTAATAAAATCATAACAGAAGTCCTAAGCTTAAAACATGATAAAAATACCCTTCAAATAATATAAGTCCTAGTGTAAGACCTTATCCTAAGGTTTTATTGTATTAATAAATATGATAAAACTTTAGGGTAAAATTTAGGCTAAGTCTAAGTTATAATAATAAAAAGGGACCCTCTTATTCCTTGATTCAATCATGCACCATCAGATCTTCAGTATCCACTCAAATGTGGGTTGTATATCATGATTCATGTATTCAAATGCCATTGGTTGCATGGATTAAAGTCTTACATATATCAAGCTCATCTCACACCATTTGATCAACTTTACCTAATTGAATGTGGGTTATTGATCCTGCAAACAAGCACATGGTTTAAGTTAGGGCTCAAAAACATATAAGACTTAGGATAAAGTCTTAAGAATAAGCTCTTATTTATGTTAATAAACATGAATGGGGCCTTAGGAATAAGACATTAGTCTAATTTTGTAACCAGAGGGACCATGCGATAATAAAGCTAGACCAAGTTAGGAACATAATAAAAGAACCCTACAAACATTAAAATTAGACCATGCTAAAATAAAAAGGAATGAGAGGCTCGAGACTTAAAGATACCAAGTATATAATTTTTAGACTAAGGTTTTTTTGTGTACAAAAACACAACTAAGCCTTAGTATAAAAATTAAGCTTGAGTTCATGGCATTTTTTAAAGTGTTCCCGTCTATTTTGAATTTGGTCTAAAAGAACTTGTGATAGGATTTCTTGAAAGAGGGCTTCCATAATATTTAAACATGGATTTAACTTGAATTCCTTTATATTAAAGGTTATTAAAATATTTAATCGGGATTAAACTATAATATCAAATCATAATCCATTCAATGAGGGTTCCATTAAACCTATAACTTGGAACAAGAAGATCCACTATTAGCAATATTAGGTAGGATTAAACCAGAACCATGAAAAAATAAACCAACAAAGTTAAGGTGTGTATGATATTCAAATAAAAATAATGTTCAAACATATTGACATTTTGATCAAGTGAATTTTCAGTGTTAAGGTCTAAATTTGCACAATTTGACACAAGGTTCCCTATTTTTCAGAAATGGGGGTATGTTGACCTCAACAGGTATCCTATAAAAAGGTTATTTGTCAAAAATGTGGGTATGTTGACCTCAACAGGCATCTTATAAAAAGGGTATTTGAAAAGGTTTTTTTCTAAAGTTAGATTAAAGTGGAATACTATTAAAACATCCTTTCAAAAAGACAACACATCATTAGAAGGACATGATGTCACTATGATGACACACTTAAAAGTATTCATAAGATAAGGTAATTGTAAAAATCATAATGAAAAGGAACACTTGTGGCATAAAGGAAGGGTCATAATGTAAAATAAAGGAAAGAATAGCATAATAATAAGCATGATGGGGAAGACATAAGACAAATTTAATCCACCTCAAATATTCCCACACACTGTAATATTTTTTTCTTTTACCTAAAAATCTCTAATCTCATAACTAACTTAGATCCATTATATTTCAAGATCTAGGAAGATAATTTTAGATTTTTCAAACTTGCACTTGCTATATTTATCAAGATAATTATGTTATCTCTTGATCACTAAAAGACTCACTTGTTACCAAAATCTTGCTAATTTCACTCTAAATTTTCTAACAAAGGTTCTTCATAACCTTGAATATTTTTGAAAAACTTTGCAGATGGGGTAGGAAAATAAATCTGAGCCTACGTTATTAGATCTCCTAATGTAAGATGAATTTATGGTGAGGGTGTTTGAATAATTACACTAGTTATACTTTCTCAATATTTTTCATGATATGATGAGAAACTAGTTGAAGAAGTTATCACAAACCTAAAATGAGCTCATTAAAAAGTGAGAGGAACCAAGATTCTAATAAGTAGCTTTGTCATTAGCCAAATGTAGTGGGATACCTAAAATGATGCTTATGACCTTAGTAAGAGACTAGGATATGTGGTGTCTAACATAGAATACAAGTGACCTTAGTTTGAAAGATGACTTGATAGAAGTAAAGTGTGGGGGATATTATGATCCCATAAAATGGTTCATTATATCCAAGTAATTACCTCATTTCTCCATAAAATTCTTCCTTTTAAGTGTATTTATAAGTGCATAATATAATTCATTACTAATTCAAAGTAGTAAATGAGTATTTTACCATAGTTATTTTATTCAAGTTATTTTTACCTATTTAAACCACTTTGTTATAACATTTTCATGGGAAAGACACCAGTTTTGTATGTACAAGCCATAAGAATGTACTATAGTTTAAAATAGTTTTTTTTGGTAGTAGAAGAATCCTAAGGACCAGTCTAAACTAACTCTAAATATCACCAATTTGGCTTTGAATATCACCAATTTAGCTCAAATAATCACATGTCTAACTCTAGAGATGCCTATACTAGTTCTAAATCATTACATAAAACTTGTAAAATAACACCTAAATATTATACATTATTTCAAGGGCATACATGTTTGATAAAAAGTAATTTAGTATGTTTTAAAAATAATTCTAATATATATATATATATACTTTATAAAAAAAAGTAGTATTTATTTTTAGCCATAGTATTTATAAAAGTTTTATTATGAGTGAATATAAATATTATATTCTGATCAGCTACTAGAACAAAGGTTAGATGCGATAAAATATATAATAAGTTTCAATTGTTATCATACATGAAATCATGTGTGAAATTGAATCCAAAAATTTACACCAATTATCCTTATAAAGTGGAAAGGATGTTGTTGTGATATTGTTTTGGAATAACCAAGATCCTAGTTAGATTTAATCTTTTTAGGTTGTTATCTTTTTTAAATAAGTTATTGTGAAATTTTGTGATATATATAATACATACCTTTGAGTAAAAATGGGTAGAGATATGGTATTAATTATTGAATAGTTTGAGCATCACTATTTTCAATATTGTAAACATTTTATAAAAGTAATGATAAATTTATTTCATGAAGTTTTTTCAAATCTAATAGTGATATAATCCTATTCTAAGGTAGAACAATGTTATACTCAACCAAATAAATAGGATATAATTTTAGAATTTATATGTTTATTTCATACTATTGTGTGTCTTAAATTTTGTCATCCAATCTCTAATGCAAAATATTATGTTATGTGTCTCACCTACAAGATTGTGTGTTAATGTGTGTGTTTCAAGGAAGCTTAATTTTAACATTTCCATTCCAAATCATTTATTTTTATAAAAAATAGATTAATTTTATCTTTCTATTTCATAAAATTTACATTTATGAAAATATACTAAAAGTGTGTTTACTTTAATGCAATTTTAATTCAAACAAGAGTGTTTCCATTCAAATTACTTTCAATTTAATAAGTGTGTTTTATTTCACAAGTTATAGATTACATTTAAATTCAATTAAGTAGATTATAATTTATAATTAAATGATCCAAAACTCACCCCAAACACACAGTTATTGGTAACCATTTTGCATACCTTATATTTTACTTTCATTGGACATCACCTAGATTGACATGACATATTAATATAAATAAAGTGGACACAATGACCCCTGCCATCCACTCCTATAAAAGTTATCTATGAATTTAATCATTAATTTATGATTTCCCATGTATGTTTTATAAGTCCTCTACCTTATGGATTCTATTTTCCTCTTGGACACACTCCTTTATAGTTCAATTTCAATGTCTCCCAAGGCCTTAATTATTTCCTAGATCTAATTCACATTATAATTAATTATAGGTATTGAATTAGTTAATTGTTCACAAAAAATTAAAGTTAATTATGTGTCCACATTCCTAATTTTAGAGCCACCTTACTTTATTAATACCTACCTAGTGATCACTTTCACATAATTAAAGGTTAATGTTTACTTCATTATGTCTCAAGTTTACTCATGTCCACTTTATTAAATTTTATTCATGTGGCCACTTTGATACTTTAGCCCATGGTCTTAAATTATTCAAAATCTCTTATGAGTTCCAAATATATCACTTGAGGCATATTTGAATCTAGTGGATTATCACAATTTAGTTTGTCACTAGATTTATCTTCCACTCATGATGTCCTTGGGTTAAACCTTGATATAAAAAATGCCAAGTTGGTGACTTATGAAATTTTGGCCACAAAAATTTGAATAAAAACACCAAGGATTATAAGATAAAATATATGATTGAATGGTTCATTTAGTTTGTGTTGAGGCAAAGAGAAGTCCATAATTTTATGGCCATGAAGTAATTAGATGATTCCACATGTCTTGATCATAGTGGCCATGATAAATCTGAGTGTATTTTCAAAATTTAGTTTAAATCAAATTAAAATCAATTTAGCTATGGTCCCATGGACTATATTAAGAAGTTTGAAGGTTAAGGAGGACTTCATAATTTTGTGATCAATAAGGTGTTGACACTTGTAAAGGTTTTGATGGAAATGAGATATCAAAATAGATTGAAAATAAATCATGAGCCTACATAATTCAGCTAAGAAATTCATAAAACAAAATGGGACTCTGTGACTCTATTAGTGTTAGTCAATTAGAAGGTGCCACATGTGTTGATACCTTTCAAACACTTTTAAGCATGCTCAAAATGGAGCTATATATCTCTAGTTATGGCTATATAGCTGGAGCTTAATTTTTAATAAAATCAAACCACATGGACTCATTCAATTATACAATGATTTCTAATTGTATTTAATTTGAAACTAGAGCTATATATCTCTATTTTGAGCATGCTTAAAAGTGTTTGAAAGGTATCAATGAGAGATACATAGTGATTTATGGAAATCTATTTGAATCTAAATACATGTTCAAAGAGTTTTTTTTTATCTCTATTGCTTATAAGAGTGAAATAATGATTATAATAAGTTGGAGATGTTTTTTGGTATCACAAATTACCCCATGATCAACTTTAGAGTGATCCCCACATTCTCTTATGAGTTTGGTGATTATTTTTCTTGGGAAGAATTATGATTTTAATCCAAGTGTAAATGTATAGTATATTCAATATCCATCCTCTCAATTTCATGCTACATCACATTCTCCATTAGGCATTTATTTATCTCCCAGGGTGGATTTTGTGTTTATTTGTTGCTTAAATTTTCACTAGGAATGGCTTGTTTTTAAGGAAATTTTATGTTTTATCCATACTATTTATGAAAACAAGTTATTTTTCTATATTTAACTTGAGATATGAGGCCACTTTTCACTTTATTCATTATTAATTTTTTAAAGTAATATGGTAACAAAGATGAACAATGCTTATTTATAAGTGTGATTCACTCTAATGCAAACACCTACCTTTTTTTATGGCATTGATGAGAGATTATTTGGAATGATCCTAAGTAAAGGAGAGGAAGAATATATAAATTGATGAAGGTTTAATTCATGATGATATTTTAGATAGGAACAATCTTTTGATATTAAAGGTTTGATTCTATTCAATATTTTTTGTGTCCCTATAGTGAGTCTCACATAATTAAAAGAGTGGTCAACTTCTATGGAGCTGAGTAAAGTTTTGAAAATGGTTCAGTTCATAGGTGTTATAATTGTCAATTGGTCATGAAGCCACAAGGTATGACGTGTAATATCACTTTCCATATTTCATATAGGTCTCCATTATCATGGATTTAGTCTAAAATAGTTAATTCATCTTTGTGAATGCATGTAAAATTATGCATAATGAACCTAAAATTTATAAATATATTTATACACATCTATCTTCTACAATATTTCTTTGGATTTCAAGTGATTTTTAATTTATTTTTTAGTGAAATAAATTTGGTGGAGTGATCTAGTGGCTAATTACTCTATTCATATTTATTTTATATGAATCTTATTATGCATCACGTTTTACATTCTATATTATTGTAGGTTCTCTCGCCTTGCTCTAGCTGATCCATAAGAGTAGAGAGTAGGATACCTCTCATATTTTTTGCCCAGGTTGTGTATTCCTTTAGATGATAATTAAATTTTGTCACAAAATGATGAAATTAGTACCATTTATCTTATTTTATTAGAAGGTGAAAACCTGGTAACCAAAAAATACAAACTCTTTGATCCTATGTTATAATGCCCAATTTCTATCTATTTTTTTTGGAAAACCTTAATTATGATAGATTAATCACATATGCCTTAAAAAGGTTTAATTATTTGGGTTGGATATTACCAACCATTCATCATTTAATGGTTGAGTATTTCCTACTTTCCAATATTCCAAAGTTATATGTAGTTTTCTCACTTAGTTGAGTGTGTAAATCATGAGTAATGTAGAATGTAGTCCTGTATTTTATCTTTGACATTTGAAACAATAAAAATTTAACCTATTTATATCTATATTTGGATATATGAAATACTATGGTTTTACTCCTTTAAGATTTAATACATATTTATGCCTTTTGAATAATGTTACAAGAGAGTGAGAGATTATCCATGTCTTTCTATATGTTTCCAGTGAGTAATAACCTTAGGGATGATTTTTATATATAGTAAAATCTTAATTAATTTGACACCACAACCAACCCAAGAAAAGTGTCTTGCCAATCTAATGGATATTTCTAAATTTTAAAAATAGCCTTTGAGGGGCCTTGCACACTATTAGTAGAGGGAGACACGTAGAATAATCATCACTATTTAAGATTAGTGGTAGATTATTGGGAGTGTAAATATGGATTTGAGGTATAGATAATGCCTATCAAGGATTCTAATGGTATTATTTCATACACTAAGTTGATCTTGA
This sequence comes from Torreya grandis, assembly GCA_037957365.1. NCBI lineage: Eukaryota > Viridiplantae > Streptophyta > Pinopsida > Cupressales > Taxaceae > Torreya > Torreya grandis. Next base: position 1,485,887 of record JARHVA010001352.1, on the reverse strand, counting down.
ATAAATGTCTAGGGGATAATGGTAGCTAAGATAATGGATGGTATAATGATATATGAAAGTGTGCTCAAGAGTTGAATTTATGTACATTGTCCAAATATGTCAAATTGATATTTCCAAAGTTTCAAAGACCAAAATTAAGTGTCAATAAATGCCCCATTTTTAACATAATATTAAATATTCTAAATTAAAAGGATAAAATAAATAGATTTGGTGCATGTAATAATTGAACTTGGTGTTGATAGATATAGTTAGTATATACCATATTATCCATGTGGAATATACAAGAAAACATGTGTATATTAATTTCCTCTCATGATAAGTAATTTTAAATAACCTAAATCATTGATTTTTTTTAAATTTAAAAGATAAGGAACAAATGCACTTGATGGTATGTAAACAAAGACACAACTTTTGAATTTGATAAGATAAAATTATGGGGTAAACATATTCTAAATAATTATAGTATCTATAAAAATGAATTAAGGAGTATAAATGTATCAGACACCCCACTACCAATAACCATAATATGACATGAGTGGTAGGTAGAGAATATGACCACAACTCCATATTATTATATTTTTTAGATTAAATATCTACTACTACTAGCATTGATATCTTAAATATAATTATCTAAATAAGCTTTGAGATATCTATGGATTTTTTATATACCAAATTGATTGATAATTTCATCATCTTCTACACTAAATTCTCATTGAGTGGTGAAAAATGGTATCAATCTAACTATATCAGTATATAGAGATCTAAAAAATCTTTACTAAAAAAAGGGATCCAAACTCCAATGTATAGCCAAGATATTAGATTTCTTATTTAAATTATTGAAGATAAAATAAAAATATTCTATGTGACAATTAAATGGATATTAAATTTTAAGTTGTACTTTTTGTGATGGTCAAATGGATGTCAAATTTAAGTTCAAACATAATTATGAACAATTCACTCCATTACACTTCCTTGATGCCATTGTACAAATGCTTACCTTAGTTAAATGTAGTCATATATCTTAACATCAACATATCACAGTGTTTAACAACACTTAAATGCATAACATAAAAAATTATAAATTTAATAAACAATTTTAAAAATTTAGAGAAATCCCCATAAATATTATACTAATTTAAAATATGTATAAATATTCATGATAGAAAATGGACATAAAACTTAAGGTTGAAATCATCCTATTATGGTCAAATGGATGTCAAATATAAAATTGAAACTAACATATTAAAATTAAAAAAACATCAAATTTTAGGTCAACTATTAATTATTAACATCTCACACATTACAGTCCACCACCCTTGGAAACCATTATAGGTTAGTCTTATGGGCATACAAAATATAAAAAAAAATCAATAGAATTAAATAAGATTCAATAAATAAGTAAAATAATGATAAAAAAAGAGGCAATCATTAACAAGTTAGAAAAGGCTATACCAAATTGAAATTTTGATAACCAAGATAAAAAGTGAAAACCCCTGAATTAACTTATACAAACTTTTTTAAATGAAAAGAATCATTTTAAATTTAATATAATGGAGCTATAATAAAAATATAATTCACCAAAAAATATGGACATTAAGATCTAAATATTTCAAAATTCCTATCATTATAAAATAGTTAAAAAATTATCCAAATATTTTAGAATCAACATTTCATATCAAATCATTCCCTAAAACCCATCATCATGGTAAGTTATGATCCAACTACATTAAAAATACAAACATTGTGTCATGCTACTTTATCAATAAATAAAAATTAAAACCCAAATTGTAATGAATTATAATAAATCAACTCAATTCTAAAAACATTTTGATTTGAGATTCAAATAAATTTATACCAACTATAGAAGCACAAGTGTTGTGTGCAAATATCATATATTCCATCATAATCTAAGGTCATTAGCATCAAATAAATTTATAAAATAGATTTTTTTATAACAATGTCAAATACTTCAAAATCAAAGTAACTTGTAGATTGTTAGGATCTATATTCTATTTAGCATCAGGGTTTAGTACAATTTAAAAAAAATATAACCCCTTAAAAATTAGAGATTGCTAGTTTTGATTTCATTTATTTGATCTACTTGATTTGTAATCAATTGTTCTATTGCATTCATAGTATCTATCTAGGCTCACACTTTTTTATATTTGATGGAAATTTTTGTAGTATGTTGGAAAATGTGAAGGTGAAAACCAATTATTTGAATTTGATACTAGACCACATTTTATTTTATGCATATCATGTTATCATTGTCAAACTAGACCACATTTTTATTTTTAAAAATAGTTTTACATGAATAGTCTGAATTAGTTGAGATATGTGTATATAAAAAGAGTTTATATTATAAGTAGAGTGTTTCGAAGGGAAATGTAATTATATTTCAATCTTAAATACTAAAATGAAGTATTTAAAACCCCTAGACTTCCATGTCTACGAATATATTCAAACTCAGATTTGGTGAAACATTGTAGTTAGATGAGTTCAGACATGTAGTTTTTAAAACATTGTATTCAAATAGATAACATGTATTATTGGAAAAAAATATAAATAAAAATTATCATTTATAATTGTCTTTATATTTTGTTTGTGAGGTACCATTCTATAAATAAAATCCTAGTATAGTATAGATTACTACTACTATCATTTTTTTAGTTTTTGGAGTAATATATTTTAGTTTTTTTTCCATGGATGAAATAATATAATTTAAATAATTTCAATTATAAAATAATCCACATTTATAATTAAAAAGAGTTAGTAAAGGATATGTAAGCATTATGTCATGTCAAATAAAACAACCAATAACATTTGAAACATAAAGTTTCAAAGGTTAATATATTTGGGTGTTGAAAATATTTCATCTCTTAAGGATTAATATGACCTTAATGTCATAAAATTTATTTAATATTCAAATTTATTAAGATATAAGATAATCATACAAATTTAAATGTAACTAGTTAAATATATTAACTCATTATTTCTAGAAAACACTATGAGGATTATGCACTTAATTTGTTTTAGATGAATTTAGGTCTATGATAATAATATTATTGTATGGAATGAACTAAAATTCACTTGAGGGTGATCTGATCTAGAAATAGAGTATTATCCTAGGTATATCCTCACCTTTATGGATGCATGTGCAATCTGGTATTGTTTACTAGGGTGTAAATCTATCCCTATAGACTATATGATTTCTATGAATTTTATGATGAGTGTGTTTGTGTATATGGAGGGCTTATTTATATTTAAATGTCTTTGTTTATTTTTACACAAATATGTCTATCTTATTTTTACTTTAAAAACCTAGCTCTTTTTACCATATAATGAAACAATTATAAATGGGAAAAAGGATAAAAGGTATGGGTTGAGTTGGCCTCAAACACCTCATATGGATGATAACTACCTATATATTCAATACTATGAATAGGTAAGTCAAACTACATATAGTTCTCCCACCTAACTAAGTGTGTTTAATCATATGTATGGATTTCAACACTTAAAAACCTATGACTTAACCCTACAAATGGCATCCAAACTTAGCTTGCAGATTTTTCCTTTGATAAGTTTTAGATTTGGAAGAATTAGAAAGGTTCCTCTCAATAGACATATGTATTTAAAGTGAGTTCCATATAGATTTTTAGATAGGTAAATTATTAGGTTTGATATGTTTCTATAGTTTACTCTTTGAGTAATTTTTCCAAACTGACATGCAAAATGTATGGGTTGGCCCTTTTGAAAAAATTTAATTTTGAAAACTATTTGTTAAAAGGTATGGGGAAAGGTTATACCCAAGTGGATAAGTCTATATAATTAGACTTATTTGAAAGGTGAAAACCCATCAACAAAACATGAATAATGACATAAGGCCAAGAGATAGACTTATAATGATATAAAGCTATTTGATAAGATATTAGGAAGATCATGTGTAATAGTAATGAAAACCCATAAGGGTCAGGGTCATATATGAGTAAATGGGTATGAGGAATGGTGAATAAAAATTACATAATTGAGCATAAGTTAAATATTAAAAGGTTGGTCAAATTACACATTTCAAGTGTCTAATACCAAATATGGGTATCTACATTTTCCCCCATTTTATTAAAGGAATGAAATTGCTAGAGTAAAATGATAGAAGTTGATACCTGAGTATAATTTTGATGGGTATGCTCAAGTATGTATTATGTTTTTGTGCCTTACTCCATGAAAATATGCAATGAAAAATGCAGATAATTTTCACTTGTGATGTAAAATGAAAAAAGTAAAAAAATTAAACATATGTGAAATAAAATATAAAGGAATTAATATATCCATGTGCATTTTAACCAAGTTTTTATTTTATAGACTTATTTTATGGAGAAAATGGAGTGATCATTCCCTAGTAGAGATGCAAATGTTAAAATATAGATGTGTTGAATATGCCCCATCCCTCATTTGAAATAGATAAGTTCCCACAAGTTATATTATGCATAAATTTATCCCTAGACAACTCCAATAAATTTGAGTAAATGAAATTTACTATGGGTTACATTAAATCTAAGAATTCCCTGAGAGTTTGTATAAAACTTTGAATCATTTTTTAAAAATGTTTGAGTATAATTTATTATTTGAAATAAACCTGAGTATTACTAAATAAATAATGAATTGAGTTTTTATTCCATCTAGTAATATGATTAATTTGAATCATATAAAATTTTATAATATATCATAGTATTTGATAAAATGTGAACATATGCCATGCCTATGCCACCATTGTAATAATATGTGTTAACTTAGTCTTGTAATATATGTAATAATTCCATAAAACATATGAAATGTTTATGACATGCCTCACATATGCCCCTAATGTGTCAAACCTATCATAATATGAATAAAACATCCAATAATATGAGTCTAACTCATAATAATTTACATGAACATATAATCTATGCTCAAAATTATATATTTCTATGACTTTGAAGGATCGACATCTAAGACAAGCCACTATGTATTCCCCCCTTTTGAGGTGAGAAATGTATCTTTTGAATAAATCATCTCAAAATAATATGTTAAATGCCTCATGTTATGTATAAAACTATATATTCAACATAAATCATGAAGCAACAAGTGTAGAATATGTCATCACAGTAAAAATAAACCATCTAATTATGTATGAAACATGTATCCTAAGACACATAAATGTCATGTCAAGATAGATATGTCAATGAGGAATGTAGTGAATAAGTAAAATAACAATGATAATCCATAAACTAATTAATAATTACATTTAAAAGTGCATGATATATATCGTGGCATCAAAATAAATAAGAGTGTGATATAGATCATGACACAAGAAAGCTAAAAAACAATCCTACATGTATTCACACATAGAAAACAAATTTAAATAATCACACACTATGTCATGGATAATTAATATACAAAATAAGGCACACACAATATCACTCAATGTTATATAAGACTCAAGTACACACACCATAGAAAATAAAATGTCACACAAGGCTTAGGGCCACAAGGTAAAAACTACACACAATTGACAAAGAAATGTCATATAAAGCTCAAGGCCACATGTAATGGAGAATTAAATGTCACATAAACAAGAGTGAACAAATAAAGAGTCATAGAATTAAATAATAAATAAATTATCTCATCATATAAAAAAACTAACACATAAAACAAGAAATACTAATCTACACAATCAATGTATGCAATCATCACATTTATAAAAATACAATATCTAGTGAAATATCAATATAAGTAGTTTGAGTCAGATAAATTATTGTATAATCAGTGTAAATTAATGTACCATGATCAATTAAAATAAAAATAAAAATATACAATTGTGTAAACTATCAAGATGACCCCAATAAGAGTGTGCCCTAGTATAGGAATGGTGGCTTCTACATGTAGGAATATCCCATATTTGTGTATCCATATCATTAATGATATGTATGTCATACATCTCACTCATATATACCATGAAACATGTTCATAAAAAACTAGATTTATAATGTACTATATATGATAAATCATAAATACATCATGTAAAAAAGTAATATATGTATGTATAGGTCCTAATTTTTTATTTTTGAGTATTTAATATTTTGTGCATTTTTTGAGTATTTGATTTTTATCTTAGACTCAAAGATATAGAATGGATCCAATGGATGCAATTAGCCACGTGGATAATCTAATGATTAATTGTTAAAATATGGGTATAATTTTGCATAAAATGTCCATATGTCATCATAATGATAATTATACTAATAAGTGTCAATCAACTTTACCTTTCCTTTTTATATTTATCAAATTTTATGTATACATATTACATTTCTTCAATCGTGTATGAAGCTACACAATATGTATTATGAAATAATGTATTTTCACTTATTTTTTAGTCCTTTATCTTTGGGTTCTCTTTATTCCTATCATGTTTAATATTTATTTTATGTTTTTCATAGTGAAAGGAAATATGTTTATTTGGAATGTCAAGTGTAGCTTGCACCTATTGTAAATGTAGAATTAAGATGCTACATTAAAATAATTTGAAAACATTTTTAGAAAATTATATAAGGTGACATGAGATTATTTCTTCATTTCATCATTTATTTATAAAAAAGGATTTATTATAATTTTCATGCCTACAAATTTTAACTCACATCACCAAAATCTTCATAAACATTGAAGTATTAATACTTGGTGTTTTAACTTTTTAGGACTTAACTCATGTAAATACTATGTTTGATTAAAGAGATGAGTAGAATAAATCAGGTAAATAATATAAAATAAATATAACCACTAAATTTTTATATAATTGACTAGCTTTGAATTTTCTAAAAATAGTGCAAATAAAGACTTAGTTATAAAACACCTAATATGGTTGATTTGAGTGTTGGAAACTAGTATGTGTGTTTTAAACTAGATCCTTATGTCATAACCCTCATGGACAATAGAAACACAATTGGATAGTAGTTATATTATTGGTAAAGTGGTGGTAGTATAATAATTTGGTGGTGGTGTCCTCTATGCAAGATTGTCTCGAGCTTCTGGGTTTACCTATGTTTGGATTACTAAGTTTTATTCCTGCATAGATGGATTATTGAATCATATATTTTTCCTATAATTATTGATTTATTGTGTAAACCCTAATCCTCCATACAACTAAGGAATGATCTAAAAAGTGTGTTTGTTATTAGGATATGTTGGACATCCTCAACACCCTGATTTGAAGAGAGTTACCTACATACGAATACTCTAAGGAGGGATCAGACCTGATGTAGTTCTCCCCACCTAAGTTCAAGTACAATTTATTATAGTATGATGGTTTCCTTGAGTATTTTTAATGTGATTGAGATAAAAAAATCTATAAAATATAAGCTTAGGGTTGTTGTAGATGGTAGTATGCAGAAGTAGGGAAAAATAAGGATTGATAACCTTGATTGTGCTCAACTTATTTGATGTTTGAATGTGTATTTTGAATTTGAATTCCATAAAGTGGTTAGAGTGATAAAATTCATGTATTTATATTGTTCTATTGCTTGTGCGAGTGATAAAATATGTCTAGGTTATCCTTAGGAGGATTTTGTTTTTGAAAATATATTCATTTGAGAAAGTTAGGGAAAATGACATTAGTGCCATTTTGGGGAAACTAGCACCACGTGGTTCTAATGTATTTATTATGGTGCTAGTTTCAAGCCAAAAGAACACTATGAATGAAGGGCTAGGATTGGTAAATGAGAATCTAGGACTATTTGGAGCTAACTAGGGATGCTTGTGGCCCACACAAAGGTTAGATAATTGTGATATTAGGATATAGGATATGGCTTGGGATAAGCTAGGGATAAGTAGTCTCAAGTATCACTCTTATCACTCAAATACCACTTTTATGTGATTACATGCCCCCCCCCCTTTATTATATAAATGTGGCAAAGAAAAATGACTAGGATAAAGGAAAAATAAGTGTACCTGGACTTACATAGGAAGTGAAGCCTATGAATTTGAGTATGCGTACATGAAGCTAGGTTTGTGTATGTGAATAATGATCCAATGCATGTCATGTAAATGGAAACACACATAAATCACTCCTTGCTTAAGAGATATAAAAAGGTAAATACTATGTTGAGTAAATAAGTAAAATTGAGTAAAGAGATGGGAAAGAGTAAATGAATGAATACACCTCACTAGGTACATGAACTAATACATGAACCTAGTGAAAAATTGTGTGTGCACATGTATATAGTTATCAATTGGTGAATATATTGGAATAAATTATTGTCTTGGTCAATCCTCATGTGTGGGTGGCTCACTAACTCAAACCAATTTTGACTTCATCCTTTCCCTCCCCTATTTGGTGGATCATGACATGTGAATAGCTTGGATTGGATTGATAATTTGTCCAACCCTCTTATGTAGTTGTCTCAAGAACTCAAGTAAGATATGACTCCATCATTTCCCATCCATGTGTAATAGATGAATTATAATTGAACTATATGAAGTACTATAAATGTCTAACTGAGTATATCTAGCTATGTATATTAGATCTATGGACACTCAGGTATATTATGTGGCTTTGGGCCACTTAAGAATACCAACCACTGTATATGGAGTAAGATATGAAACTAGTGATAACCTAGAATATAATTTTAGGTGTATACAACATAGATAATGACATGGAATTTATCATTCCATCTAATCAATTGGTGTGTAATAGATCATACAAAAATAATGTGTTTTACACATGCCCCCAAATATGATATCTAAGTATATGGATTTTGGAATAAGTTATAATAAATTATATTTAAGTATCTAAACTAAATATGGGAATGGTCATTCTATGAATTATTTCCCCAATCTGAGAAAATTGATATAAATCTAATTTGAGCTAGTATGAATTTGAGAAAAAATTAAGTATAACTGATAAACCTATAATTGAATCTATGCAAACTTGTATTGTACATGTACTATTTTGGTCAATCTAAGCTATTTTGAAACTAAGGCTGATATAGATTAGTGACATATCTTAGATAGTAGTGTCATGTGGTGTTAGTTTCCCCATTTAGGCACTAATGTCCTTTTGGTCTAAATTTTGTTTAACTATATTGGTTTTTGAATCATTATTTTCCCACTATGTTTACATGTGTCTAATTTTTTGTAACTAATAATGTGTGTTAAACATGTACTTTGAGTTTAATATATGAGCATTATATCTATTAAAAACCCTTGTGAATACCCCTTATTTTGAATAGAGTTATTTAAACTATGAAAGAACTATCTGTAAGAGAAAAAAATCTATAAAATGTGTGTTAGTTAGATCAACTACATGAAAATCTAATATAATGTACATACATAACATTGGAATGTAAGATAATATAAGCATAAGTATGTAATTTAAGATGTATGTCATGTATATCATTCCACAATGTTGTCAAGATAGATGTAATATATGTATGTAATAATAAATCTAAGTAAAACTAGGTAGCTACCTAGGGGGATGGGGCATGATGTCCATCAAAACACCCAAGTAGGAAGGGTGCATGTATGAGATCCTTCATGGAATTAAATATTGGTGTATGTAACAATAAAATATAAGTGTTATGGCCATGACACATATAAGAAAGAGCATATACAAAACACATGCAACATGCAAAGTAGGCAAAGGGGCCATAATACAAGGGACATGGGCACATATCACTAAATCTAAGAAAATAAGACATACAAGGACATGTTCAAATGTCCACATACATAAGCAACAATAAAGTTTTCTTAGAGACACATAGAAGGACATTTTCAAATGTATTCATACACAATAAATAAATCACACATAAAGACATGGGAAAATGTTCAAAGCATACATACTGTGAATAGAAGTGGCATAGAGCCAAATAACAATGCCATATTCAAATCCTATCGAATAAAAGAAGCATAGAGATAAAATCAAATCTAAACTAGGAAATTTAGAAATGAAATCATGCATGAATATGTAATATAAATCTATTTAAGAGATAGGATATACATATGCAGAGTCTAAAGTAGTAATAACTAGTAAATTTTTTGAGTATGAGTAGCAATGATCAATATCAAGATATAAAAATGCTAAAATTGGGATGCAGAGTTTATAAGGATAGAACGTGGTAATCAAAACTATGTATAATATTCCCCCAAGTGGGATAATGTATCAAGTGAAGACCCATGTATAGGTGTATATGCCCCTAGTGGGTAGATAATAACAAATATGGATCAATTTAGTGAACTCAAGTCCTATAAGTAATCTACAAGCACTCAATAAGAAAAAGTGAAGCATGTATGTATGATAAAACCAACTATATAAAGATAAAGAACATATGTAGTGTCTATAAAAAATAAGAAATTTAAACATAATAATGTATATAATATGTAAATTTTGTGTTTTCTGAGTAGTATTTGAATATTTTTATGTTTTTGACATGTTATATTATTTTTTTATTTTATGGAAATAAGCTATGTATAATTAATATGAAAATTAACTATGTACAAGGAGTGAGAGAAGTAAAGTAAGTATAAGAAGGGAATAACCATACTAACTGATGAGCCTCATGGGAGACTCATTATTACTATGATCTATGTCAAATAAGGGGACTGTGATTGTGCATGTTATGTGAAAAGGCAACTATGATCCCATAATCTATTGTATTGAGTGATTTATATCTATATTTGTATCTACTTGTGTAGTGGTGCTAGGAATTTATGGCACTAACTATGGTGTCTTATGAATTTTAGGGGTCTTAGGAAGCCATCTTGTAGAAGATGTTGTAGGTGGCATAGGTTTCCTATGTTGAACACCTTAAGAACCCAATAATACTAATATCATCAAAAAGTGAGTGGAGGAAGGCCATATAAAATCTATGACATATCTCTAATGCAGGTGTTTCTTTAAAACTAGTTTCCATGGGAGAGTGTGTGTACATGTCAATACTATAGGAGTAGAGATCACATGTGTCAATGTCTCTAATGAACTCTATGATTTATCAATATGAGTGCCTTGAGTTGTAAGTGATAACTATGTTATATCTAGTAACTATGTTGTAATGATAATTGGTAAATGTGTTATAACTATTTGTTGAATAAGTAAAGGATACTCATATAGAAGACCCTCAATCTTGATCACCTGATTTGCATCTATGTATTTCAAGCATCTATGAATTATGGATGGGATGGCTCATAGATATTATATCAGTGGAATACCCAATAACATATCAAACATGCCTACACTAGGTACTACTAAGGAATCATAATCTCCTCAATGGAGCTTTGAACATGACCACTAGTAACTATGTTTTTTAGGAATATATAATGTTATAAATACACCAAATATTGTAAAAGTGTCATATTACACATGATAATAATTAAGCCATTATCAACCATAACATTATAGATAGGATGATGATCTATGTAGGCTCATGTAAAGAGTGCATGTAAATCTATATCATCACCAACAATATCCTTGTATAAGAAGGTCATGAGTGGTCTAGTAGGAAATATGGTGTGGTACATACCAATGATATTATGCAATGGGTATGCCTCCTCTCTAATAGTATGATATGAATTTAGTGGTGGATGTGCCTAATATGTGTAGTGAATACCTCAAGTGTTATTTGCCTTATTTATTATGTGGCCATCTAAGAATATATTTGATTTCTTAGCTTTCATATTTTGTAATTTTGGTGCCTTTATAGGTGTGCCCACATCAATAATGTTAGCCTCAATAAAATATTAAATCTTATGTTTTAGGATAATGCTTCTATTGTTTGTATGTCCTGGTGCCCTATGCTACTCATAAAATGCATTGGAATCATAAATCTTTGGAAGAGGTCATGTTGTATCAATTATTTGATGGGAGGGAGAGATATGAAATTGTATTACAAGAGTTGATGTAAAAATTATGATGGAGGTTCTAGAAGGATGGTGAAGATTCAACATTAAGGAGCTGATAAAACCAAGTAAGGCAATGGATTTGAAGCTGCATTAACTATGGTCTTTTGATCTCTCTTATTCTTAGTGTTCTTTACCTTTTATGGTAGATTACTTGACCTCTTAGTAGTTGATTCTAATCCATTTTTGCATTTGATTTTGCCTATTTATAGAATCTTGACCTCTATTTCATTTACTATGTGGCCTAAATTTATGAATGTTGGAAACTTATTAAACAAGATAGCTTCATGTAATACTGATAAAAGACTCTATTTGAAGATGTCCTAAATCTCTTTGTTTGATATAGGGCTAGTCAATTTAGCTAATATAGTCTTGTATCATAAGACATACTCTATAATAGGTAACTCTGATTTATGGATAAGTGTGCTAAAATCATGTCTACCAAAGGATTGAATGTTATAATAGATTGATTTGGTAAGTCATGAAACCAATGTAAAGTATAATCCTTTAAACTACATGGAAATAACTTTGTGAGAAGCCAATTATTGGACACATAGTCTAAACATGTTATGTGAAAAGCTCAGATATGGTGCTCTGGTTCACCCTACCATCATACAATGTAAGTTTAAATGCCACCTATCTAGATGGCAAGGGAGTTTTTGTTATGTGGTGTGCCACATGTGTATGTAAGAGAACATTAGAATCCAAGGAATGTGATGACCTATTGGCTCCTTTCTCAAGATGTAAAACCTTAGCTTGTAGAATATAAACCTCATGCATAAGGGATTATACATATGGAGTGGAATAAATAGCCATATGAGGTGTAGTTGTCACTGAAGGTTGTTGAATTATAATTTTAGATGAGATCATATTGCATATCATGTTTGGACACAAAGTCTTGAAATTATTTCTTATCAATCTCATCAAATTGGTTGTTGAATTCTTCCATTGTAATATGAGAAGTAGGGAAAAAAATGGTTTTATATTTTGAAACTTTAAATAATTTTAATCTAATAAATATATTAAAAAACAAATATTTAAATAAATCTAAAATTTTGTCACAAGAATATAAGCATATACATAAAAAGGATACAAACCCTAAGAGCATATAGGGTTAGGGTTTGAGGAAAGTTTGAAGTAAGTTGGGGTCACCAAATGTTTTAACCTTTTAGTAATTAAATAATGTAAATAATATGTTTGAATAAAGATTTGAGTAAACTAAATTATTTAAATAATTTGCAATAAATATATCCATTGATTTTTTATAGAATTGACTAGCTTTGATTTTTCTAAAAATAGTAATAAATAGTGCAAATAAAGACTTAGTTGGAAAAACTTGATACGAATAATTTGAGTGCTATAAACTAAGATGAAATATGTCTGAGTGTAATAAATAAGATCCCTATATTATAACCACTCTTAGATAGTAGTGCCATAATTAGATAGTAGTGTCATTATTAGTAACGTGGTGGTAGTGCCCTAATAATGGCATTAGTGCCCTCTATGCAGGACTATCCTAAGCTTATGGGTACACTTGTGTTTGGATTATTGAGTTTTGTTCCTATGCACATGAATTTTGGAAGCCTATATTTTTAATGTAATGATTGATTTAGTATGCAAACTTGATGTAGGAGCATCAAGCTAAAAGATGTCAAATTTTGTGTTTTGGTCATTAATGGTCAAAATTTGGTCAAAGTATGATGTCCATTAGTTTAAGGGACATTATTATGTATATTTATGTCCTTAGATTATATTTAGATTCATAGATGTGTGTTATAGGAATTCTAGGTGTTTTCCCTCCAAAATAGAGAATTTGAAAATTCAAATTATGTAACTAAGGATAGGAGGACCAAATACATGGTTTGAAGTGGATAGGTGAATTAAGTTGTCTAAGGAGTAATTGTTGAAACTTGGATACACCTTATGAGAATAGGTTTTGTAATCCTCTAATCCAAGTGGAAAAATTGGGACATCTCACTTGCTATGGGTGAGCAAACTTGTGAGATGAACCTCTAGATAAGGGCTAGATCCCTTTGATGTATCATTCAAGAACATGTCCCTACTAATAACACTTTTGGGCTGAAAAGAGTTAATAATATCATGAAAATTAATCCTAATCTATGAAGGTTATACACTAAAATATTTACTCTACTCATACCTTATCATGTACTTTGAAATAAGGACAAGTTACATATACACTTCACTTAATATTGACTCTCTCTCTCTCTCTCTCTCTCTCTCTCTCTCTCTCTCTCTCTCTCATCAGTGTTTCAACATGGGGTCTAGGAGATATCATAGGTTAGGAATACTTAAGAAATAGGTGTTCCAATACACTCTAGTTAATTAGATATTCACTTTATCTATAACTTCACTTGACACTTCCTTTTGACCTGCAAGAAAGAGATCATAAAACACTAGGTATTAATAGGAGCTACTTGTTAAGTTCGATTGAAACCACACTTGCACAAGAATAAAAACTATAATTTACACTTAGTAAAATCCTTAAATGAGGTAAAATTACTTGTATTTATTGGTTCAAGGACAAAATTTGTTAGGGCTTCACCATTCCCAGTAGAGAGATTCCTATACAATGCCAAATGGCTTCATTTATAAAATTTTTTAGAACAGAAAAGAGGGAAGCTCAAAGGTCATAGAAAAAATGCACATGTCTGAGAACAAAAATAGTTAAGCTACATGTATGGTTGAGTGGGAAGAAAATAATGAATGTATATTGAGGTATATGTCAATGTAAAATTATGGTAGACTCTTTTGAAATAGTGTAGTGACTCTTCTACCATCCTTCATGAAACTACCTCCATCAAAGACCATCTATGAGAATTTGAAACTATCAACAGGGGAGCCAACACATAACACTACTCAAGGGAAATGTAATTCAATTTGATAGTTAGAAAATGCTTTCCCTAACTACTAGCCATCCTCTAGACACTTGCGTTTATGATTTCATGGAAGCCCTTTGATTTGGTCAGCTACCAACAATGACTCGAATCATCAACTTGCCTATTTTTTGCTTGCTTTTTCTAGACTAGATGTTCAAGATTATACCATTTTTCACCTCCACATTTGCCTTCAAGTTCCCACCAAGCCTTTTAATTCCAACAGCTAGCCCATGACCTTGAAGTTGACATCTACAGACCCATCATGAATTCCTTTGAGATATTTTCCTTGGACACTTTTCTATTTCCCTCAGACTTTTGTTTCCGTCAGACTTTTGTTTTTTGTGTACTTTCCCATGGAATTAATGTCTTCAGCCAAATTTCTTCATATTTTTTATTTCCCCTTGTATCAAATAAAATGTCTAAAATAATTAGACTTAACCCTTTTTCAATCCAGATATTTTTTTGGACTTTTGCTAAGTATCCTTTCCAAAGGGAAAGTGCCCTTCAACTTTTGATAAATAAACCTTAAAATTTATTACAAATGAACCTTCTGAAACAAAAATTGTCCCTTCAAGTTTTTGTAAAATGCCCTTCTGAAAGAAAAATGCCCTTTGAGTTTTTGTAAAGTACCTTTTAGCTTTGAAATGGGCCCTTTTTCTGAGAAAAATACCTTTAGAATTTTGAAAACACCCCTTCAGAAGGAATGTAGGATGCCCTTTGTAAAAATTAAAGTGGATAATTTTCCCAAAAGACTTCTGACTCTTAGCTTGAAAAAAAAAACCTTCAAGAAAATTGCTTCAGACAAAATATCTAAAACAGTTCCCAACACTTAAACAAAAAACTCAAAAACAAAACCTTTGAAAGAATGAAAACTTGTACTTTTACCTTGGGTTTTATGTGGAACACCTCCTCAAAAGGAATTATACTTATTGGACCTAGCCAAAAGGTATAGACTTAGATGGTCGAGATTTCATATAGGGGTGCCCAATTTTGACTTGAAGGGACAAATTTTGGTCAATAGTAATGTTAAACATGTGTTAAAGGTTTAAGTCACTAGGGTGATAGTCATCAAGAATAAAATAGAATAAAGGAACTCCAAAACCTCATGTTGATGGAGTTATGGAAAATAAGTTAATGTAACTACCAAGAAAACCTACATTGAAATGAAAAGAGAGGTAATTTTAAGAGGTTATATGGCATATATAATATGAGAGAGGATGAAAACAAATCTCCAAGAAGTAGAAAATAGGGAGCATGAGGAAATTTGATAAACCTCTCAATGAAGATTGACAAGTTCTTTCATGGACTATATTTTTTAATCAAGAAGGACTAAGATGAATAAATAAAATATTATTGTTTTTCTCTTTCTTAAATAATTTGGATTTTTAAAGTATATTTTTCCTTGATGGCCTTTTAAGCCATGAAATTAATGTTGTTTTGTGAATGGTACAAGTTTAAATCAAAAGTGAGAAGTCACAGTCCAAGAACAAGAATAATGATGTATTTCTCCAAGTTGATGAAGTATGATTGTCATGGATTTGATCTTGGATTTTATGGAGATATTATAGAAATGATGAGCATAAAATGGACCTAGGTAAGTGAAGTGACTCATTTCAAAACCCATTTAATTCTTTAAAACCCTGTAGACTATTACACAATCAAAAAAGGAATAAAATTGTTTGGTTTAAAGGCATGGATCAACAAGTTGATTAAGAAGGTAATGGTAAGAGAGAATATTTATTTAAATATTATTATTTTTTTATAAATAAATACTAAAATTCTAATGTATAGAGTGTAAACAAGTCATGAATATAGCTATAAATGTTAGATCCTGCTATAACAAGTTATGAGACCTTGTTTGGTATCCTTAATATAAGGTGGATATAGTGATAGTCAAAGGAATGAATGTTTCGGTAAATTTTATTGATATAGACTAGGAAGATATAATGATGATAATATCATTGAGAATTTTTGACCCTTTTATAGAGGAAAACCATTCTCAAACAAGTTGTAATCCAAAGATATTAGACCCTTATTTTATTCTGTCAAAGTGTTAGAGGCATATATGTACTAAAAGAAAGTTAATGAGACTTATGGTAAGGTCAGCATGATTTATATGTGTACTAACCTATTGATAAACTATTTAGGGTTTTATAAATTCATTGATGAGAATGAGCTCTCAAACCCCCATACAATCATTGGAAAATGTATACAATCCACTGTATTTGAGTAGTTTTAATCATTTGAATAATTAAATAAGGTAAGAAACTTGGTTGTAAAGGTATAATAGGTCAATATAGACTAATAAAGTTTATTTTATCCTTTGAATCAACTTATAACTCAAGTTATGAATTTTCTTAGGCTCTTAGGTCTGTGTAGGGCATGAAAACCCTAGAATTAGGGTTTGGGGGTTAGAATGAGTTTCAACCATCCAAATTTGGTGTTTTTTTAAAAAAAATATTTCTAGATTCAAGGTTAAATATTTTTATAGTTGTACAAGTTATATAATATGGATTTTGAGTACTTTGTTGTGCATGAGGGTGTGTAAGACCTAGTTGGTGAAAGACCAAAGAAGTAAAAGTGAAATGAGCTGATATAAGAGTGAAAAAAGGGTTGGATAAGATGAATGAGGTAAAATTTTATCCAAAAATATCATTTTTTTGGAATGGTTATCTGTACATTTCTCAGACTAAGGAGATTTGTCAATTTGGAGGGGTAATTGAGGGGTAGCTTAAAGAAGCAAGTGTGTAATGCCTTGGGAATTATGCCAAAAGGGAAAGTTATGAGTTAAATGGCCTAAAAGGGTCCTTTAAATTGTAATAATATTATTTAAAAGGTTTTTCATTTTCTCCCAACAAGGATAAATGTCAAAAAAAAAAAGGTTACAAGCCTTGTGAAGACATTGTGAGCCTCAAGTAAAGGAATTGAAGTATGAGGTCAGTATGAAGACTTATAAGGGGTGGAAAAAGTATAAAAATATTGTAAAAAACCATTATTGGCAAAAATATTGACCTCTTGAATCCTATATAAAAAATTGACATTTGAGACCAAAGCTAAGTTACCTAGTGAAAGCTAGTGTAGTCATATGAAGGACCTATGAAGGGAACACTTGTATGAGGTAGGTAATGAGTTGTGAGACATAGAGAATAATTTTAAAATATCAATAAATTCCTTGAATATTATAGGAGACAATTTCATATACAAATATACTATTGAGAGACTAAGGAATAGGAAAGATTAAATTAGAGATGGAGTATTGAAGATCAAATTATCGAATGCATGTGACCAGTTGGGTTTAGCATTATATGATAAATTATTATGAGGAATTATCCCCATGCCTATAAATCATTTGTTATTTGATCAAGGCAAGGTATGCTTGGGTAATTTTTTGTTTTGCTTTCTTTATAACTTAATGATTTGAGTTGAATATATAATGCCATGAGATATGCATGAGAGATGACTTTGTAGGGTATTGACGGAGAAGAAGGTTGTAGGTATAATATGTTAAGGTCAGCATAGAGGATAATAATAGTGATAAAGAGAATAGATAAATCCCCAAGTTCCTTTGAGAAGGATAAGAATCTAGTGAAAAGAAGACTAGAAAAGAGAAAAAGGAAAAGAGAGCATTGAAGCTCCAAAAGAGAAGAGGAAGAAAGAATACTCAAAAAGAGAGTTAAGGAGGTTAGGAATAGATCCCAACAGATGACTCAAAGAATAGTAAATTCCTAATAGAGTTCTAAGAGGCAATATTGACAAGCTTGTTAAGAGGAAGGTCTAAATAGGCCTATAAAATAAAAAAGAATGGAGGAGATGGATATAGAAAGAGAAATAGAGGACATAAAAATAGAATTAGGGAAATTTATAGAGAGGATATATCTCATGATGAGGATCATAATAGATAAATAAATCTAATGGACTAGCTGGAGTATGAGGAAAAGGGTGAAGTGGCCAATAGACTCGCTTGTGAGTAGAAGAAGGCACAAGATGAGTGTCTTGAAGGATGATAAGAAGAAAGAGAGAGAATCCTAAAGAGGCATGAGAAGAGAGATGTTTCCAAGTTAGCAACAAGACAAAGAGGTTGATAAGAGGGTTCTCACTGAAGAGAACAAGAAGGAGAAATAAGTGCCAATAAGAGCACGTGAGGGTGAAGACAAGAGAAGATTGATAATGTATATGAAAAAGACATTCAAAGAGACTATGTGGTCTCTCATTTTATATGCTAACATATATTTCAAGTTTGTGTTTAAAGGTATGAATACAAAGGTGTTAAATTCCAATCATGAGGCCTCAAATTTGATGAAGGATGAGCTAAGAGAAACACCCATCAAGTGCCAAGAGGATAACAAAGAAAAAGAACTTCTTGAAGAAGATGAAGTGAAAGAGATTGAAGGCATATAACATGTATAATATGAAGAGAAAGAGGATTTATATGATACATTACCATGCATAGCAGATAAAAAAAAGGAGATGGTGCACCAATAAGACAATAAGATCACCCAATAAGACTTTAAATTAATTCATGAAGATATGAAGGAAGACATAAGCTTGCAGTATTTGCCATTGGAGGTAAATGAATGCCTAAATGTTGATTTTGAATACACATGTGATGAAGGAAAAGCTAATATGGAGGTTGAGAGAAAGAATGATAAAGTGTAGCTCTCAAAAAGAGAATAAGGGGATGAATATGTATGGACTAAGTGGATGAAACAAATAGGTAAAGATAATAAAGATGAGAACCTCAAACAAGAGGTCAAACAAGGCAAAAGCATAGGTGGGAAATAAGCACAAGTATGGAAGTAAAGCACAAAAGGAAAGGACAATCAAGTTGTCATGATATGTATCCAAGTCATGAGGCATGAGAATGATGTAATGAGGAATAAGTAGAAGCCAAAGAAGTTTCAAGGCATCAAGTGGGTGATAAAAATCAAGAAGAGGGTATAAGAGGATCAAGTGCCAAGTGTACTCCAAGAAAGCATGAAGATTGAAGAAGATGGCAAGCCTAAAAATCAAGTAAGAAAGATGGTGGAATAAAAGAGGATAACCTGAAATAAGAGGTCAAACAAGGAAAAAACATAGGTGGAAAAAAGCACAAGTGTGGAAGCAAAGCATAAAAGGCAAGGAATATCAAGTTGGCATGATAGATAACCAAGGCATGAGGCATGAGAATGATGCAATGAGGAACAAGTGGCAGCCAAAGAAGGTTCAAGACATCAAGTGGGTGATAAAAATAAATAATAGATTACAATAGGATCAAGTGGCAAGTGTAATATAAGCAATCATGAAGATTGAAGAAGATGGCAATCCTATAAAGCAAGTAAGAGAGATGGTGGAAGCAAAAAAGCCAAGGAAGTGTAGGTACAGCCATATAGGAAAGAAGATGATTGTATTTATTTTAAGATTTATTTTCAAAATTTGTATATGATGATGTTTATGAATTTTATTCCAATGATGAAGGCATATTGTATATGGAAAACATGGTATTGATCAATGAGTGTGTAGCAAAGCAAGGTGAAGATGAAGCAACTTAAGGAGTGATTAATAATCATGGTATGCAGACAAAGGATATTGATATGACTCTAAAAAATTAGGGAGTCCAAGGATAAGACAAATAACAATTTTTCCAAGAAAATAAAGAGCATTGTGACCAAATTTTTATGAATATTGTGAAGAGATTGATGCACAAAGGTTGCACGAAAAATTAGAGATGTTGGAAGAAATGTTCAGTCCATAAAAGAGGTTGAAAATAGGTGATATATAGAAATTAAATGTCAAGGATAAATTATAAGAAAACTCAAAATAGGAGCATCCAAGGGAATCACAAGAATTTGTGCAAACAAAAATGCAAACAAGCAAGCTAGTTGGCAAGAAAATGGACTATGAAGAAGCAAACAAGGTGAGATATTTCATGGGTAAAGCACAATTTTAGTTTAAATTTGATAAAAATGAATATTTGAGTCCAAATATTGGTCAAATAATAATTTAATATGGTGAGGATAAAAATAACAATAAGTTACTCTTGGCATAGTGAGAAAGATGATAGGCCAAAACATCAAAATGTGAAGGAGTTGGAATAAGAGGAAGAAAAATAGAGTACAGACAAGAAAAGAATAAATATTGACATTGATGAGAGGAAAATATAACCTAATTAATAAGGTGAAATCATGATTAAGGAGAAAACATCATTCAAGAGGGAATAATCAAGTGAGATTCATGAAGAAACAAGTTATCAAACAAGCATGAAGAAGAAGAATGAACATCAAATGGTTGCAGCTAAGTATGATAAAGGACAAATGCACATGGTACAGGTGGTGGATGCATAAAATAAGAGTAAAAAGTAGTGTTAATACTTCATAAATATATAAGATGCATGGAAAATAAGTTTAGACAAAGCTATAAGGAAGAAGTGTAAAAATTTGGCAAGCAAAAAGGAACAAGAAATGAAGAATAAAAATCATGTGAATTTGAAATAACTTCAAAGAACTAATTAGAAGGTGAGAAATAAATTTAGAATCTCAAATTTTCTCCCTTGTGGGTAGTATGATGCAAGATCATCAAGCTAAAAGATGTCGAATTTTGTGTTTTGGTCACGAGTGGTCAAAAGTTGGTCAAAGTATGATGTCAATGAGTGTAAGGGACCTTATTAGGTCCATTCAGGTCCTTGAAGTCCATTTGGAGTCATAGAGTTTTGTTATAGGACTTCCCTATTTTTTCCTTCCAAAATAGGTAATTTGAAAATTCAAATGTTGTAACTAAGGATTGGCTGTCCATACATTACTCAGACTAACGAGAGTTGTCAGTTTGGAGGAGTAATTAAGGGGTAACTTAAAGAATCAAGTGTGTAATGACTTGGGAGTTATGCCAAAATGGAAATTTATGATTTTTATGGCCTAAAATTTTCCTTGAATTTGTAATAAGATTCTTTAAAAGGTTTGTCAGATGCTCCCAATAAGGATAAATGTTAAAAAAAGGTTATAATCCTTGTGAAGACATTGTGAGCCTCAAGCAAAGTAATTAAAGGCTGAGGTCAGTATGAGGAATTATAAGGGGTGGAATAGGTATAAAAATATTGTAAAAAATCATTCTTGGCAAAAATATTGACCTCTTAAAGCTTATATCAAAAATTTATATTTGAGACCAGAGCTAAGTTACCTAGTGAAAGCTAGTGTAGTCATATGAAGGACTTATGAAGGGAACACTTGTATGAGGTAGGTAATGAGTTGTGAGCCATATATAATAAGTTTAAACTATAAATAAATTCCTTGAATATTATAGGAGATAAGTTCATATACAAAGAGACTATTGAGAGCCCAAGGAATAGGAAAGATTAAACAAGAGATGGTGTATTGAAGATCAAATTATCAAATGCATGTGGTCAGTTGGGTTTATCATCAGATGATAAAGTATTATGAGGACTTATCCCCATGCCTATAAATAAAAACCATAATCCTCTATACAACTAGGGCATGATTTAAAAAGTGTGGTCATTAGTAGGATAGGTTAGACATCCTCAACACCTCGATGTGAAGAGAGTTGTCTACATACCAATACTCTAAAGAGGGATCAATCCTGATGTATTTCTCCCCATATAAGTTTTGGTGGAAGTTTAATTGATGATATTATGATAGTGTCATTGAGTGCCTTGAATGTGCTTGAAACTATAAATCTAGAAAATCTAAGATTAGGGCTTCTTTAGAGGGTAGTGTGCATAATTAAGGTAGAATAGGGACTGATAGCCTTAATTATGCTCAACTTGTTTCATGTTTGAATGTGTATTTTATATTTATTTTCCATATAATGGTTATTGGGATAAAATTCATGTATTTATACTATTCTTTTACTTATGTAGGTGATATTTGATGTCTAGGTTGACCTTAGGAGGCTTTTACTTTTTAAAAGATAAGTGTTTGGTAAAGTTAGGGCAAAAGACATTAGTAACATTTTTGGGATAGTAGTGCCACATGGTGATAATGTCCTTATTATGGTGCTAGTTTCTAGATGGAATAACACTAGGCACAAAGGGATATGATCAGGAAATGAGGATTTGGGACTACTTTGGAGCTAACTAGGGACACATGTAGCCTCCATGAAGGTTGAATAAGTGTGATAATAAGTTCTAGGATAGGTATAGGACTAAGATATGGATAGGTAGTCTCAAGTAGCACTTTTAGCACTCAAATACCAATTTTTAGTGATTATGCTTGGTCCTTATCATTTATTTCCTTTTATGAATGCATTCTCATTTTCAATGGATATATTCATCTATTAGATCATCTAGATCTAATAGAATGAGGAAATTTCAAAAGGAATGATGATATCAATATAATATTTCCCCTTATATTGTCTAATTTACTATTTTTTGGGTAGAGATCCTTAATTGTTGATTGAAGATTAAACAATTAATAAATATTCAAAATATATGTGGAAATTGATATGCCATGAATGGTTGATAGTATCCTTTAGTTTTATAATCCTTCTAATTAAATACCATAATGTGATCATCTAATTGATAATATAACCATTTGGGTCCTACTAATATCATCACATTAACATTAGGATACCATATTCATTTGCATAAAATTATTAAAAATATTATATTCCTTAGCTACCACCCTCGAGCCACTCGATAAAATGAACATCCAATGGCTTGATTATTTTATTTGATAAAGAAAAATGTGGATTTTATGTGTTCCCTCTAACCATAATATTATATCTTTATGTCACTCTTTGACCCTTCATCCAACCAATACTAATACATATATATTATAATGATTTTGTTGAGCATCAAACTACATAATTGTTTAAGTGGGTCCACATACATGGATTTTTTTTTAAGATCACTCTTTGTAGAAATATAAGTTGAGGGTAATTTAAATATGATAATTCAAAGCATTCTCAAGGGGGTACCCTAAGAATTTAATTAGACTTATGGAGTGGTATGGGTGCTCTTACTCAATCTAATCATGGAAAATTTACTTTCAAAGAGTTGAATATGTTGAGGGTTGATTGAGAGGACATTTTATGAAGAATTTTATTTAGGTGAATCATCATGTCTGCATAAAATTAAAGAGACTTATAGGAAAAGACAACTCCCAATTACTTTTATATGTGATTATTAAGGCATTCATAGTTTTCCCTAATTTATTCATGATATATAGTTTATTTAATGATTCTTACAATGAATGATCTTCTTGTAATATTTAGTCCCCTGAATTTATTATTTCAGATTTGAGTATATATATTTTTTATGAAAGGAAATATCGAGCCCTGATGGATGTAGAATATACTTGTGCATATTTCCCATGAGTAATAGAGTTATTATGGTTCTTGCTTTCTACCCTTGTATTTTCATTGTATATATAATTTCATTTATGAATTGTGCCTTGAACTTTGAAATCTATCTTATTTATTGTGTTTGGTTCCATTTTTTATCATGCATAACACTATGTTCAAACATATAGTAGATCATCCCATTTATTATTTTAGTGCATCACCTTTTTGGATTTATTAATTTATATCATTCCATTTCTCCTCATAATTTCATTTATGTTGGTTTTTAGAATAAATTATCATTAGAGTAAGATATGAACCCAACCATATTTGGAGGTTATATGCTCATAGTAGTCCCACATTAAGCATAGTTCCCATGTTTTGGCCATTTTATGGGCACCATAAAGCAAACAAAATAGACCATCAATAACAACCATTTATTTCCTAATGTAACCCATAATTGGTCACCAATATTCATCACAGATATTAATGTATCAACAAGCTTAGGCCCATAAGCAACCAATAATGTAATATGTGTAATAGATCCTTCAAAATGTATACTATTTTTTAATTTATCTATGTTATGACCCCTCTATTGTAAAAATGTAATGCTACATGTTTTTGGCATTTATTACTCATAAATTTGGATATGTACCTTGTTGGGTGAATATTTTGTTGTCAACTAACTGAAGACAAAATGGGTATATCAACCACAACATAGGGACATTTACACCACAAAAAGTATGGGTTTACCAGATCTAGATGAAGTAAATATCTTCTCTCATCAAGGGGAGGTTCCCTATAAATATTTATGCATTGGATATATGTATATAATTAAGCAGAAAATAACACATGGGATGGTATAACAACATCTACCTCTCTTTTTTCAAAGGTAATGTATGAAGAGCAAAAGAGAGACATCCTGATCCTTAGCTAACAACACTCCTCTTCTTTTAGGAATGGTATTAAACAGGAAGTAGAAGATCACCTGAAGTAACAAAGTCCACAAGAACAATTACGCAAGTACAAAGTCTTCCATAGTCTTCTTCACCGATTTGGAACAGACGTAGCCATAGAGTGAAATGAAGCACAAAGTCTTCACATAAAACTACAAAAGATAACTGAATCTCAAAGATAAAAGTAGCTCAAAGTCTATCCTCTACCTTTTAGAAGCATTCTCAGATAATATTAATACACCCACTTTGCTTATTAAATTAGATAAATAAGAGATCATCAAGAAAGAGAACATAAGAAACTGTTTCCTAGACAACACAAATAACTTCAACACAAAGTTTGAAATAAACCTGCTTCTCATTCATTCAACAAAATATGATTTACAAGTTTGAGCACAAAGTCTAAAAAATTGCTTCAATTTCAACAGAGTGTTTTCTCTTAATTTTTTCAAGCTATATTACAAATGAGGTCTCCACTATATATAGGGAGAAAATCCTCAAAAACTAGAAAATAATAAAATACAAAAATATCTTGGTCAAAGATGACTCATCTTTGACTTTGAGATATTTTTTCAAAATATTTAAATGTAATTACATTTAAAAAAATTGCATTCACTTTTCACAAAACAAAAGTGCATAAGGAAAGAAGAAGAAAGGAGGAGAAAAATTTAGTTCTTGCTGCCAGATTTCTTCATATGAGCATCATACATAGTAATGGATGCCTGAATTCCTATGCTGTCTGGCACAACTATGTTCTTAGAGATGATTCTGGCTCTGATTAAAGCACCCTTCAATGCTGTGATGGCCTTAGCATGACCAGTTAACCTAGATTTTAGATTTTCCAAAGTTAACTGAGTGTCTAGAATATTATCCACAGAAGACATTGAGAAGGATTTCCCTTCAAAATCTCTTCGAATCATCT
The DNA here is from genome assembly GCA_037957365.1 of Torreya grandis. Taxonomy (NCBI): domain Eukaryota; kingdom Viridiplantae; phylum Streptophyta; class Pinopsida; order Cupressales; family Taxaceae; genus Torreya; species Torreya grandis. The sequence continues at coordinate 1,459,929 of JARHVA010001352.1, read as the reverse complement.
CTTTGAAACTGTGGATCATTTCTCCTACTAAGAGGAATTGATTTTCCTTAGAGGTTAGGTTACAGGGCAATTCTTCCAATTTATTGAGTAGACTTACGTCGCTCTTCTCACCAGCATCCCTAAAAGTTTTGAGATCCTCAATTAAATCTTTGAGTACCTGGATCCTAAAAGTCAGCAACTCCTTGATCTCAACATAAGAGTCCTTATTGGAGATGACACCGATAGATATCAAGGTGTTTTTCTTCAGATCCTTCATCTCCTTCCATTTGGAAAGATATTTTTCTGAACTATTAATATCTTGAGAGATAAGAGACAAAGTCATCTAACTCTGCCCTTAATTTCTTCATCTTGTCTATCTTTTCTACAACCTTTGATAGCAAATAAAATCTCTGAGTATGCATTTTTTCAACATAGTCCTCTAGGAATTTTCCCTTCAAGTAAGTCTTCTCTACCTTTTGGATGACAAGGCTGTCTATGGAGAAGGCCTCCGGAGTTGCCGCTTTAGGGGGAAGAGTGAACCTTCTTATTACTATCGTTAGCTACTCTATCTTGGCCTTGTAATAATCTTTCATCTCCTTCTCTCAGTCAAATTTCTAGACCATGATGTCCATAACAGACTGAATGTCACTTTTCGCACCTTCATGAGTAACTTTGCCAAGTTCAACATGAGAGATGGAATAGCTACTCATTTCAAAACCCTCAAGGGTTGCATCTTATGGAGGCTTAGCAAATTTCAAAAAAAATTGTCCTTTTTCTTTGACCAATTTGGAGAGAATTTTTTGGCCTCTTTGGAGCCTTGGCTTTCACCGGCACTATTTTGTCAAAGTCAAAGTCATCTGGAGAAATATCCAACTTCTTTCTTTTGGAGGTGAATGCTAACATCCAGGGCAGGAGAGAAGTACCTATTGTGGCAATGGTTGTCTCAGCTGGTGTTATTATGGCAGCTTCTACACTGCTAGTGGTGACAGTAGTCACAGTGGGAGTAATAGGCAAAACTGTACCAATTACTGATTCTGGCTCTTAGGTATAACTTTACCCCAGATTAAAAGAGGGAGAAGACAAACTTGGGATGGACCCAAAGGAGCGAGGAGAACCTTTAGAAGTGCCCTAAGGATCACCAAATATGACTCTAGAAGGAGAGGTGGCTCCAGAAGAGGGAACACTGATCAAAGAGATAGGAGAAGAGGGTGTCACAGGAGATTGAGGTGGAGAAAGAGAGATGCTCTTGAGTGATTGTGCTTCTTCTTGTGAAGGTAGAGGTTCAGTGCTTGGCTGTCCTGTCAGCCGGTCATTTGTTTCCATTGGCTAAGTTGCCTGTGTCTGAGGGCTCTGTTCTTCAGTTCCTTTAGCTGCCGCTTCAGGCTCTTCAGTAGCCTTTGGTTTCTTAGACACAAAGATGATTCTAGGCTTGTGAGGCCTAGAAGGGGAAGGTGCATCACCTTTGTTCTTGGTTCTATTCTCAGCCTTCTTCTTCATCTTTGCTTGGTATTTAGCCTCTGATCCCATGATAAATTCTTTCAGTTTGATTCCTCTAGCTGCTAACCAATCATTGGTCTTAGCCAATAATGGTTCAAATCTTTTTCTCAGAGAAGTTAGTTCTTTCTAAGGCCACTGAGTTAGAGGAAGAGGGGAGCTAACAACTTTTTTAGCTAGGTATTTGCTATTGATGATGTTCCCATCGTCAGCCAGACTAGAGGGGATCTCTGCAAGCCCCAGATATTCAATCTGGTCTAGGGTCAGCATGTAATAATCTATCTTTTTGATCTCTTTGGCCATCCTTAGGTCGATCTAGATATCTTCAATCATGGGCTCATGGAACTGAGTTTTTTGCCTGATTTTGTCCTTAACTCCCCTGTAATCAAATTTATCTCTTCTCTTAAACTGCTTTAGGGTGACCATCTGCATTTTTGTTTTCATGACTTTGCCTTTGGCTATTGTTGCAATGGAATACCTGCCAATTTTGATTAGAAACCTAAAACCTAGTTTCTTCAGCTCCATTTGTCTGGTATGCACGACAATCAATTGTTAGCAAAGTTCCATTAGAACTAGCTTGTCAGAAGGGAACCTAGGGAGCATATAGGGGTAGCCTTGGAAAAAGCCAACCTGAAGATAGCAGAAGGTGGGGAATTATAGGAACATACAGCCATAGTCATTGACCACTATTTAAGCCTCATCTGATACTCTCTTTTGCTGAAACTGAGGGTCGAAGAGACATAGAAATGCGGTGAAAAAGGCATCATTTACCCTTTTGAAATGATGGGTTGACCCTTATAGTGTCAACTAGGGATAAAATGAGTATACTGGGGTTATCTTTCTATCCCCTTCGATTGTCAAACCTAGAAAAGTTTGCATTGTGGCAGTTATGTACACAAGGTACAAAGTCATATAAAAATTGTAAGAAGTCTATACCTTAGTTAGCTGCTCATGGAGAGCATTGTTGATCTGCTCTCCCCAAAAGATGACTTACTTGCCTTGGAGGATGATTTTAATGAATGGGTACATCCATTCATGGAATAGTGAGGAAGACAGGAGGCCTCAAACTCTATTGAGAAGGGTGATCAAGTCACCAACTTCCTTGATGAAGTCACTTCTCAGAAAGTTTTGTGGCCATCTGGATAGGTTGGTCCTGGGGGTCTTCAACCATTTGTAGTTCATCACTTTCTTTACCCTCTCGGGGTCTTTGTCGTATTCCTTCTGGGTGTCCATGAAGTTGATCTTGGTTACTTCGGTGGATGGAGGGCACATGAAGACTTTGTCGATGAATTCAGGATCCAGTCGAATCACCACATTGCCGCTGGCATCTGAGACTGACCTGGTCTCTTTGTTGTAGAAGCAGGCACATTGAAGGATGAACTTTGTATGATGTGCTGCCATTAGAAAAGTGGCCACCAGGTGGATGTTACTCTCGATGATCCTCTTTATCTTGGTGCTTGGGTTCATTGCCTTCATTCGGGTTATGAACTTGGCCATGTCCACGTGGCCAATTTTGGTTTCCCGAATGTCATCAACATTTGAGGAGACTGAAGTGAGCGAGAAGATGCCCTGGTATTTATACTTCATGGTCTTCACCTTTTTCAGAGATGCTTCAGACATGGAAACTGGCTTTGGTCAGAAAAGTGTCGATGAGCAAGAGTTTTTTGAAGGTACTGCAAACATGATCATGAAATTAAGAGATAATAGACAAATTGGAGAAAATGCATTTTAAGTGATCTTGGTCAATGGAGGTCACTTAAAAAGGCCAGGTCAAAAAAAGGGGTAGAAGATGAAGAAGAAAGGGAAAGGACAAAAAATATTTTAGAGTTGGGAAATATCTAGAGGAGGATCCATGGGCGGCAAAATTCACCGTCCCTGCATCCAAAAGTAAAAGAGTGTAAGGGTGACAAAATTTACCACCCCTACAGGGATGGCCTGCATGGGCGGTGAATTTTTCCACCCTTACAATACAATAGGGAAGAAGGTAGGGGTAGCAAAAAATTTTTCCTCTATAATTTGGAAAAGTGAGAGTAGGGGTGGCAAAAATTTCCGCCCCTACACACTGAACATGCTTCGGCGGCAAATTTCACCGCTGATGCGTGTCTGGCAAAGAGCGTGCATAGGCAGTGAAATTCACCACTCGTGCATGAATGAGTGAGTGAAAGTGGTAAAATTCACTACCTACAAAAGTGAAGACCAGGGGAGGGAAAGCCAAGATGTAGGGGCGGCAGAAATCGCTGCCCTTGCGGGCTTTGGAAAAAAACTCGGGGGTACAAACAGTGAATTTGCCACTCATGCAAGATTGAACAAGACTATGGGAAATGGAGAGGGATGGTGTTTTTAGCCATCCCCAATAGGTATAAAGCATCCACAACATCCTAAAGATGATAAAGAAATTGAGGAAGAACAAGAAAAACAAAATCAAAAAACAAGACCCACCTAGAAAACCGTGCATGCCATAAGCTTGAATATGTGAAAATGTGCTTCAAATCGCTCGTCAGATGGTCCAAACACAAAAGGTAGAAGGGAGAGGAGGAAGCAATGAGAATAAATTGGGTTCAAATCAGTTTATATGTGGTGAAAAACAATTCCAACAACCTGTCACGTGTGGTAATAAATGCCATGCATGAAAATTGAGGCATGCTTGGGCAGCAAAATTTGCCGCCCTTACATGTTTCGGTGAGTTCAAACGTAAGGGTAGAAAAATTTTCCACCCTTGCAGTTCAAGATGCAGGGGTGGAAAAATTTTCTGCCCTTGCAAGAAAAATGCAGGGGTGGCAAAATTTGCTGCCCTTGCATTACAAATGTCAAAAATGCACTCGCGACAAAATTTGCCCCTCGTGCATGAAAATAGAAGAAAAGACCAACTCTGGAAGAGGCAGACTGGGGGAGGAATTTCTTGGTCACAATGAGATTGTAACAACTCTCACATTTTTAGGCCATGATGAGAATGAATTCAAAACCCATCTCAAAAACAAACTTAGAGAGACAAAAGATGAAACAAACAAGTTTCCTAGGGGATTGTTCTCGAAAATGGGCTAAGCTAATTTTGGAAACAACAACAGGCTCCTATTAGGAAACTTCCATTAATAAAATTGATTAGTGAGAGTAGAAACCAGTCTCTAAGTACCCTCATCCAAGCCATTGGGATACGGAGTCAAGCTAAAAACAAAAGAAAAATAGACAAAACATAAAAACTGTACATATATACAAATGGACTTATCTAAGCCTTAAGGATTGAAAAGCTTTAAATGCTTCCCGCTATGAGGTAGTGTGAATGGTGTTCCATCTTGGTACTCCAGTAAGAAACTAGCCTTACCACAGAGCTGTCGAATGGTGAACGGGCTTCTCCACAAGGAGTCAAATTTTCTGTGCATCCCTTTTGGTTCTCGCCTCTTATCCCACAACAAGACTTGATCTCTGACTTGGAATTCATGGACCTTAACTTTTTTATCAAAGAGTGCCTTCACCTAATTTTGATGCTCCTTAATCCGATCCACTACCATGGCTTGATGCTCATTCAAATTGTTCAGACACATGATTCTTTTGTCGATTGAGCTCTCGAAGGTTGAGTCTTCGATTGCTTTAGTTAACTTGAGCACTGGTAGTTCAAGGGTGATGGGGATTTCTTCATTTAATCCATATAGAATCTAGAAAGGTGACATACCTATATCCCTTTTGGGTGTTATCCTATCTACCCATAAAACATCATACAATGCCTTGTGCCATGTTATCTGATTATCGTCCACCAACTTCTTGATAATAGTGACCAGATTCTTGTTAATCGATTCTGCTTGGTCATTTCCTTGAAAGAAATAATCCGAAGTGTGGGATAGGGTAATCCCATAATAGAAACAAAATTGAGTAATTTCATGTGATGAAAAATATGCCGCATTATCTATTATGATCTTTACTCAGACCCCAAACCTGGAGATGATATTTTATTTGAAAAAGATGCATATCACTTCAGACGTAGCGTGCTTGGTTGCGATGGCCTCCACCCACTTAGTGAAGTAATTCATTTTCATGAGGACATAATCATGTTCGACACTTGAAGATGGTTTGACTACACCAATGAAGTCAATACCCTACTATTGAAATGATTCATCAATCACTACCAGCTTGAGAGGTAAAGCAGGTAGCTTAGGCTTTCCAAAAAATTGCTGACACAATTCATACCTACGCACCCACTTGTAGGCATCCTAGAATAGCGTCGACCAATAATACCTTGCTCATAGAATTTTGTGCGCTGTCACTGGTGCATAAAAATATCCTCCATAGGCCAGATTGTGGAAAGATTCTAAGAGTCTTTCTTGTTGTGCCTTGTTAACACAATGAAGAAATGCTCCATCCAGGTTTTTCTTGTAAAGACCATTGTCCCAAAGGACATAACCAACTGATTGTAACTTAACATTCTGTTTCTCTTTAAAAAAAAGATGAGCGGGACACTCACCATATGTCAGAAAATGAGCAATGTCAGAATACCACTCATCAGTAGTTGTAACAAAGAGGACCATAGGGATGTTTTCGATCAATACTTCATTTTTTGCTTTACCTAGAATATTGTTGGCGATCAACTGGCAAAGCCCCTTTCCCTTTACAAGCTTGGTTGGTTTGATGTCCAGATTAAACTCTTGAGTCTTGGAAATCCAATTACCTCTCTTCGTACTGAACTCTTGCTAAGTCAAAATGAATTTTATTGTTGTGTCTGGTACGAGAACTTCGGTGTGAGAGTTCAAGATATAAAACCTAAAGTGTTTGACCACTTTGACCACTGCGTATGCATGCTTATCCTTAAGGGAATATTTTAGCTCATGATCCTTAAGTGGACAACTCATGAAAGAGATAGGAGATTCTATAACTTCTAGATTTTGTTGGACCAAAATGGCCGATAGTGTATGTTTAGAGGCATAACTATATATTTTGAAACTTTTAGTATAATCTAGACAAACCAAGACTGGTGCACGGGTGATTGCTTCTTTAATTTCTTTAAACGCTAATTTGCCTTCAGCAGTCCACCTGAATGTAGCATTGCCTTTCATCATGTTGACAATGTGACAGGTTTTCTCAGCAAATTTAGGAATAAACCTTTAGAGAAAATTCACCTTTCCAAAGAAAGAGTGAATTGCAGTCTTGCTGGTAAGCAGAGTAAGTTCCTGGATGGACTTGACTCTTTCTAAATCAATTTTAATACCTTCACGGGACACAATGTGTCTGAGAAGTTTCCCGTCAGTTACTCCGAAAATAGATTTCCTTGGGTTTAAAGAAATACCATTTTGATGACAACGTTCCAATATCCTTTGCAAATGGTGAATATGTTCAGAATGATATTTTGAAAACACTGTCAGATCATCTAGATATACTACAATGAATTTTCCCATCTCATCTTTGAAAGTGAGATCCATCACCCTTTGAAATGTGGTGCCAGCATTTATCAAACCAAAAGGCATTTTTCGATAAGCGAATATGCCCCAAGGTGTGGTGAACATTGTCTTGTATTGATCTACTTTTCTAACTTCGACCTGATTGTACCCCAAAAAACCGTCTAGCATTGATAACATTTTTGAACCTGTTACCATCTGCAAAACTTGATCCATGATAGGAAGGGGTAGTTATCTTTTAAAGACAACTGATTTAAGTTTCTAAAATCCACACAGATTTGAATTTTTCCATTCTTCTTCCTAACAGGCACTATATTGGCAATCTATGTTGAGTGATGGATTGGGAAAATTATTCAGGCATCAAGCATGTTTTGTATCTCAGCTAAAATGGTACCTGAGATTTTTGGGTTATATTGCCTAGATTTTTGCTTGTAAGGTACAGAGTTGGCCTTCAGAGAAATGTCATGGTGAATGTCATTTGACCTGAGTGATTTTAGATCATCATAGGAATAGGCCAATACATCTATGTATTGGCGAAGTAAACTAGCAAGCTTAAATCTCTCCTCGAGAGTGCAACATTTTTCAATGTTTACCATTTTAAGATCTTGCTTAGTTCCCAAGTTTACCTGATCAAAATCTTGAGATGATTTCAAATCCATTCGTTGTTGCTTAATAAACCTATCATGGTTATCAAACAACTTCTCTAGTGAAACTAGGCCTTTGAGAATCTTATTCCCCTTAAGCTGTAGAAAATCCTCACCTGTATTCATATTTGACTCGAAAGTTGCTTCACATTCTCGGAGTTCACTACCTTCAAAACATAGTTATTCAAAACTATCCTTTTGCTCCAAGAAGGTGATGATTTGATCATCATTGTTAAATACCTGCCAATGGCCGGCATTATCGGGTACACTTGGCTGAAAGACCAGCTCAATAGTGTACTTGTCTCCCTTAAAGTCTGGGTGAGGGACCAAGAGGGTAGCAGAGATGGCCAATGCATCTGCTCGGTCATTGAATTCCCTTGGAATGGCAGAGATATTGAAAGCATCAAAATTTTCAATCTGATCCTAGACCAAATTGTGATAGTGGTGCAACCTTTCATTTTTCGTCTGATAAAGGTTTCTCACTTGGCAGACTATCAACTCAGCGTCCCCTTTAACATGGAGTAGCCTAATGCCTTTTTCTTTGGTAGCTTGTAATTTGAGCAATAGAGACTCATACTCAGTCATGTTATTGGTATTGTTAAACTACAATTTGTAAGACAGAGGAATAATGTCTCCCTGAGGAGATACCAACACAACCCTAGCTCCTGAACTAGTAGAAGAGCAGCAACCATCAAATTCTAAGGTCCATACCTCATAAGACGCTACCTTTTCTTTGAAAAATCCTTCGTTTGAGGGAAGAGGTTTTTCCATGTGTTCATTTTGATTTGTTGATTCTCTTACTGTGTTAGCTAAACACAATCTCAAGTCATCACCGGTAAGAGTTTCATTAGATGTCCCATGGAACTCGTCTGTAGACAAGAAGTAGTTGCCCATGCCTAAGGACTCAAATAAAATTTGATCTTTCAGTGCTGACGATCGGATAACTACATACCTTACTTCTTTTTCAAGAAACAACTTCTTCATGATACCTTGGATTGAGATTCTTGCTTCCGACAAGTCCATACTTAGCTCACCTCAAACATCTTTGCAGAAATTCCACCCAAGTAGGATGCCCTAAGATGCTGGAACATCAGCCACTAAAACTGTCATTTTTATCCGCATCTCTAGAAAATCCGTGAAGGCATATTGAGCATCTTTTATTTGACCAAGGAGGAGAACTTGCTTATTTTCCATAGAAAAACACCTCCCAAAATTTTTGGTCAAAGTCAGGCCAAGAGAATCTGCCACCTTGGCAGGCATGACGTTATGTGAGGCTCCAGAGTCTATAATGCAATTACTCAGTTTATAACTTTTTATAAGTAGGGAAACATAGAAAAATTCTATTTTTCCAAGAGCAACAGGAGGAGTCACAACAAGATTGTTTTGGGCTGATTTATCTTTAGGGGGATCATGAGCGGCCTTCAAAGAATCTTGTCTTATGGAGACGGCTTTGTTTTTTACATATTTTGCTAACCTATCAAACTGTTCTAGGTTAGCTCTCAAATATTCAACCTCTGTCATTTAAATTTTGGTTTTTTTAGCATGATCAATTATATCAAATAATTGAAAAGAGCTTGAGACAGAGGAAGAGAGTCCATCATCTAGAATTTTAGTAGGTACAACACTGGTCTGAGCAATAGAAGTGGAAGGGATGGCATGGTTAGAGGAACTTTTTTTTTAATGAATTACTTGCTCTTTTGATTGTGGAGGCAATGGAGTCTCACGTTTAGCAATGGAAACCGCTGGTCAGGGTTCCTCCTCTACCTTTCCTTTGTCAATATGTGAAGCTGACTGATTCTGAGATCTGGTAAAAATAGCGTAAGATCCATCTAAACCCTCTCCTTTACTTCCATCTTCATCCTGGTAATCCAGAAAATTGATATTGGAGTCGCCAACTAATTCTTCTTCCTGCTCATCAAAGAGATTAACATCTTCTTGTTGGTCCAACTGAGGTTGAAAAGAATAGTCGTGTTTAGCCTCTAGGTAGCCGACCACTGAATTGGTAGGTGTTGCTTCAATGGCCAATTTCCTCAGAGGGGGAGGTAGGCAATTTGGTTGCCCTTGGTTCCAGGTAGCATTACCCTAATACTACTAATTTTAGAACATTCTACTGGGTATATCTCGATAGGTAGGAGCAGACATACCCTGGGCTATTTGCCTCTTCAAAGCTATTAGTTTATTTGTCAATTTTTGCACCATAGGATCTGTAGTGCCTGAAGAAGAACTTTTAGCAGATGAAGAGAATTTATTTTTACTAGGGTCTTTTCTGATCTTATCTGCTAGAATAAGATCATCTTCAATCTCAGTAGCCAAATCTTGAGCCAAGGCTAGATCCATAGGGCCAGCTCGTCTCAATAGGAAACTTACTTCAAGAAGCTGCGAATTTATGAAAAAGCATTTGAGATTCTCTGGCGTATGCTGAGCCACAGTTCCCAACTTATTGAATTTAGCTATGAAATCCCTCATAGGTTCTTGGGATTCTTTTTTATCTGTGTTAGCTGAGCTAACAAAGCATGTGCATCTTTAGCAGGTTTAAATCTGGCTTTGAATTTGGATTTGAGCGTATTCCAGTCAGTTATTGACCCGGCCTGCAGGTGATAGAACCAATCTGCGGTAGTTCCTTGCAAAGTTTCCACAACAATTCTAACTGCTACATTTTCAAATTCGCCACCAATTATGCCACATGATATGGAGAAAGTGGCAATATGCTCGTTGGGATGAACCTTCCCGTCACCAAAAAACTTAGGAAATTTTTTTCTAGAACTATGAGGTAGTTCATGCAAAGGTGCAGTCAAATTAAGAGGACCAAAAAAATTTCTCCACGGGCCTTGAGCCATAATGATAAGCGGATTAAATGGTGAGAACAAACCTTGGTGGGGTATTTATAGGCAGGGTGCGATTGATGACAAGAAAAGAAGCTCTTCCTTGTGGGGGTGATCCGATAAGGTCAGGAGGAAGACTTCTAGATCATTGGAGAAAAGGCGGTGGAGGGAACAGATCAAAGTTGCTCTATTGCACCAACTCAAACATGGGGTCAAAAACACCCTTAGATCTCTAGCTTCTGGTGTAGTGTGGAGTTGCCAGGTTTCAAAATGGAAAAGGGACTGAAACTGATTCAAGTTAAAGCTTGAGGCTTCAAAGTGCAAGTTCGTATTCCCTAGTGGAGTCACCAAAAAAATGTTGGGTGAATATTTTGTCGTCAACTAACTGAAGACAAAATGGGTATATCAACCACAGCATAGGGAGATTTACACCATGAAAAGTATGGGTTTACTAGATCTGGATGAAGTAAATCTCTCCTCTCGTCAAGGGGAGGTTCCCTATAAATACTTATGCATTGGATATATCTATATAATTAAGCAAAAAATAATACATGGGATGGTATAACAGCATCTACCTCTCTTTTTTTAGAGGTAATGTATGAAGAGCAAAAGAGAGACATCCTGATCCTTAGCTAACAACACTCCTCTTCTTTTAGGAATGGTATTAAATGGGAAGCAGAAGATCACCTAAAGTAACAAAGTCTACAAGAACAATTACACAAGCACAAAGTCTTCCGTAGTCTTCTTCACCGATTTAGAACAGACATAGCCGTAGAGTGAAATGAAGCACAAAGTCTTCGCATGAAACTACAAAAGATAACTGAATATCAAAGATAAAAGTAGCTCAAAGTCTATCCTCTACCTTTTAGAAGCATTCTCAAATAATATTAATACACCCACTTTGCTTATTAAATTAGATAAATAAGAGATCATCAGGAAAGAGAACATAAAAAACTGTTTCCTAGACAACACAGATAACTTCAACACAAAGTTTGAAATAAACCTGCTTCTCATTCATTCAACAAAATATGATTTACAAGTTTGAGCATAAAGTCTCAAAAATTGCTTCAATTTCAGCAGAGAGTTTGCTCTTAATTTTTCCAAGCTATATTACAAATGAGGTCTCCACTATATATAGGGAGAAAATCCTCAAAAACTAGAAAATAATAAAATACAAAAATATCTTGGTCAAAGATGACTCATCTTTGACTTTGAGATATTTTTATGAAATGTTTACATGTAATTACATTTTATAAAATTGCATGCACTTTTCAAAAAACAAAAGTGCAGAAGGAAAGAAGAAGAAAGGAAGAGAAAAATTCAGTTCTTGCTGCCAAATTTTTTCAGATGAGCATCATACATAGTAATGGATGCCTGAATTCCTATGCTGTCTAGCGTAACTATGTTTTTGGATATGATTATAGCTCTAATTAATGTGTCCATCAATGTTGTGATGGCCTTAGCATGACCAGTTAACCTAGATTTTAGACTTTCCAAATTTAATTAAGTGTCTAGAATATTATCCACAAAAGACATTGAGAAGGATTTCTCTTCAAAATCTCTTCGAATCATCTCTTTGAAACTATGGATCATTTCTCCTGCTGAGAGGAATTGATTTTCCTTAGAGGTTAGGTTGCAGGGTAGTTCTTCTAGTTTATTGAGCAGACTTACATCACTCTTTTCACCAACATCCCTGAAAGCTTTGAGATCCTCAATTAAATCTTTGAGTACTTGGATCCTGAAAGTTAGCGACTCTTTGATCTCAACATAAGAGTCCTTGTTAGAGATGACATCGATAGATATCAAGGTGCTTTTTTTCAAATCCTTCATCTCCTTCCATTTGGCAAGATATTTTTTTGAATTAATAATCTCTTGAGAGATAAGAGAGACAAAGTCATCTAACTCTGCCCTTAATTTCTTCATCTTGTCTATCTTTTTTGCAACCTCTGATAGCAAGGAAACTCCCTGAGTATGCATTTTTTCAACGTAGTCCTCTAGGACTTTTTCCTTCAAGTAAGTCTTCTCTGCCTTTTGGATGATAGGTTCATCTATAGAGAAGGCCTCCAGATTTTCTGCTTCAGGGGGAAGAGTGAACCTTATTACTGTCGTTAGCTGCTCTGTCTTGGCCTTGTAATAATCTTTCATCTCCTTCTCTTGGTCAAATTTCTGGACCATGATGTCAATAGCAGACTGAAGGTCACTTTTTGCACCTTCGTGAGTAACTTTGTCAAGTTCAACATGAGAGATGGAATAGCTACTCATTTTGAAACCTTCAAGGGTTGCATCTTGTGGAGGCTTAGCAATTTCTAAAAAAATTTGTCCTTTTTCTTTGACCAATTTGGAGAGGATCTTTGGCCTCTTCGGAGCCTTGGCTTTCACTGGCACTATTTTGCCAAAGTCAAAGTCATCTGGAGAAATGTCCAACTTCTTTATTTTGAGGGTGAATGCTAACATCTAGGGCAGGAAAGAAGTACCTATTGTGGCAATGGTTGTCTCAGCTGATGTTACTGTGGTAGCTTCTACACTGCTAGTGGTGACAGTAGTCGCAGTGGGAGTAATAGGCGAAACTGTACCAATTACTGATTTTGGCTCTTGGGCAGAACTTTCCCCTAGATTGAAAGAGGGAGAGGAAAAACTTGGGATGGACCTAGAGGAGCGAGGAAAACCTTCAGAAGTGCCCTGAGGATTGCCAAATATGACTTTGGAAGGAGAGGTGGCTCCAGAAGAGGGAACACTAATCAGAGAGATAGGAGAAGAGGGTGCCACAAGAGACTGAGGTGGAGAAGGAGAGATGCTCTTGAGTGGTTGTGCTTCTTCTTGTGAAGACAGAGGTTTAGTGCTTAGTTGTCCTATCGGTCAATCATATGTTTCCATTGGCTGAGCTATCTGTGTCTGAGGGCTCTATTAATCAGTTCCTTTAGCTGTCGCTTCAAGCTCTTCAGTAGCCTTTGGTTTTTTAGACACAAAGATGATTCTAGGCTTGTGAGGCCTAGAAGGGGAAGGTGCATCACCTTTGTTCTTTGTTCTGTTCTCGGTCTTCTTTTTCATCTCTGCTTGGTATTCAGCCTCTAATTTTGTGATAAATTCTTTTAGTTTGATTCTTCTGGCTGCTAACCAATCATTGGTGTTAGCCAATATTGGTTCAAATCTTTTTCTAAAAGAAGTTAGTTCCTTCTGAGACCACTGAGTTGGAGGAAGAGGGGAGCCAACAAATTTTTTAGCTAGGTATTTGCTATTGATGATGTTCTCATCATCAGCCAGACTGGAGGGGATCTTTGCAAGCCCCAAATATTCAATCTAGTCTAGGGTCAGCTTGCAATAATCCATCTTTCTAATCTCTTTGGCCATCCTCAGGTCGATCCAAATATCTTCAATCATGGGCTCATGGAACTGAGTTTTCCACCTGATTTTGTCTTTAACTCCCCTATAATCAAATTTATCTCTTCTCTTGAACTGCTTTAGGGTGACCATCTGCATTTCTATTTTCATGACTTTGGCTTTGGCTACTACTGCATTGGAATACCTGCCAATTTTGATTGAAAACTTAAAACTTGGTTTCTTCAGCTCTATTTGTCTGGTATGCATGACAATCAGTTGTCGGTAAAGTTCCATTAGAACCAGCTTGTCAGAAGGGAATCTGGGGAGCATATAGGGGTAGCCTTGGAAAAAGCCAACCTGAAGATAACAGAAGGTGGGGAATTGCAGGAACATGTAGCCATAGTCATTGACCACTGTCTAAGCCTCATCTGATACTCTCTTTTGCTCAAGTTAAGGGTCGAAGAGACATAGAAATGTGGTGAAGAAGGCATCATTTACCCTTTTGAAATGATGGGTTGACCCTTGTAGTGTCAACTGGGGATAAAATGAGTATATTGGGGTTGTCTTTCTATCCATTTCGGTTGTCAAACCCAAAAAATTTCACATTACAGCAGCTATGTACACAAGGTACAAAGTCATATAAAACTTGTAAGAAGTCTGTACCTTGGTTAGCTACTCATGGAGAGCGTTGTTGATCTGCTCTCCCCAAAAGATGATCTACTTGCCTTAGAGGATGATTTTAATGAATGGGTACATCCATTCATGGAACAGTGAGGAAGATGGGAGGCCTCGAACTCTACTGAGAAGGGTGATCAAGTCACCAACTTCCTCGATGAAGTCACTCCTTGAAAAGTTTTGCAGCCATCTTGATAGGTTGGTCCTGGGGGTCTTCAGCCATTTGTTGTTCATCACTTTTTTTTCCCTCTCGAGGTCTTTGTCGTATTCCTTCTAGGAGTCCACAAAGTCGATCTTGGTCACTTTGGTGGCTGGAGGGCACATGAATACTTTGTCAATGAATTCGAGATCCAGCCGAATCACCACATTGCCACTAGCATCTAAGACCGACCTAGTCTCTTTGTTGTATAAGTGGGTACATTGAAGGATGAACTTTGTATGATGTGCTGCCACTAGAAAAGTGGCCACCAAGTGGATGTTACTCTCGATGATCCTCTTTATCCTGGTGCTTGGGTTCATTGCCTTCATTTGGGTTATGAACTCAGCCATGTCTACGTGGCCAATTTTGGTGTCCCGAATGTCATCGACATTTGAGGAGACCGAAGTGAGCGGGAAGATGCCCTAGTATTTATACTTCATGGTCTTCACTTTTTTTAGAGATGCTTCAAACATGGGAACTAGCTTTGGTTAGATAGGTGTCAATGAGCAAGAGTTCTCTAAAGATATTGCAGACATGATCACAAAATTAGGGGAGAATGGATGAATTAGGGAAAATTCATTGTAAGTGATCTTGGTCAATCGAGGTCACTTAAAAAGGCTGGGTCGGAAAAAGGGGTGAAAAATGAGGAAGAAAGGGAAAGAAAGGGAAAGGAAAAAAAATCTTCTAGAGTTGGGAAAAATCTGGAGGAGGATACATGGGTGGCAAAATTCACCATCCCTACATCTACAAGTAAAAGAGTGTAAGGGTGGTGAAATTTGCCACACCTATAGGGATGGCCTGCACAGGCGGTGAATTTCACCACCCTTGCAAGACAATAGGAAAGAAGGTAGGGGTAGCGAAAATTTCCACCCCTGTAATTTGGAAAAGTGAGAGTAGGGGTGGAAAAAATTACCACCCCTGCACACTGAACATGCTTCGGTGGCAAGTTTTGCCACCGATGCGTGTCTAGCAAAGAGCATGCATGGGCGGCAAAATTCACCGCTCGTGCATGAATGAGTGAGTGTGGGTGGCGAAATTCACCACCCACAAAAGTGAAGACCGGGGGGGGGAAATCGAGATGCAGGGGCGGCAGAAATAACTGCCCTTGCAGGCTTTGCGAAAAAACTCGAGGGTATGGGTAGTGAATTTGCCACTCATGCAGGATTGAATAAGACCATGGGAAATGGAGAGGGACAACATTTTTAGCCATCCCCAGCAGGTAGAAAGCATCCACAACATCCTAAAGATGATAAAGAAACTGAGGAAGAACAAGAAAAACAAATGCAAAAAACAAGACCCACCTGGAAAGCCACATGCACCACAAGCTCGAATCCACAAAAACACGCTTCAAATCACTCGTTAGATGGTCCAAATGTAGAAGGTAGGAGGAGAGGTGGAAGTAATGAGAAGAAATGGGTTTCAAATCGGTTTATATGGGGTGAAAAACAACCCCAACAACCCATTACGTGTGGTAATAAATGTCGCGCACAGAAACTAAGGCATGCTTGGGTGGCAAAATTTTCTGCCCTTGCATGTTTTAGTGAGTTCAAACGTAGGGGTAGCAAAAATTTTTGCCCTTGCAGGTCAAGATGCAGGGGCAACACTATTTTCTACCCTTGCATTACAAAGGTCAAAAATACACTAGCGGCAAAATTTGCCGCCCATGCACGAAAATGGAAGAAAAGACTAACTCTGGAAGAGGCATATTAAGGGAGGGATTTCTTGGTCACAATGAGATCATAACAACTCTCACGTTCCTAGGCCAATATGAGAATGAATTCAAAACCCGTCTCGAAAACAAACTTAGAGAGACAAAAGATGAAACAGACAAGTTTCGTAGGAGGTTGTTCCCAAAAATGGGCTAAGCTGATTTTGGAAACAACATACCTAATATCTACCCTTAATTTATATTTTAATAGTCTACATGTTATTATATGGATCTTTGAAACTTCTATGTAATCTATTTCTAGATTGGTTATTGTTATAAACCACTATTGGTGGATTTTTATGTATTTGAGTGAATGTAATAATCCCTCTATGTTTAAAACTTGAATATTTTGTGCCAATTACACATAAATATCTATGTGGTGATATGTTTTTGATTAGGTAAGGTGACAAACCAGGGGTTGAACCCTTCACATAGCAAAAAAGACAAGAAGGCAATCAAACAAAATATGCCTTCAGAGAGATGACGGCACTAGCTGAGAAACAATAGACACAGAAACAAAACACAAGAAATGGAAAGACCAGAGTAAAAAAAGACTCTCCTTACATAACCATTGATTTGAGAATATCATTAAGTTTCTCAATATTCTTTGCATTGTCAGAATGCCTAGTATTACCCACCTCTTTCAGCATAGACATGTTCACGAGAATTATATTTTAGAGTCCCTTGGTGAAATTCTTCTCCAGCCTCTGAATACGATCCTTCAGGGCCCCAATTTTAGATTTCTAATTAGTCTCATTCTCTATATCCTCACTAGCTTCCTTGACATACATTTTACCCTTATTGTCAATAGTTTCCATAGTGTCAGCTCCATGCTCCTCAGTAACCTCAAAATCCCTAGTCTCGTGCTTCCCTCTAGTGTCCTCAAAAATTTCTTGGATTTATAGCTCCTTAGACTCTTCCTTCTGGATTACTTCCTCTGAATCACTTTCTGAGTAATCAATCAGTCTGGCCTTCAGGGTGGGTTTACTAGCAATCTTTCTCAACCTTCAAACTCTAGAGGAGAAGCCTTATTTATTGATTTTGGAAGACTTATAAAATTTACCACCTTGGCTCCCCGTGGCCCTACCCAAATTTTTGTGGGTCCCCTCTGTGGTCTCTCTAATATTCTCTTCCTCCTCATCAACCTTTCTCTTCTTACCCTTCTTGCTCACAAAGGATCTAGGGGTGTCAATAGGGGTCTCTTCTGGGGTGGAGAAAGAAACATCTTTTGTTTTGGTAGGATCAGGGGAAAAATGGGACTCATCAATAGCATCGCCAAACACCAGATTGGAAGGAATGTCTCCAATATCAATTATAATAGTCTTGGATGGCTTAAGGGCTCAATGAAAGTTGTATAAATAGAAAATTTGGCCCTTGTGTAGGGGAATAGGGTTTATATCCAGCTTCTTAGCCTTTTTTGCTCTCACCCTGAGGAAGAGTGTTTTAAAGATGAAAGCAGGTAAAAAGGGAAACTAATAATAGCATTACACCTAAAGTGATTTAACAGAGGGAGGTGGTAATTATAGAACTTGGTAAATTGCCCTTCGAGTGTGAAGTACTTCATGAAAATGAAGCACACTCCATCCCATGGCTCTGGTAGTTTAGCACGCTCAAATCGTCCTTGATACGGGATGAGTTCTCCCTCTCCTATAAATAGTTTGTGGCTTGCAAGATCCATAATTTTTGTTTTCCTTTAAAGTTATATGCCCTACATGGTCATTCTTATGGCCATATCAATCACCTTTTTGGATATTTCAAAACTAATTCTGCCCACTGTGACCCACCTATTTAACCAGGATCTCACAAATTGCTCGAACAAGTTTTCATCGAACCCATTAAGCCTTTTCAGATATGGGCTGATTCCCCCTTATTTACAATAATACCAAACTAGTGGATTATCCTTGAATTCATAGCAAGAGACTAGTTTTTTTCAAATATGATCTGCTCCCATTTTGTATTTGCAGACCCAAACCATGGAGTTCCTAAATTCAGCCTTTAGCTTTGAAATGGTTGCTAACCCTTGTTTCCATTTATGCATAATGAAGATGTGATGGCTCATTATTCAAAATACTCTACAGAGATGACATTGTCTACTCCCATGCTTGGAAATTATTTCCCACTGATTTTAATAATGAGACCCACATGCCTCAACCTCATGATATAATGAATCATGAATGATTGTCAAACAAGTACCAAAGTTATCAAGTTCCAAAATCCATGATGGCCCTATCTAAATGGACCGCCTCTGAGAGCTATCCTTATCGTAAATACACCTCATCCTTGACAAGTCATCTCCTTTTGAATAATATCCCTAATGTTTAATGGAATGTGAACACCTTGTCACCACACCCTCCAACCTAAAAATTGATGACCAAGATTGGCACACGCATCAACAACCCTATTTCCCTCTCTGTAAATATGGGAAATATATACTTCAGAGAACCTCTGCAAAAGAAATTGAATATCTGTAATGATGTCTTTTAGCTTAATTCTCACATTTGATGTTTTATTAACTACATCTATGACTATTTTAGAGTCTCCTTATATACTCAAGTTCCTTATTCTAATGGATATAGCCAACTTTAACCCCCATAGTAGAGCCATTGCTTCAACATAGTTGTTGCTCTGACATCCTATTCCACCAGCATAGACAGCAGTCATCCATCTTTTATCATTCCTTATAATTCCTCCACTAGCTTTACCATCTAATTTGGATGCCACATCAAAGTTGAGTTTCATCCAGTTAGGCTTTGGGGGGATCCATTTAGTATTTAGTCTCTATATAATTTTGGAGTTATTATACCTAGGGATTTGGTTTAACACCTTCCATTTAGATACAATTTGGTTTTCAATTTGAGATAGGGGTTTCTCCACAGCACTAATATGGGCTGTTGTGACACTTTCCATAATGGTCTTAATAAAGGAGTGAAACACCTAAGATGCATTTCTAGCAGTGTCCCTAAAAATTTTGTGGTTGCGTTCTTTCCATAAAATTTAGCTCAAACATGGTAGAGTTTGCTTCCATAATTCCATAAGCTAAGGATGTGTGAAGGTTGGATTCTAGCTGAGGATTACTTCTTTAAGGTCAAAATTATAGACCCATTCAATACCAAAGTTATTAAGTATTGTGCCCCATAATTCCTGGTCAAAATCACAGTGGATGAAGAGGTGTGAAACTGATTCCTCTTTTGAACCACATAGAAAACATCTATTAACCAGGATAAACCCTCTCTTGTGAAGGTTATCCTATGTTAGGATTTTGTTATGAGTAGTAGCCCACTAGAACATGTTAATTTTTGGAATAAGTTTATAATCGAAACCTTTTTCCATACATCTTTATTCTGAGCTTTAGGAATGAGCAGATGGTAAGCAAATTTGATAGAGAATGATCCATTATTATCTAGCCACCAGTACTATTCATCTTCATGGGGAAGAGAGGGATTTTGATCTCCTGAATGCACTACTAGATCTCCCACACTCTAGAGAAAAGCTCAAGCCGGTGATCACAACAATCTAATAAATTTTTCTAGCTTTGTATCCCATTGCTATTTTCCATATAATCACTAACTCTATCTCCAAAAAATTGAGTATCCAAGTTAGCAATCTCTCCATAGTTTCCTTGTGTGATGAGAGCCTTGTCCTTTAACCAGATATCATCCCAAAATTTAATATGCCAGCCATTTCCAAATTTCCATCTAATTTCCTGCTTAAGAAGGCTTCTGCTTTTTAGCATTTTATTCCATATCACAGATCCCTGGGGTAATCCCATCTATTGAAGAAAGTTGGAATCCTCAATGTTATGCATGTATTTGGCATAAATTATTTCCCCCCAATCATTATTTTTATGGATCAGGTTCCAACTAATTTTTGAGAGAAGGGCTTTGTTCATGTTCCTGATAGACCTAATATTTAGTCCACCATGAGATTTTAGAAGACACTTTTTCCCATCTAACTAAAGACATTCTCTATTTGTCTTCCACCCCCATCCATAAAAACTTACTTTGTATCTATTCCAATTTATCAACATAATACATAGGAATTTTAAAAAGAGATAGGAAGTATGTAAGAATACCTTGTAGTGAGGCCCAAAGAAGTTGCAATTTACCATCACTGCTAAGGAGTTTCCCTTTCCAACCAAGAAGTTTCCTCTATGTCCTTTCCACAATTCCATTCCAAAAACTAGGAGATACCTCTTTGACCATGAGTGGGAGACCCAAGTAGGTAGCTGGTAGGGTAGCTTCAGCACATTCTAATATATCAATGATTATATGTCTAAGGTCATTAGGAGTGTTGAAGAAATACACATTGCTTTTTTGGAAATTTATCCTTTGTCCAGACTCTATGGCATAATTATTTAAGATATTCTTCCATCTTCTAGCTTAAATCACCAATGAGATTCCAAAGAAGATGGTATCATCCACAAACTACTGCACCACCATAAGATGAAGGGAGGAGGCAGGTTTGATGCCCACTAGCTTTTTTGAGGCTATATCAACTTGTATGTATCTTCCTAGAGCCTCTGCCATAATAATGAATAAGTACAGGGAGAGAGGGTCTCCCTAACAAATTCCTCTTGAAGATGAGAAAAACCCTCTAGGTACACCATTTACCAGCACCAATAATTTTGCAGAAGAGATAGTGTTCCATATCAAGCAAGACATTTTATCATTAAACCCAAATTTTCTTATCACTTGGAATAGAAAAGTCCATGAAACTCTATCATATGCTTTAGAAATATCTAGATTGAGAGCCATACCAGGGATTCTACTCTTATCCATGGAGTGAATAGTCTCATGTGTGGTGATCATAGCATCAAGAATCTACCTGCCTGGGATGAAACCTTTTTGTGCAGGAGAAATAATTTTGTCTAGTAAAGGTTGAATCCTCATAACCAACACTTTAGTACATAACTTATAAACAGTGTTGCATAGACTAATGGGCCTAAAATCAGTAAGGTGTGTAGGTTGTGATTTTTTAGGAACAAGTACTATGAAGGTGTTATTAGCTTGTTTCAAAAGTTTACCTAATCTAAAAAAATTATGAACAATAGCCATAAGATCTGCTCCTACTATCTCCCAATATTCCTAAAAGAATATAGGAGGAAAGCCATCAAGGCCTGGGGCTTTGAATGCACCCATGGAGAATAAAACAACATAGACTTCTTCCTTAGATATAGGCTTTAACATCTCCAAATTATCTTCTTCCGTTATCAAATAGGGGATTTTATCAATGAATTGGTTCATAGGTCTATCATTTCCATCATCATTATTTTCTTCAATGAGCAGATTCTGAAAGAAAGCCCTAGCTTGTTCCCCTATCTCATTGTCCTTGGTTATAATGTCACCATTATCTAGAACTAGCTTAGTTATTGAGTTGTCCTTCCTATGTTTCATGGCTAAGAGATGAAAGAAGGCAATGTTCGTATCACCCTCTTTGAGCCACTGAACATGAGATTTCTATTTCCAAAAAACCTCTTCTCTTTCCATAAGATTATTCCATTCAGAAGATAGGACATTTTCTTCTTCTAACATGTCTTTAGAATCATCCCCTTGAGCCATTAGTTGCTGAATATATTTGAGTTTTCCCACTATATTTTTCTTCTGCTGAAAGACCTGCCCAAAGCTGTCTCTATTCCATCTATAAACTTCTTGTTTAATATGCTAAAGTTTTTTTACTATTCTAAACATATGAGTGCCCTGAATAGGAATTTTCCACCATTGGGCCACCATTTGTCTAAAGTCTTTATGTTTAATCCACATAGCTTTAAAGCAGAATGGGGAAGGTCTAGATTGTCTCTGTTCTCTCCAACTGAGGAAGATCGAGCAATGGTCAGACATGGTTGTAGGAAAATCTTGCACATGCATATTATGATAATCATTCTAGTTACTTGAGATAAGAAATCTATCTAACTTAACCTGAATCATTTGATCTCTTCTTCTATTGGACCAGGTAAAATTTTGGTTTTGCAGTTCTATATCCAATAATCCCCAATCATTGATAAATTTGGCAAAGTCAAACATGTTGTCTGAGTAATCCATAATCCCACCCTATTTTTTAGAAGGGTATAGAGGAGTGTTAAAATCTCTAGCTAACATCCATCTAGAGTTTTGGGGATTATTCCTGAAACTGCTCAAGTCTCTCCATAAATTCTACCTCAAAGCTCTGTTATTCAGTCTATAAACATTGATCAACGACCAGTTCAAGGATTTCCAAGAGAAATTGATAATCAGGAAGCACTTGTTATAATATATAAGAGATCCCTAGATTTTAGCATTATTCCACATAGTTATAATCCCCCCTAAAGCCCCTTCAGCTGGACTAATGCAAAAAGCCGCCTTAGGCCATATGTAGTCAGTAATTTTCCTAAAACTCTCCTCATTCATCTTAACTTCTTGGAGTAGTAAAATATCTAATTTATTATCTAAAATGTAGTTTTTAACCTTAAACTATTTTGAGGGACTATTAAAGTCCCTTAGGTTCCAAGATAAAATTCTCATTTGGAGGGTTTGAGGGGTTGTGTCTCTAGTGTTTTTTGTTTACCACTGGCAATCTCCCTAATAATCTCTCTTTGTCTTGTTTCTCTTAGGGTTGGTCTCCCTTGTTTGGGATTAGTGCCAACATCTACAAATTTTTTACCATTTTAGTTCTTTTTCTTTGGGGTAACCTATTCCTCCTGTTCATTACTACCATTTTGTCCTATTTCACCTATTGCTAAGTAACTTCCTACTTGATCTCTGACTTCTAGAGCATGGAAGATGTTTGTGTTTAACTGTAAGTTTGCTTCTCCTTTAGTAGGATATATTTTTGGAGTGAATTTTTCTTGTTCATCTCTTGAGACTTTGTCTTTTGCATTGTCTTTCTCTATCAGATGGGTACCTATTTTGCCTTCCTTAGACATATTATTCTATTTGTCTAGAGGGTTGGATGTGTCTAATATAGCCTTCTGACTATCATCCGATACTATATTTTCTAGGACAACTTTTCCCCCACTACCAGTGATATCCTCCTTTCCCATCTCCTTCTCTACCTTTTTTGTATTGTCAGGGTTTTTTGCATTGCTCCCCGTTCCTTGCTTTCTATTCTTTATATGGTTGAGAGATTGATCCTCCCCTTCAACTTGGGACTCATCTTTCCTTCCTATTTTCTTCACTTTGCATTGTGTCATTAAATGCCCCTTTCTCTTACATATTCGACAGAAAGTGGTAGCATTTTCATATGTGATCTGCTGAGTCCAAGTGCCATATTTAGAGTTTAGCTCTATGGATGTAGGGAGAGTCCTATTAATTTCAACATTGACACATAATCTAGCATACACACATCTAGACTTTGTTATGGTTGTGTGATCTACAGTGACATATTGGTCAACAGAATTGCTAATAGTTGTAAAGATTTTTTCATCCCAGAATTCCAATGGGAACCCTGACAGTCTTACCCAAGCAGGAGTAGACTTATTAAGGTCTGAGTTAGGATCAAATCCTAGTTTCCATGAGCATAAATCAAGAGAATGTGGGCCATACAGCATGGTCCTCTAGCAAGAGTAGCTATCATGTCCTCCCTATTCATAAATCTAAAAAGGAATAAGCCTCTTGCCATGGCAGTGATCGAAACACTACCCTTAACTTTCCACCTAGACAAAACCCATTTCCTCACCATTTCAATATTAGGACATAATGAGAAAAACTTACCTACTAATGCAAGGTCTATGGATGCCATGATTTCCTCCACCAGATCATCTGGGATATTCAGGGCCGTGCCCTTAGAGGTAATAGGGAGGCTCAAAATGCTTTTCGAGGGACACTTCTTTTCACCTATTAGTGCTTTTTTCCATCCGTTGGATGGAATATCCTCTATCAAATTCCTGATCAGGTCCCCAGAGGCACTGCCATTGATAATAGCCTCCATTGGATCCATGATCACTCTGGTCACACTCAGGGGGCCCTATTAGGTGGGAAAAAACTAGTTTCAAATTTTTCTACAATTAGTTATGACAATGGTAAGTCCAACAATGTGGTGATATGTTGTCATGTGATAATCATAATTATATTTTCCTTCGTGATTTAAAAATCTAACAGTGGATCTATATATAGTCATAGGTAAACTCATCAAATCCTATCAATCAACATTTGTGGAATAATTCTTAGTGCATCTTGTGCATTGGTAAATTATAATATAACAACTAGATCTAGATATATGGATTATATATTATTTACTTAATATATAAAAAATGTTGAGTGTGTTTCTATGATACACTATGTAATATTATGTGCCTCTTGATCTTTAGTGATGTTATATTTTACAAAGAAGTGGCTTAATGAAACACTTAGCATAAAAGTATGTTAGTTAAAATTATATTGTAACAAATGTTTACACTATAATCTTTATGTATGACTAAAATATATGTTTTCCTTTATCCAACTTGGTTTAGTTACTAGTTTTGAGTCATATAGATATTCCCCTATACTAATAGGTGTAAAATTGAGACTACACAAATAATCATTGATGTTGATTGGAATTTCATTTTCATGATCACGACTATTATATTTTTGTGTGGATATCTAATCTAGATTATATGAATTATATGCATTATTGAAAGATATTTTTTCCATTTATCCAACTTGGTTTTAGTTACTAGTTTTGATTCATCTCAATATTTCCTTGGACCAATAGGTGTAAAATTGAGACTACACAAATAATCATCAATGCTCATTGGGATTTAATTTTCATCATCATCACTATCATCTTAATTTATGGATATTAGATCAAGATTTTATAAATTAACTACTAAAGGAAGATTTTTTATATTTTATTTGTGTGTCTTTTATGATTGACTATTGGCTTGATACATATAAAATTGGATCATATACATTACTCTTACTTGAATCACCAATATCATATGTATGTATATATTATAATGGTATCATTTATGATGAAGGTATTATAATAAAATAAAATAATATGATTCTATATTACATTCATTATTAGGCTCTAATGTTTTACAATATTTAAATAATTGATTATCTATAGGAAATGTATACAAATGTCCATCATATATAAATTTAAGACATTAATGCATTATAAATGGTATGGTCTCCATTGCATGTATCCATAATATACCTAAAATTAGGTTATAATCCAAATGATTAGGCATCACATGAAATAAAGTAGCTAGATTATTATGCCCTATTATAATATCCATATTAATAAAACTTAGAGCCCATAAAGGCACACTGTCAAATGTGTTGATGTTATTATATGATTTTTTAATAACATCTACATTGACACCCAATGTTTGAAAAACCACAATGTTTATTTTATTTAATCCCAATTCATTATATATCAATACTCTCTTAACTCACTTATTTAATAATTTAACTTAAACAAATAATGAAATGTGTTGATCTATAGTATGGTAAGTAGGGAAATCATATTTTTCAAAATATATCACATATTCATTACCCATTAATGTATTAAAAACATACACAAAGTAATCAGGTTATGCATCATTAGGAAAATATGTTTCAAGCAAAGTGTTTTATCAGAATTTAGAATTAAATGGTGTATTGATTCTAATTGAGATAAAATGAACAGAAATGTAGATAATGTTGTAAAATGACTTGTAACTAACAAAATACAAGTAAAGTACTAAAAGGGAAAAGAAAAAATGAATGAAAGAAATTAAATATGAAGAATATAATAGGACTTAGATATTTTATGATTTTATGCTAATTATGTGAGACTAAAATATGGATGGAGATGATAACTTAGACTAATCCTACATGTACAATAAGAAATATGATTGTAACTGCTCAGGGTTATAATTAACCAAAAGGGGACATGATTGATTACCACTGATTTCATCTATGGTTGATCTTGTCATTTACAAAAATTCAAGAAAATTAGGGCACAATCACCTACCTCTACTTGAAACATGCATCCATGCAAATGATCTACAAATGACTTATTCAAATTTGAAACCCTAATAGGGCTTGTAATTGATAAAAATGTACAAAGAGAAATTGGGGAGTGTAATGGGTTGAGATGAACACAATAACCCCCATCATGATTTATCACTGCCTATGTATCTAATACATTGAAGATGTAAATCGCGCCCTCATAATTATCCCACTTAAAGTGCTTTATGTGACTATGTTCCTTTTGATAAATGTATGCATATAGAGATGGATTGAATAATTGATAATTTTTTTCTTTGAGTTGGATAAAATAGTCTCTTCACTTATCTAAAATCTAATACAAATGAATAGAATCAAATTTGGGAAGAATAAAGAAGCTTTACTTAGTGTGAAATAGTGTATGCCTCAAACTTGAAATTGATAAGTGATAGAATAGGTGGCTAATGTATTCCTTTATAGCAATCCAAAATGGAAAAAACTCACAATGTCTATCCTAAAAATATAAACCAACCTGTAAGGGAGGGTTTAAAATTAAAAAATAACATTTATTAAGTGAAGGACAAAATTGACCCATAGGGTCCAAAACTGATTGCCACTACTATCCCTTTTTAGTCAATTTTATAATTAAGGGTAACATTTGAAATCAAAGATTTTATATTCCCTTATATATTCTGAGGGAGGGATTTATCTATTCAAAAAAATTATGTAGGTGTAATATAACAACTTATAAAAAGATGTGTCCATACAAGTACTTAGGATAGAGTGAGGTGGTGAAATAGGTCCAAATTAAATAATAAATTCAAATAAAGTAAAAATGAGATAAAACTAACATAATTATATATTCATTAATAAATTTTAGTGACTACATTTCATCCCATTTAGTATATAGATGAAATAGCTAGAGTAACAGGAAAGATATACTTGAGTGTGTATAACACACTTTGCCTTTGAGCAGATAATTCAATCATGTTGGAAAGTTTAACTTAGAAAATTTCTAAAAATATCCTAAAATATACATTTTATTCATTTAAAATTTGAAAATATTGCACCTTAAAACTTAAAAAACATTAAAATAGAAACAACTGAGGAATACATTTGTATTTGTGAAAAAAATTTACTTAGAGATTATGCTTTTTGAACCATTGGAGAATCATTTATTCCCATAAGGCATGGACATATTAGTTTCTTAGTCTAACCAATGGATAATTGAGGGTTAAGAAGCCTCAATTTGGATTAAAAATGAATATAAAATAAAACCTATTGAGGAATGTAAAAATATCAATTTTCTTTATTAGTATTTGTAACCCCATAAAAAAAACAATTTGTAATCCATAATGGATACATATGATATGGTATTTTAGGGTGTTAAATCTCCAATTTATGCACTATGTGATTTAAATTAATTAACTACTACATATGGTATATGAATTAGATTATCACTTTGTTCATTAGTTCATAAGTGCATGATCAAAAAATAATGGATAACATCCATGCTTCTACCATTACCATGGATAGAAAATAGTATTGAAAGTATGACATGAATCTATATCATTCCCCCATGTGATAAATGTAAAATATGTAACTATGTGTAGATGCAAATTTTTAAATTTTATTTGAAGCTTGTGTATGAATATGTATCATGTACCCAAAATGTATGATATGTACTTTGTTCCTATAATATGAGTGTATATACATGGAATATAGCCCCATAATTTGTACCAATGATTGAATTCTTAACCATTATGAATTATTTTAACTATATTTTTTACTCAAAACTATTTTTTCATGATAAAGGCTTATCTCATGTATGAAAAACCCACTAAATTACCCCTTTTGAGGTGAGGGATGTATCATGAAATTCACTCATCTAAAAATAAAAATTAATTATATCATACCTATCAAGATGTAATAATATAATATTGTAGCATATGTGAAATATATGTCATCATATTAAGATATGTATCATTTAAAATATTTATGTAACATATGAGGCAAGGATTAGTACATAAAATATAGATAATTTTATCCATGAAGCTCATATTAATAGTTTTAATATAAGTGTACATAATAGCCAGTGCATCATATGGATCATACAACTCATTAAACTCAAAAAATTTAAAAAAATACACACACAACAATCACATTATCATATAAGAAGGCCAAGGGATACATACAAGGGACATGTTCAAATGTCACATAAGTAAAAATTTCACACACAAGTGTTGGATATTTGTCATTGATGTCATGGAGGTGTCTAGGTGAGTGGATGAAGTGTCTTGATAGTCTAAGTGTTAATGACAAAGTGCACAGTGAGCTTGTCCTAATATGATTGAAGTAGACTTGGTTGATATTCAGTTTTGGAATGATTATGGATGTGTCTAAAGTATTTAGCATGTCTGAGGGTTCCTATCTGAGGTGAAGGATGATTGGAGATCTTATGGAAGTGCACAGTATTCATCCTATTCTTCAATATGTTCATCTTGGCATAATTGGTTCTATGACATAAAAATATCAATAGGCATATTGATGATGTCATATTTCACATGTGTGAAGGTTACAGGAGTATATTTATATATGGATGGATTCCCATATGTAAGGATATTATATGGTTCAAAATTTAAGTCATGAGGTTGAGTATAGCTAAATATTTATGGGTGCAAAGTTGGCCTCTCAAATAGAAGTTCACTAAGTTTCTATACTTAGACAGACCATCCCTGCACATCATGTAGCTAGGAATGAACCATAAAGTTTATGAATTTAATATAGAAACTCAAAAATCCAACTAAGGTCAAATATTTTCATGGAGATGTTGTCTATGTGATAAGAATCTACCCTAAAAATTTGGAGTCTTGAAGTGATTTCTAGCTCAAATTATAAAGCTTCAAAGTTGCTCTAGCAAACTATGATGGGATAGAGACCATCAATTTTAATCACATTGAAGTTCAAGGTAATTTTTATAGAAGATACAATGGTGAGAAGTTAATCATACATATTGAGATCAATGGTGTGTATGAAGTCAACATGTCAAAGGTTGCATGCATTGGTGATAAGTGTTACAAGATCACTAATATGACAAAAGATCAACAATGAATGATAATTCATACTTATGAAGATCAACAATATGGGACAAGTCAAAGAGTCAAAAAATCATGAAAGAATACCAAGTGGCACAAGCACATGGATTCACAACAAAGTGTTCAGAAGGCATGCAAAGGTACCAAGTGTCATAATCATGGGAGTTCTAATCAAGATCTAATGGTGAGCATTGCAAGATAAAGACTTAGCTAATCCAAGGAGATAATTAGTGTGTATTTGATCAGTATTGAAATGGTACATGAGATGAGGTCAAAATGTTTGAATTTTAAAATGGTACATGAGATCAGTATTCAAGGGGAGGTTCCCTATAAATATTTATGCATTGGATATATGTATATAATTAAGCAGAAAATAACACATGGGATGGTATAACGGCATCTACCTCTCTTTTTTCAAAGGTAATGTATGAAGAGCAAAAGAGAGACATCCTGATCCTTAGCTAACAACACTCCTCTTCTTTTAGGAATGGTATTAAATAGGAAGTAGAAGATCACCTGAAGTAACAAAGTCCACAAGAACAATTACGCAAGTACAAAGTCTTCCATAGTCTTCTTCACCGATTTGGAACAGACGTAGCCGTAGAGTGAAATGAAGCACAAAGTCTTCACATAAAACTACAAAAGATAACTGAATCTCAAAGATAAAAGTAGCTCAAAGTCTATCCTCTACCTTTTAGAAGCATTCTCAAATAATATTAATACACCCACTTTGCTTATTAAATTAGATAAACAAGAGATCATCAAGAAAGAGAACATAAGAAACTGTTTCCTAGACAACACAGATAACTTCAACACAAAGTTTGAAATAAACCTGCTTCTCATTCATTCAACAAAATATGATTTACAAGTTTGAGCACAAAGTCTAAAAAATTGCTTCAATTTCAACAGAGTGTTTTCTCTTAATTTTTTCAAGCTATATTACAAATGAGGTCTCCACTATATATAGGGAGAAAATCCTCAAAAACTAGAAAATAATAAAATACAAAAATATCTTGGTCAAAGATGACTCATCTTTGACTTTGAGATATTTTTTCAAAATATTTACATGTAATTACATTTAAAAAAATTGCATTCACTTTTCAAAAAACAAAAGTGCATAAGGAAAGAAGAAGAAAGGAGGAGAAAAATTTAGTTCTTGCTGCCAGATTTCTTCATATGAGCATCATACATAGTAATGGATGCCTGAATTCCTATGCTGTCTGGCACAACTATGTTCTTAGAGATGATTCTGGCTCTGATTAAAGCACCCTTCAATGCTGTGATGGCCTTAGCATGACCAGTTAACCTAGATTTTAGATTTTCCAAAGTTAACTGAGTGTCTAGAATATTATCCACAGAAGACATTGAGAAGGATTTCCCTTCAAAATCTCTTCGAATCATCTCTTTGAAAATGTGGATCATTTCTCCTACTAAGAGGAATTGATTTTCCTTAGAGGTTAGGTTACAGGGCAATTCTTCCAATTTATTGAGTAGACTTACGTCGCTCTTCTCACCAGCATCCCTAAAAGCTTTGAGATCCTCAATTAAATCTTTGAGTACCTGGATCCTAAAAGTCAGTGACTCCTTGATCTCAACATAAGAGTCCTTATTGGAGATGACACCGATAGATATCAAGGTGTTTTTCTTCAGATCCTTCATCTCCTTCCATTTGGCAAGATATTTTTCTGAACTATTAATATCTTGAGAGATAAGAGACAAAGTCATCTAACTCTGCCCTTAATTTCTTCATCTTGTCTATCTTCTCTGCAACCTTTGATAGCAAATAAACTCTCTGAGTATGCATTTTTTCAACATAGTCCTCTAGGAATTTTCCCTTCAAGTAAGTCTTCTCTACCTTTTGGATGACAAGGTTGTCTATGGAGAAGGCCTCCGGAGTTGCCGCTTTAGGGGGAAGAGTGAACCTTCTTATTACTATCGTTAGCTACTCTATCTTGGCCTTGTAATAATCTTTCATCTCCTTCTCTCAGTCAAATTTCTAGACCATGATGTCCATAGCAGACTGAATGTCACTTTTCGCACCTTCATGAGTAACTTTGCCAAGTTCAGCACGAGAGATGGAATAGCTACTCATTTCAAAACCCTCAAGGGTTGCATCTTATGGAGGCTTAGCAAATTTCAAAAAAAATTGTCCTTTTTCTTTGACCAATTTGGAGAGAATTTTTTGGCCTCTTTGGAGCCTTGGCTTTCACCGGCACTATTTTGTCAAAGTCAAAGTCATCTGGAGAAATATCCAACTTCTTTCTTTTGGAGGTGAATGCTAACATCCAGGGCGGGAGAGAAGTACCTATTGTGGCAATGGTTGTCTCAGCTGGTGTTATTATGGCAGCTTCTACACTGCTAGTGGTGACAGTAGTCGCAGTGGGAGTAATAGGCAAAACTGTACCAATTACTGATTCTGGCTATTAGGTAGAACTTTACCCCAGATTAAAAGAGGGAGAAGACAAACTTGGGATGGACCCAGAGGAGCGAGGAGAACCTTTAGAAGTGCCATGAGGATCACCAAATATGACTCTAGAAGGAGAGGTGGCTCCAGAAGAGGGAACACTGATCAAAGAGATAGGAGAAGAGGGTGTCACAGGAGATTGAGGTGGAGAAAGAGAGATGTTCTTGAGTGATTGTGCTTCTTCTTGTGAAGGTAGAGGTTCAGTGCTTGGCTGTCCTGTCAGCCGGTCATTTGTTTCCATTGGCTAAGCTGCCTGTGTTTGAGGGCTCTATTCTTCAGTTCCTTTAGCTGCCGCTTCAGGCTCTTCAGTAGCCTTTGGTTTCTTAGACACAAAGATGATTCTAGGCTTGTGAGGCCTAGAAGGGGAAGGTGCATCACCTTTGTTCTTGGTTTTATTCTTAGCCTTCTTCTTCATCTCTGCTTGGTATTTAGCCTCTGATCCCATGATAAATTCTTTCAGTTTGATTCCTCTAGCTGCTAACCAATCATTAGTGTTAGCCAATATTGGTTCAAATCTTTTTCTCAGAGAAGTTAGTTTTTCTGAGACCACTGAGTTAGAGGAAGAGGGGAGCTAACAAATTTTTTAGCTAGGTATTTGCTATTGATGATGTTCCCATCATCAGCCAGACTAGAGGGGATCTCTGCAAGCCCCAGATATTCAATCTGGTCTAGGGTCAGCATGTAATAATCTATCTTTTTGATCTCTTTGGCCATCCTTTAGTTGATCTAGATATCTTCAATCATGGGCTCATGGAACTGAGTTTTTTGCCTGATTTTGTCCTTAACTCCCTTGTAATCAAATTTATCTCTTCTCTTAAACTGCTTTAGGGTGACCATTTGCATTTTTGTTTTCATGACTTTGCCTTTGGCTATTTTTGCAATGGAATACCTGCCAATTTTGATTAAAAACCTAAAACCTAGTTTCTTCAGCTCCATTTGTCTGGTATGCACGACAATCAATTGTTAGCAAAGTTCCATTAGAACTAGCTTGTCAGAAGGGAACCTGGGGAGCATATAGGGGTAGCCTTGGAAAAAGCCAACCTGAAGATAGCAGAAGGTGGGGAATTATAGGAACATACAGCCATAGTCATTGACCACTATTTAAGCCTCATCTGATACTCTCTTCTGCTGAAACTGAGGGTCGAAGAGACATAGAAATGCGGTGAAAAAGGCATCATTTACCCTTTTGAAATGATGGGTTGACCCTTGTAGTGTCAAATAGGGATAAAATGAGTATACTGGGGTTATCTTTCTATCCCCTTCGATTGTCAAACCCAGAAAAGTTTGCATTGTGGCAGTTATGTACACAAGGTACAAAGTCATACAAAAATTGTAAGAAGTCTATACCTTAGTTATCTGCTCATGGAGAGCGTTGTTGATCTGCTCTCCCCAAAAGATGACCTACTTGCCTTGGAGGATGATTTTAATGAATGGGTACATCCATTCATGGAACAGTGAGGAAGACAGGAGGCCTCGAACTCTATTGAGAAGGGTGATCAAGTCACCAACTTCCTTGATGAAGTCACTTCTCAGAAAGTTTTGTGGCCATCTGGATAGGTTGGTCCTGGGGGTCTTCAACCATTTGTAGTTCATCACTTTCTTTACCCTCTCGGGGTCTTTGTCGTATTCCTTCTGGGCGTCCATGAAGTTGATCTTGGTTACTTCAGTGGATGGAGGGCACATGAAGACTTTGTCGATCAATTCAGGATCCAGTCGAATCACCACATTGCCACTGGCATCTGAGACTGACCTGGTCTCTTTGTTGTAGAAGCAGGCACATTGAAGGATGAACTTTGTATGATGTGCTGCCATTGGAAAAGTGGCCACCAGGTGGATGTTACTCTCGATGATCCTCTTTATCTTGGTGCTTGGGTTCATTGCCTTCATTCGGGTTATGAACTTGGCCATGTCCACGTGGCCAATTTTGGTGTCCCAAATGTTGTCAACAATTGAGGAGACTGAAGTGAGCGAGAAGATGCCCTGGTATTTATACTTCATGGTCTTCACCTTTTTTAGAGATGCTTCAGACATGGAAACTGGCTTTGGTCAGACAAGTGTCGATGAGCAAGAGTTTTTTGAAGGTACTGCAAACATGATCATGAAATTAAGAGATAATAGACAAATTGGAGAAAATGCATTTTAAGTGATCTTGGTCAATGGAGGTCACTTAAAAAGGCCAGGTCAAAAAAAGGGGCAGAAGATGAAGAAGAAAGGGAAAGGACAAAAAATATTTTAGAGTTGGGAAATATCTAGAGGAGGATCCATGGGCGGCAAAATTCACCGTCCCTGCATCCAAAAGTAAAAGAGTGTAAGGGTGACAAAATTTACCACCCCTGCAGGGATGGCCTGCATGGGCGGTGAATTTTTCCACCCTTACAATACAATAGGGAAGAAGGTAGGGGTAGCAAAAATTTATACATCTATAATTTGGAAAAGTGAGAGTAGGGGTGGCAAAAATTGTTGCCCCTACACACTGAACATGCTTCAGTGGCAAATTTCACCGCTGATGCATGTCTGGCAAAGAGCGTGCATAGGCGGTGAAATTCACCACTCGTGCATGAATGAGTGAGTGCAAGTGGTAAAATTCACTCCCTACAAAAGTGAAGACCAGGGGAGGGAAAGCCAAGATGTAGGGGCGGCAGAAATCGCTGCCCTTGCGGGCTTTGGAAAAAAACTCGGGGGTACAAACAGTGAATTTGCCGCTCATGCAAGATTGAACAAGACTATGGGAAATGGAGAGGGATGGTGTTTTTAGCCATCCCCAATAGGTATAAAGCATCCACAACATCCTAAAGATGATAAATAAATTGAGGAAGAATAAGAAAAACAAAATCAAAAAACAAGACCCACCTAGAAAGCCGCGCATGCCATAAGCTTGAATATGTGAAAATGTGCTTCAAATCACTCGTCAGATGGTCCAAACACAAAAGGTATAAGGGAGAGGAGGAATCAATGAGAATAAATTGGGTTCAAATCAGTTTATATGTGGTGAAAAACAACTCCAACAACCTGCCACGTGCGGTAATAAATGCCATGCATGAAAACTGAGGCATGCTTGGGAAGCAAAATTTGCCGCCCTTACATGTTTCGGTGAGTTCGAACGTAAGGGTAGAAAAATTTTCCACCCTTGCAGTTCAAGATGCAGGGGTGGAAAAATTTTCTGCCCTTGCAAGAAAAATGCAGGGGTGGCAAAATTTGCTGCCCTTGCATTACAAATGTCAAAAATGCACTCGCGACAAAATTTGCCCCTCGTGCATGAAAATAGAAGAAAAGACCAACTCTGGAAGAGGCAGACTGGGGGAGGGATTTCTTGGTCACAATGAGATTGCAACAACTCTCACATTTTTAGGCCAAGATGAGAATGAATTCAAAACCCGTCTCAAAAACAAACTTAGAGAGACCAAAGATGAAACGAACAAGTTTCGTAGGGGATTGTTCTCGAAAATGGGCTAAGCTAATTTTGGAAACAACAACTGGCTCCTATTAGGAAACTTCCATTAATCAAATTGATTAGTGAGAGTAGAAACCAGTCTCTAAGTACCCTCATCCAAGCCATTGGGATACGGAGTCAAGCTAAAAACAAAAGAAAAATAGACAAAACATAAAAACTGTACATATATACAAATGGACTTATCTAAGCCTTAAGGATTGAAAAGCTTTAGATGCTTCCCGCTATGAGGTAGTGTGAATGGTGTTCCATCTTGGTACTCCAGTAAGAAACTAGCCTTACCACAGAGCTGTCGAATGGTGAACGGGCTTCTCCACAAGGAGTCAAATTTTCTGTGCATCCCTTTTGGTTCTCGCCTCTTATCCCACAACAAGACTTGATCTCTGACTTGGAATTCATGGACCTTAACTTTTTTATCAAAGAGTGCCTTCACCTAATTTTGATGCTCCTTAATCCGATCCACTACCATGGCTTGATGCTCATTCAGATTGTTCAGACACATGATTCTTTTGTTGATTGAGCTCTCGAAGGTTGAGTCTTCGATTGCTTTAGTTAACTTGAGCACTGGTAGTTCAAGGGTGATGGGGATTTCTTCATTTAATCCATATAGAATCTAGAAAGGTGACATACCTATAGCCCTTTTGGGTGTTATCCTATCTAGCCATAAAACATCATACAATGCCTTGTGCCATGTTATCTGATTATCGTCCACCAACTTCTTGATAATAGTGACCAGATTCTTGTTAATCGATTCTGCTTGGCCATTTCCTTGAAAGAAATAATCCAAAGTGTGGGATAGGGTAATCCCATAATAGAAACAAAATTGAGTAATTTCATGTGATGAAAAATATGCCGCATTATCTGTTATGATCTTTACTCAGACCCCAAACCTGGAGATGATATTTTCTTTGAAAAAGATGCATATCACTTCAGACGTAGCGTGCTTGGTTGCGATGGCCTCCACCCACTTAGTGAAGTAATCCGTTGTCATGAGGACATAATCATGTTCGACACTTGAAGATGGTTTGACTACACCAATGAAGTCAATACCCCACTACTGAAATGATTCATCAATCACTACCAGCTTGAGAGGTAAAACAGGTAGCTTAGGCTTTCCAACAAATTGCTGACACAATTCATACCTACGCACCCACTTTTAGGCATCCTAGAATAGCGTCGACCAATAATACCTTGCTCATAGAATTTTATGCGTTGTCACTGGTGCATAAAAATATCCTCCATAGGCCAGATTGTGGAAAGATTCTAAGAGTCTTTCTTGTTGTGCCTTGTTAACACAATGAAGAAATGCTCCATCCAGGTTTTTCTTGTAAAGACCATTGTCCCAAAGGACATAACCAACTGATTGTAACTTAACATTCTGTTTCTCTTTAAAAAAAAGATGAGCGGGACACTCACCATATGTCAAAAAATAAGCAATGTCAGAATACCACTCATCAGTAGTTGTAACAAAGAGGACCATAGGGATGTTTTCGATCAATACTTCTTCATTTTCTACTTTACCTAGAATATTGTTGGCGATCAACTGGCAAAGACCCTTTCCCTTTACAAGCTTGGTTGGTTTGATGTCCAGATTAAAATCTTGAGTCTTGGAAATCCAGTTACCTCTCTTCGTACTGAACTCTTGCTAAGTCAAAATGAATTTTATTGTTGTGTCTGGTACGAGAACTTCGGTGTGAGAGTTCAAGATATAAAACCTAAAGTGTTTGACCACTTTGACCACTACGTATGCATGCTTCTCCTTAAGGGAATATTTTAGCTCATGATCCTTAAGTGGACAACTCATGAAAGAGATAGGAGATTCTATAACTTCTAGATTCTGTTGGACCAAAATGGCCGATAGTGTATGTTTAGAGGCATAACTATATATTTTGAAACTTTAGACAAACCAAGACTGGTGCATGGGTGATTGCTTCTTTAATTTCTTTAAATGCTAATTTGCCTTCAGCAGTCCACCTGAATGTAGCATTGCCTTTCATCATGTTGACAATGTGACAGGTTTTCTCAGCAAATTTAGGAATAAACCTTTAGATAAAATTCACCTTTCCAAAGAAAGAGTGAATTGCAGTCTTGCTGGTAGGCAGAGTAAGTTCCTGGATGGACTTGACTCTTTCTGAATCAATTTTAATACCTTCACGGGACACAATGTGTCTGAGAAGTTTCCCTTCAGTTACTCTGAAAATAGATTTCCTTGGGTTTAAAGAAATACCATTTTGATGACAATGTTCCAATATCCTTTGCAAATGGTGAATATGTTCAGAATGATATTTTGAAAACACTGTCAGATCATCTAGATATACTACAATGAATTTTCCCATCTCATCTTTGAAAGTGAGATCCATCACCCTTTGAAATGTGGTGCCAGCATTTATCAAACCAAAAGGCATTTTTCGATAAGCGAATATACCCCAAGGTGTGGTGAACATTGTCTTGTATTGATCTACTTTTCTGACTTCGACCTGATTGTACCCCAAAAAACCGTCTAGCATTGATAACATTTTTGAACCTGTTACCATCTGCAAAACTTGATCCATGATAGGAAGGGGTAGTTATCTTTTAAAGACAACTGATTTAAGTTTCTAAAATCCACACAGATTTGAATTTTTCCATTCTTCTTCCTAACAGGCACTATATTGGCAATCTATGTTGAGTGATGGATTGGGAAAATTATTCAGGCAACAAGCATGTTTTGTATCTCAGCTAAAATGGTACCTGAGATTTTTGGGTTATATTGCCTAGATTTTTGCTTGTAAGGTACAGAGTTGGCCTTCAGAGAAATGTCATGGTGAATGTCATTTGACCTGAGTGATTTTAGATCATCATAGGAATAGGCCAATACATCTATGTATTGGCGAAGTAAACTAGCAAGCTTAAATCTCTCCTCGAGAGTGCAACATTTTTCAATGTTTACCATTTTAAGATCTTGCTTAGTTCCCAAGTTTACCTGATCAAAATCTTGAGATGATTTCAAATCCGTTCGTTGTTGCTTAATAAACCTATCATGGTTATCAAACAACTTCTCTAGTGAAACTAGGCCTTTGAGAATCTTATTCCCCTTAAGCTGTAGAAAATCCTCACCTATATTCATATTTGACTCGGAAGTTGCTTCACATTCTCGGAGTTCACTACCTTCAAAACATAGTTATTCAAAACTATCCTTTTGCTCCAAGAAGGTGATGATTTGATCATCATTGTTAAATACCTGCCAATGGCCGGCATTATCGGGTACACTTGGCTGAAAGACCAGCTCAATAGTGTACTTGTCTCCCTTAAAGTCTGGGTGAGGGACCAAGAGGGTAGCAGAGACGGCCAATGCATCTGCTCGGTCATTGAATTCCCTTGGAATGGGAGAGATATTGAAAGCATCAAAATTTTCAATCTGATCCTAGACCAAATTGTGATAGTGGTGCAACCTTTCATTTTTCATCTGATAAAGGTTTCTCACTTGGCAGACTATCAACTCAGCGTCCCCTTTAACATGGAGTAGCCTAATGCCTTTTTCTTTGGTAGCTTGTAGTTTGAGCAACAGAGACTCATACTCAGTCATGTTATTGGTATTGTTAAACTACAATTTGTAAGACAGAGGAATAATGTCTCCCTGAGGAGATACCAACACAACCCCAGCTCTTGAACTAGTAGAAGAGCAGCAACCGTCAAATTCTAAGGTCCATACCTCATAAGACGCTACCTTTTCTTTGAAAAATCCTTCGTTTGAGGGAAGAGGTTTTTCCATGTGTTCATTTTGATTTGTTGATTCTCTTACTGTGTTAGCTGAACACAATCTCAAGTCATCACCGGTAAGAGTTTCATTAGATGTCCCATGGAACTCGTCTGTAGACAAGAAGTAGTTGCCCATGCCTAAGGACTCAAATAAAATTTGATCTTTCAGTGCCGACGATCGGATAACTACATACCTTACTTCTTTTTCAAGAAACAACTTCTTTATGATACCTTGGATTGAGATTCTTGCTTCCGACAAGTCCATACTTAGCTCACCTCCAACATCTTTGTAGAAATTCCACCCAAGTAGGATGCCGTAAGATGCTGGAACATCGGCCACTAAAACTGTCATTTTTATCCGCATCTCTGGAAAATCTGTGAAGGCATATTGAGCATCTTTTATTTGACCAAGGAGGAGAACTTGCTTATTTTCCATAGAAAAACACCTCCCAAAATTTTTGGTCAAAGTCAGGCCAAGAGAATCTGCCACCTTGGCAGGCATGACGTTATGTGAGGCTCCAGAGTCTATAATGCAATTACTCAGTTTATAACTTTTTATAAGTAGGGAAACATAGAAAAATTCTATTTTTCCAAGAGCAACAGGAGGAGTCACAACAAGATTGTTTTGGGCTGATTTATCTTTAGGGGGATCATGAACGGCCTTCAAAGAATCTTGTCTTATGGAGACGGCTTTGTTTTTTACATATTTTGCTAACCTATCAAACTGTTCTAGGTTAGCTCTCAAATATTCAACCTCTGTCATTTAAATTTTAGTTTTTTTAGCATGATCAATTATATCAAATAATTGAAAAGAGCTTGAGACAGAGGAAGAGAGTCCATCATCTAGAATTTTAGTAGGTACAACACTGGTCTGAGCAATAGAAGTGGAAGGGATGGCATGGTTAGAGGAACTTTTTTTTTAATGAATTACTTGCTCTTTTGATTGTGGAGGCAATGGAGTCTCACGTTTAGCAATGGAAACCATTGGTCAGGTTTCCTCCTCTACCTTTCCTTTGTCAATATGTGAAGCTGACTGATTTTGAGATCTGGTAAAAATAGCGTAAGATCCATCCAAACCCTCTCCTTTACTTCCAGCTTCATCCTGGTAATCCAAAAAATTGATATTGGAGTCGCCAACTAATTCTTCTTCCTGCACATCAAAGAGATTAACATCTTCTTGTTGGTCCAACTGAGGTTGAAAAGAATAGTCGTGTTTAGCCTCTAGGTAGCCGACCACTGAATTGGTAGGTGCTGCTTCAATGGCCAATTTCCTCAGAGGGGGAGGTAGGCGATTTGGTTGCCCTTGGTTCCAGGTAGCATTACCCTAATACTACTAATTTTAGAACATTCTACTGGGTATATCTCGATAGGTAGGAGCAGACATACCCTGGGTTATTTGCCTCTTCAAAGCTATTAGTTTGTTTGTCAACTTTTGCACCATAGGATCTGTAGTGCCTGAAGAAGAACTTTTAGCAGATGAAGAGAATTTATTTTTACTAGGGTCTATTCTGATCTTATCTGCTAGAATAAGATCATCTTCAACCTCAGTAGCCAAATCTTGAGCCAAGGCTAGATCCATAGGGCCAGCTCATCTCAATAGGAAACTTACTTCAAGAAGCTGTGAATTTATGAAAAAGCATTTGAGATTCTCTGGCGTAGGCTGAGCCACAGTTCCCAACTTATTGAATTTAGCTATGAAATCCCTCATAGGTTCTTGGGATTCTTTTTTATCTGTGTTAGCTGAGCTAACAAAGCATGTGCATCTTTAGCAGGTTTAAATCTGGCTTTGAATTTGGATTTGAGCGTATTCTAGTCAGTTATTGACCCGGCCTGCAGGTGATAGAACCAATCC
The DNA here is from genome assembly GCA_037957365.1 of Torreya grandis. Taxonomy (NCBI): domain Eukaryota; kingdom Viridiplantae; phylum Streptophyta; class Pinopsida; order Cupressales; family Taxaceae; genus Torreya; species Torreya grandis. Next base: position 1,419,222 of record JARHVA010001352.1, on the reverse strand, counting down.
GCGGTAGTTCCTTGAAAAGTTTCCACAACAATTCTAACTGCTACATTTTTAAATTCACCACCAATTACGCCACATGATATGGAGAAAGTGGCAATATGCTCGTTGGGATGAACCTTCCTGTCAGCAAAAAACTTAGGAAATTTTTTTCTAGAACTATGAGGTAGTTCATGCAAAGGTGCAGTCAAGTTAAGAGGACCAAAAAAATTTCTCCACGGGCCTTGAGCCATAATGATAAGCAGATTAAATGGTGAGAACAAACCTTGGTGGGGTATTTATAGGCAGGGTGCGATTGATGACAAGAAAAGAAGCTCTTCCTTGTGGGGGTGATCCGATAAGGTCAGGAGGAAGACTTCTAGATCATTGGAGAAAAGGCGGTGGAGGGAACAGATCAAAGTTTCTCTATTGCACCAACTCAAACATGGGGTCAAAAACACCCTTAGATCTCTAGCTTCTTGTGTAGTGTGGAGTTTCCAGGTTTCAAAATGGAAAAGGGACTGAAACTGCTTCAAGTTAAAGCTTGAGGCTTCAAAGTGCAAGTTCGTATTCCATAGTGGAGTCACCAAAAAACTGTTGGGTGAATATTTTCTCGTCAACTAACTGAAGACAAAATGGGTATATCAACCACAGCATAGGGAGATTTACACCATGAAAAGTATGGGTTTACTAGATCTGGATGAAGTAAATCTCTCCTCTCGTCAAGGGGAGGTTCCCTATAAATACTTATGCGTTGGATATATGTATATAATAAAGCAAAAAATAATACATGGGATGGTATAACAACATCTACCTCTCTTTTTTCAGAGGTAAAGTATGAAGAGCAAAAGAGAGACATCCTGATCCTTAGCTAACAACACTCCTCTTCTTTTAGGAATGGTATTAAATGGGAAGCAGAAGATCACCTAAAGTAACAAAGTCTACAAGAACAATTACACAAGCACAAAGTCTTCCGTAGTCTTCTTCACCGATTTAGAACAGACGTATTCGTAGAGTGAAACGAAGCACAAAGTCTTCGCATGAAACTACAAAAGATAACTGAATATCAAAGATAAAAGTAGCTCAAAGTCTATCCTCTACCTTTTAGAAGCATTCTCAAATAATATTAATACACCCACTTTGCTTATTAAATTAGATAAATAAGAGATCATCAGGAAAGAGAACATAAAAAACTGTTTCCTAGACAACACAGATAACTTCAACACAAAGTTTGAAATAAACCTGCTTCTCATTCATTCAACAAAATATGATTTACAAGTTTGAGCATAAAGTCTCAAAAATTGCTTCAATTTCAGCAGAGAGTTTGCTCTTAATTTTTCCAAGCTATATTACAAATGAGGTCTCCACTATATATAGGGAGAAAATCCTCAAAAACTAGAAAATAATAAAATACAAAAATATCTTGGTCAAAGATGACTCATCTTTGACTTTGAGATATTTTTATGAAATGTTTACATGTAATTACATTTTATAAAATTGCATGCACTTTTCAAAAAACAAAAGTGCATAAGGAAAGAAGAAGAAAGGAGGAGAAAAATTCAGTTCTTGCTGCCAAATTTTTTTAGATGAGCATCATACATAGTAATGGATGCCTGAATTCCTATGCTGTCTAGCGTAACTATGTTTTTGGATAGGATTCTAGCTCTAATTAATGTGTCCATCAATGTTGTGATGGCCTTAGCATGACCAGTTAACCTAGATTTTAGATTTTCCAAATTTAATTAAGTGTCTAGAATATTATCCACAAAAGACATTGAGAAGGATTTCTCTTCAAAATCTCTTCGAATCATCTCTTTGAAACTATGGATCATTTCTCCTACTGAGAGGAATTGATTTTCCTTGGAGGTTAGGTTGCAAGGTAGTTCTTCTAGTTTATTGAGCAGACTTACGTCACTCTTCTCACCAGCATCCCTGAAAGCTTTGAGATCCTCAATTAAATCTTTGAGTACCTAGATCCTGAAAGTTAGCGACTCTTTGATCTCAACATAAGAGTCCTTGTTAGAGATGACATCGATAGATATCAAGGTGCTTTTTTTCAAATCCTTCATCTCCTTCCATTTGGCAAGATATTTTTTTGAACTAATAATCTCTTGAGAGATAAGAGAGACAAAGTCATCTAACTCTGCCCTTAATTTCTTCATCTTGTCTATCTTTTTTGCAACCTCTGATAGCAAGGAAACTCCCTGAGTATGCATTTTTTCAACGTAGTCCTCTAGGACTTTTTCCTTCAAGTAAGTCTTCTCTGCCTTTTGGATGATAGGGTCGTTTACAGAGAAGGCCTCCAGATTTTCTTCTTCAGGGGGAAGAGTGAACCTTATTACTGTCGTTAGCTGCTCTGTCTTGGCCTTGTAATAATCTTTCATCTCCTTCTCTTGGTCAAATTTCTGGACCATGATGTCAATAGCAGACTGAAGGTCACTTTTTGCACCTTCATGAGTAACTTTGTCAAGTTCAACATGAGAGATGGAATAGCTACTCATTTTGAAACCTTCAAGGGTTGCGTCTTGTGGAGGCTTAGCAATTTCTAAAAAAAATTGTCCTTTTTCTTTGACCAATTTGGAGAGGATCTTTGGCCTCTTCGGAGCCTTGGCTTTCACCGGCACTATTTTGCCAAAGTCAAAGTCATCTAGAGAAATGTCCAACTTCTTTCTTTTGAGGGTGAATGCTAACATCTAGGGTAGGAAAGAAGTACCTATTGTGGCAATGGTTGTCTCAGCTGATGTTACTATGGTAGCTTCTACACTGCTAGTGGTGATAGTAGTCGCAGTGGGAGTAATAGGCGAAACTGTACCAATTACTGATTTTGGCTCTTGGGCAGAACTTTCCCCTAGATTGAAAGAGGGAGAAGAAAAACTTGGGATGGACCCAGAGGAGGGAGGAAAACCTTCAGAAGTGCCCTGAGGATTGCCAAATATGACTTTGGAAGGAGAGGTGGCTCCAGAAGAGGGAACACTAATCAGAGAGATAGGAGAAGAGGGTGCCACAAGAGACTGAGGTGGAGAAGGAGAGATGCTCTTGAGTGGTTGTGCTTCTTCTTGTGAAGACAGAGGTTTAGTGCTTAGTTGTCCTATCGGTCAATCATATGTTTCCATTGGCTGAGCTATCTGTGTCTGAGGGCTCTATTCGTCAGTTCCTTTAGCTGTCGCTTCAAGCTCTTCAGTAGCCTTTGGTTTTTTAGACACAAAGATGATTCTAGGCTTGTGAGGCCTAGAAGGGGAAGGTGCATCACCTTTGTTCTTTGTTCTATTCTTGGTCTTCTTTTTCATCTCTGCTTGGTATTCAGCCTCTGATTTTGTGATAAATTCTTTTAGTTTGATTCTTCTGGCTGCTAACCAATCATTGGTGTTAGCCAATATTGGTTCAAATCTTTTTCTCAGAGAAGTTAGTTCCTTCTGAGACCACTGAGTTGGAGGAAGAGGGGAGCCAACAAATTTTTTAGCTAGGTATTTGCTATTGATGATGTTCTCATCATCAGCCAGACTAGAGGGGATCTTTGCAAGCCCTAGATATTCAATCTAGTCTAGGGTCAGCTTGCAATAATCCATCTTTCTAATCTCTTTGGCCATCCTCAAGTCGATCCAAATATCTTCAATCATGGGCTCATGGAACTGAGTTTTCCACCTGATTTTGTCTTTGACTCCCCTATAATCAAATTTATCTCTTCTCTTGAACTGCTTTAGGGTGACCATCTGCATTTCTATTTTCATGACTTTGGCTTTGGCTACTATTGCAATGGAATACCTGCCAATTTTGATTGGAAACTTAAAACTTGGTTTCTTCAGCTCTATTTGTTTGGTATGCATGACAATCAGTTGTCGGTAAAGTTCCATTAGAACCAGCTTGTCAGAAGGGAATCTGGGGAGCATATAGGGGTAGCCTTGGAAAAAGCCAACCTGAAGATAGCAGAAGGTGGGGAATTACAGGAACATGTAGCCATAGTCATTGACCACTGTCTAAGCCTCATCTGATACTCTCTTTTGCTCAAGTTAAGGGTTGAAGAGACATAGAAATGTGGTGAAGAAGGCATCATTTACCCTTTTGAAATGATGGGTTGACCCTTGTAGTGTCAACTGGGGATAAAATGAGTATATTGGGGTTGTCTTTCTATCCCTTTCAGTTGTCAAACCCAAAAAATTTCACATTACAGTAGCTATGTACACAAGTTACGAAGTCATATAAAACTTGTAAGAAGTCTATACCTTGGTTAGCTACTCATGGAGAGCGTTGTTGATCTGCTCTCCCCAAAAGATGATCTACTTGCCTTAGAGGATGATTTTAATGAATGGGTACATCCATTCATGGAACAGTGAGGAAGATGGGAGGCCTCGAACTCTACTGAGAAGGGTGATCAAGTCACCAACTTCCTCGATGAAGTCACTCCTTGAAAAGTTTTGCATCCATCTTGATAGGTTGGTCCTGGGGGTCTTCAGCCATTTGTTGTTCATCACTTTTTTTTCCCTCTCGAGGTCTTTGTCGTATTCCTTCTAGGAGTCCACAAAGTCGATCTTGGTCACTTTGGTGGCTGGAGGGCACATGAATACTTTGTCAATGAATTCGAGATCCAGATGAATCACCACATTGCCACTAGTATCTAAGACCGACCTAGTCTCTTTGTTGTATAAGTGGGTACATTGAAGGATGAACTTTGTATGATGTGCTGCCACTAGAAAAGTGGCCACCAAGTGGATGTTACTCTCGATGATCCTCTTTATCCTGGTGTTTGGGTTCATTGCCTTCATTTGGGTTATGAACTCAGCCATGTCTACGTGGCCAATTTTGGTGTCCCGAATGTCATCGACATTTGAGGAGACCGAAGTGAGCGGGAAGACGCCCTAGTATTTATACTTCATGGTCTTCACTTTTTTTAGAGATGCTTCAAACATGGGAACTAGCTTTGGTTAGATAGGTGTCAATGAGCAAGAGTTCTCTGAAGATATTGCAGACATGATCACAAAATTAGGGGAGAATGGATGAATTAGGGAAAATTCATTGTAAGTGATCTTGGTCAATCGAGGTCACTTAAAAAGGCTGGGTCGGAAAAAGGGGTGAAAAATGAGGAAGAAAGGGAAAGAAAGGGAAAGGAAAAAAAATCTTCTAGAGTTGGGAAAAATCTGGAGGAGGATACATGGGTGGCAAAATTCACCATCCCTACATCTACAAGTAAAAGAGTGTAAGGGTGGTGAAATTTGCCACACCTATAGGGATGGCCTGCACAGGCGGTGAATTTCACCACCCTTGAAAGACAATAGGAAAGAAGGTAGGGGTAGCGAAAATTGCCGCCCCTGTAATTTGGAAAAGTGAGAGTAGGGGTGGAAAAAATTACCACCCCTGCACACTGAACATGCTTCGGTGGCAAGTTTTGCCACCGATGCGTGTCTAGCAAAGAGCATGCATGGGCGGCAAAATTCACCGCTCGTGCATGAATGAGTGAGTGTGGGTGGCGAAATTCACCACCCACAAAAGTGAAGACCGGGGGAGGAATCGAGATGCAGGGGCGGCAAAAATAACTGCCCTTGTGGGCTTTGGGAAAAAACTCGAGGGTACGGGTAGTGAATTTGCCACTCATGCAGGATTGAATAAGACCATGGGCAATGGAGAGGGACAGCATTTTTAGCCATCCCCAGTAGGTAGAAAGCATCCACAACATCCTAAAGATGATAAAGAAACTGAGGAAGAATAAGAAAAACAAATGCAAAAAACAAGACCCACCTGGAAAGCCACATGCACCACAAGCTCGAATCCACAAAAACACGCTTCAAATCACTCGTTAGATGGTCCAAATGTAGAAGGTAGGAGGAGAGGTGGAAGTAATGAGAAGAAATGGGGTTCAAATTGGTTTATATGGGGTGAAAAACAACCCCAACAACCCATTACGTGTGGTAATAAATGTCGCGCACAGAAACTAAGGCATGCTTGGGCGGCAAAATTTTTTGCCCTTGCATGTTCTAGTGAGTTCAAATGTAGGGGTAGCAAAAATTTTTGCCCTTGCAGGTCAAGATGCAGGGGCAACACAATTTTCTGCCCTTGCATTACAAAGGTCAAAAATACACTAGCGGCAAAATTTGCCGCCCATGCACGAAAATGGAAGAAAAGACTAACTCTGGAAGAGGCATATTAAGGGAGGTATTTCTTGGTCACAATGAGATCATAACAACTCTCATGTTCCTAGGCCAATATGAGAACGAATTCAAAACCCGTCTCGAAAACAAACTTAGAGAGACAAAAGACGAAACAGACAAGTTTCGTAAGAGGTTGTTCCCAAAAATGGGCTAAGCTGATTTTGGAAACAACATACCTAATATCTACCCTTAATTTATATTTTAATAGTCTACATGTTATTATATGGATCTTTGAAACTTCTATGTAATCTATTTCTAGATTGGTTATTGTTATAAACCACTATTGGTGGATTTTTATGTATTTGAGTGAATGTAATAATCCCTCTATGTTTAAAACTTGAATATTTTGTGCCAATTACACATAAATATCTATGTGGTGATATGTTTTTGATTAGGTAAGGTGACAAACCAGGGGTTGAACCCTTCACATAGCAAAAAAGACAAGAAGGCAATCAAACAAAATATGCCTTCAAAGAGATGACGGCACTAGCTGAGAAACAACAGACACAGAAACAAAACACAAGAAATGGAAAGACCAGAGTAAAAAAAGACTCTCCTTACATAACCATTGATTTGAGAATATCATTAAGTTTCTCAATATTCTTTGCATTGTCAGAATGCCTAGCATTACCCACCTCTTTAAGCATAGACATGTTCACGAGAATTATATTCTAGAGTCCCTTGGTGAAATTCTTCTCCAGCCTCTGAATACGATCCTTCAGGGCCCCAATTTTAGATTTCTAATTAGTCTCATTCTCTATATCCTCACTAGCTTCCTTGACATACATTTTACCCTTATTGTCAATAGTTTCCATAGTGTCAGCTCCATGCTCCTCAGTAACCTCAAAATCCCTAGTCTCGTGCTTCCCTCTAGTGTCCTCAAAAATTTCTTGGATTTATAGCTCCTTAGACTCTTCCTTCTGGTTTACTAGCAATCTTTCTCGACCTTCAAACTCTAGAGGAGAAGCCTTATTTATTGATTTTGGAAGACTTATAAAATTTACCACCTTGGCCCCCCGTGGCCCTACCCAAATTTTTGTGGGTCCCCTCTGTGGTCTCTCTAATATTCTCTTCCTCCTCATCAACCTTTCTCTTCTTACCCTTCTTGCTCACAAAGGATCTAGGGGTGTCAATAGGGGTCTCTTCTGGGGTGGAGAAAGAAACATCTTTTGTTTTGGTAGGATCAGGGGAAAAATGGGACTCATCAATAGCATCGCCAAACACCAGATTGGAAGGAATGTCTCCAATATCAATTATAATAGTCTTGGATGGCTTAAGGGCTCAATGAAAGTTGTATAAATAGAAAATTTGGCCCTTGTGTAGGGGAATAGGGTTTATATCTAGCTTCTTAGCCATTTTTGCTCTCACCCTGAGGAAGAGTGTTTTAAAGATGAAAGCAGGTAAAAAGGGAAACTAATAATAGCTTTGCACCTAAAGTGATTTAACAGAGGGAGGTGGTAATTATAGAACTTGGTAAATTGCCCTTCGAGTGTGAAGTACTTCATGAAAATGAAGCACACTCCATCCCATGGCTCTGGTAGTTTAGCACGCTCAAATCCTCCTTGATACAGGATGAGTTCTCCCTCTCCTATAAATAGTTTGTGGCTTGCAAGATCCATAATTTTTGTTTTCCTTTAAAGTTATATGCCCTACATGGTCATTCCTATGGCCATATCAATCACCTTTTTGGATATTTCAAAACTAATTCTGCCCACTGTGACCCACCTATTTAACTAGGATCTCACAAATTGCTCGAACAAGTTTTCATCGAACCCATTAAGCCTTTTCAGATATGGGCTGATTCCCCCTTATTTACAATAATACCAAACTAGTGGATTATCCTTGAATTCATAGCAAGAGACTAGTTTTTTTCAAATATGATCTGCTCCCATTTTGTATTTGCAGACCCAAACCATGGATTTCCTAAATTCAGCCTTTAGCTTTGAAATGGTTGCTAACCCTTGTTTCCATTTATGCATAATGAAGATGTGATGGCTCATTATTCAAAATACTCTACAGAGATGACATTGTCTACTCCCATGCTTGGAAATTATTTCCCACTAATTTTAATAATGAGACCCACATGCCTCAACCTCATGATATAATGAATCATGAATGATTGTCAAACAAGTACCAAAGTTATCAAGTTCCAAAATCCACGATGGCCCTATCTAAATGGACCGCCTCTGAGAGCTATCCTTATCGTAAATGCACCTCATCCTTGACAAGTCATCTCCTTTTGAATAATATCCCTAATGTTTAATGGAATGTGAACACCTTGTCACCACACCCTCCAACCTAAAAATTGATGACCAAGATTGGCACACGCATCAACAACCCTATTTCCCTCTCTGTAAATATGGGAAATCTCTACTTCAGAGAACCTCTGCAAAAGAAATTGAATATCTATAATGATGTCTTTTAGCTTAATTCTCACATTTGATGTTTTATTAACTACATCTATGACTATTTTAGAGTCTCCTTATATACTCAAGTTCCTTATTCTAATGGATATAGCCAACTTTAACCCCCATAGTAGAGCCATTGCTTCAACATAGTTGTTGCTCTGACATCCTATTCCACCAGCATAGACAGCAGTCATCCATCTTTTATCATTCCTTATAATTCCTCCACTAGCTTTACCATCTAATTTGGATGCCACATCAATGTTGAGTTTCATCCAGTTAGGCTTTGGGGGGATCCATTTAGTATTTAGTCTCTATATAATTTTGGAGTTATTATACCTAGGGATTTGGTTTAACACCTTCCATTTAGATACAATTTGGTTTTCAATTTGAGATAGGGGTTTCTCCATAGCACTAATATGGGCTGTTGTGACACTTTCCATAATGGTCTTAATAAAGGAGTGAAACACCTAAGATGCATTTCTAGCAGTGTCCCTAAAAATTTTGTGGTTGCGTTCTTTCCATAAAATTTAGCTCAAACATGGTAGAGTTTGCTTCCATAATTCCATAAGCTAAGGATGTGTGAAGGTTGGATTCTAGCTGAGGATTACTTCTTTAAGGTCAAAATTATAGACCCATTCAATACCAAAGTTATTAAGTATTGTGCCCCATAATTCCCGGTCAAAATCACAGTGGATGAAGAGGTGTGAAACTAATTCCTCTTTTGAACCACATAGAAAACATCTATTAACCAGGGTAAACCCTCTCTTGTGAAGGTTATCCTATGTTAGGATTTTGTTATGAGTAGTAGCCCACTAGAACATGTTAATTTTTGGAATAAGTTTATAATTCCAAACCTTTTTCCATACATCTTTATTCTGAGCTTTAGGAATGAGCAGATGGTAAGCAAATTTGATAGAGAATGATCCATTATTATCTAGCCACCAGTACTATTCATCTTCATGGGGAAGAGAGGGATTTTGATCTCCTGAATGCACTACTAGATCTCCCACACTCTAGAGAAAAGCTCAAGCCGGTGATCACAAGAATCTAATAAATTTTTCTAGCTTTGTATCCCATTGCTATTTTCCATATAATCACTAACTCTATCTCCAAAAAACTGAGTATCCAAGTTAACAATCTCTCCATAGTTTCCTTGTGTGATGAGAGTCTTGTCCTTTAACCAGATATCATCCCAAAATTTAATATGCCAGCCATTTCCAAATTTCCATCTAATTTCCTGCTTAAGAAGGCTTCTGCTTTTTAGCATTTTATTCCATATCACAGATCCCTGGGGTAATCCCATCTATTGAAGAAAGTTGGAATCCTCAATGTTATGCATGTATTTGGCATAAATTATTTCCCCCCAATCATTATTTTTATGGATCAGGTTCCAACTAATTTTTGAGAGAAGGGCTTTGTTCATGTTCCTGATAGACCTAATATTTAGTCCACCATGAGATTTTAGAAGACACTTTTTCCCATCTGACTAAAGACATTCTCTATTTGTCTTCCACCCCCATCCATAAAAATTTCCTTTGTATCTATTCCAATTTATCAACATAATACATAGGAATTTTAAAAAGAGATAGGAAGTATGTAAGAATACCTTGTAGTGAGGCCCAAAGAAGTTGCAATTTACCATCACTGCTAAGGAGTTTTCCTTTCCAACCAAGAAGTTTCCTCTATGTCCTTTCCACAATTCCATTCCAAAAACTAGGAGATACCTCTTTGACCATGAGTGGGAGACCCAAGTAGGTAGCTGGTAGGGTAGCATCAGCACATTCTAATATATCAATGATTATATGTCTAAGGTCATTAGGAGTGTTGAAGAAATACACATTGCTTTTTTGGAAATTTATCCTTTGTCCAGACTCTATGGCATAATTATTTAAGATATTCTTCCATCTTCTAGCTTAAATCACCAATGAGATTCCAAAGAAGATGGTATCATCCACAAACTACTGCACCACCATAAGATGAAGGGAGGAGGCAGGTTTGATGCCTACTAGCTTTTTTGAGGCTATATCAACTTGTATGTATCTTCCTAGAGCCTCTGCCATAATGATGAATAAGTACAGGGAGAGAGGGTCTCCCTAACAAATTCCTCTTGAAGATGAGAAAAACCCTCTAGGTACACCATTTACCAGCACCAATAATTTTGCAGAAGAGATAGCGTTCCATATCAAGCAAGACATTTTATCATTAAACCCAAATTTTCTGATCACTTGGAATAGAAAAGTCCATGAAACTCTATCATATGCTTTAGAAATATCTAGATTGAGAGCCATACCAGGGATTCTACTCTTATCCATGGAGTGAATAGTCTCATGTGTGGTGATCATAGCATCAAGAATCTACCTGCCTGGGATGAAACCTTTTTGTGTAGGAGAAATAATTTTGTCTAGTAAAGGTTGAATCCTCATAACCAACACTTTAGTACATAACTTATAAACAGTGTTGCATAGACTAATGGGCCTAAAATTAGTAAGGTGTGTAGGTTGTGATTTTTTAGGAACAAGTACTATGAAGGTGTTATTAGCTTGTTTCAAAAGTTTACCTAATCTAAAAAAATCATGAACAATAGCCATAAGATCTGCTCCTACTATCTCCCAATATTCCTAAAAGAATATAGGAGGAAAGCCATCAAGGCCTGGGGCTTTGAATGCACCCATGGAGAATAAAACAACATAGACTTCTTCCTTAGATATAGGCTTTAACATCTCCAAATTATCTTCTTCCGTTATCAAATAGGGGATTTTATCAATGAATTGGTTCATAGGTCTATCATTTCCATCATCATTATTTTCTTCAATGAGCAGATTCTGAAAGAAAGCCCTAGCTTGTTCCCCTATCTCATTGTCCTTGGTTATAATGTCACCATTATCTAGAACTAGCTTAGTTATTGAGTTGTCCTTCCTATGTTTCATGGCTAAGAGATGAAAGAAGGCAATGTTCGTATCACCCTCTTTGAGCCACTGAACATGAGATTTCTATTTCCAAAAAACCTCTTCTCTTTCCATAAGATTATTCCATTCAGAAGATAGGACATTTTCTTCTTCTAACATGTATTTAGAATCATCCCCTTGAGCCATTAGTTGCTGAATATATTTGAGTTTTCCCACTATATTTTTCTTCTGCTGAAAGACCTGCCCAAAGCTGTCTCTATTCCATCTATAAACTTCTTGTTTAATATGCTAAAGTTTTTTTACTATTCTAAACATATGAGTGCCTTGAATAGGAATTTTCCACCATTGGGCCACCATTTGTCTAAAGTCTTTATGTTTAATCCACATAGCTTTAAAGCAGAATGGGGAAGGTCTAGATTGTCTCTGTTCTCTCCAACTGAGGAAGATCGAGCAATGGTCAGACATGGTTGTAGGAAAATATTGCACATGCATATTATGATAATAATTCTAGTTACTTGAGATAAGAAATCTATCTAACTTAACCTGAATCATTTGATCTCTTCTTCTATTGGACCAGGTAAAATTTTGGTTTTGCAGTTCTATATCCAATAATCCCCAATCATTGATAAATTTGGCAAAGTCAAACATGTTGTCTGAGTAATCCATAATCCCACCCTATTTTTTAGAAGGGTATAGAGGAGTGTTAAAATCTCTAGCTAACATCCATCTAGAGTTTTGGGGATTATTCTTGAAACTGCTCAAGTCTCTCCATAAATTCTACCTCAAAGCTCTGTTATTCAGTCTATAAACATTGATCAACGACCAGTTCAAGGATTTCCAAGAGAAATTGATAATCAGGAAGCACTTGTTATAATATATAAGAGATCCCTAGATTTTAGCATTATTCCACATAGTTATAATCCCCCCTAAAGCCCCTTCAGCTGGACTAATGCAAAAAGCCGCCTTAGGCCATATGTAGTCAATAATTTTCCTAAAACTCTCCTCATTCATCTTAACTTCTTGGAGTAGTAAAATATCTAATTTATTATCTAAAATGTAGTTTTTAACCTTAAACTATTTTGAGGGACTATTAAAGTCCCTTAGGTTCCAAGATAAAATTCTCATTTGGAGGGTTTGAGGGGTTGTGTCTCTAGTGTTTTTTGTTTACCACTGGCAATCTCCCTAATAATCTCTCTTTGTCTTGTTTCTCTTAGGGTTGGTCTCCCTTGTTTGGGATTAGTGCCAACATCTACAAATTTTTTACCTTTTTAGTTCTTTTTCTTTGGGGTAACCTATTCCTCCTGTTCATTACTACCATTTTGTCCTATTTCACCTATTGCTAAGTAACTTCCTACTTGATCTCTGACTTCTAGAGCATGGAAGATGTTTGTGTTTAACTGTAAGTTTGCTTCTCCTTTAGTAGGATATATTTTTGGAGTTAATTTTTATTGTTCATCTCTTGAGACTTTGTCTTTTGCATTGTCTTCCTCTATCAGATGGGTACTTATTTTGCCTTCCTTAGACATATTATTCTATTTGTCTAGAGGGTTGGATGTGTCTAATATAGCCTTCTGACTATCATCCGATACTATATTTTCTAGGACAACTTTTCCCCCACTACCAGTGATATCCTCCTTTCCCATCTCCTTCTCTACCTTTTTTGTATTGTCAGGGTTTTTTGCATTGCTCCCTGTTCCTTGCTTTCTATTCTTTATATGGTTGAGAGATTGATCCTCCCCTTCAACTTGGGACTCATCTTTCCTTCCTATTTTCTTCACTTTGCATTGTGTCATTAAATGCCCCTTTCTCTTACATATTTGATAGAAAGTGGTAGCATTTTCATATGTGATCTGCTGAGTCCAAGTGCCATATTTAGAGTTTAGCTCTATGGATGTAGGGAGAGTCCTATTAAATTCAACATTGACACATAATATAGCATACACACATCTAGACTTTGTTATGGTTGTGTGATCTACAGTGACATATTGGTCAACAGAATTGCTAATAGTTGTGAAGATTTTTTCATCCCAGAATTCCAATGGGAACCCTGACAGTCTTACCCAAGCAGGAGTAGACTTATTAAGGTCTGAGTTAGGATCAAATCCTAGTTTCCATGAGCATAAATCAAGAGAATGTGGGCCATACAGCATGGTCCTCTAGCAAGAGTAGCTATCATGTCCTCCCTATTCATAAATCTAAAAAGGAATAAGCCTCTTGCCATGGCAGTGATCGAAACACTACCCTTAACTTTCCACCTAGACAAAACCCATTTCCTCACCATTTCAATATTAGGACATAATGAGAAAAACTTACCTACTAATGCAAGGTTATGGATGCCATGATTTCCTCCACCAAATCATCTGGGATATTCAGGGCCGTGCCCTTAGAGGTAATAGGGAGGCTCAAAATGCTTTTCGAGGGACACTTCTTTTCACCTATTAGTGCTTTTTTCCATCCGTTGGATGGAATATCCTCTATCAAATTCCTGATCAGGTCCCCAGAGGCACTGCCATTGATAATAGCCTCCATTGGATCCATGATCACTCTGGTCACACTCAGGGGGCCCTATTAGGTGGGAAAAAACTAGTTTCAAATTTTTCTACAATTAGTTATGACAATGGTAAGTCCAACAATGTGGTGATATGTTGTCATGTGATAATCATAATTATATTTTCCTTCGTGATTTAAAAATCTAACAGTGGATCTATATATAGTCATAGGTAAACTCATCAAATCCTATCAATCAACATTTGTGGAATAATTCTTAGTGCATCTTATGCATTGGTAAGTTATAATATAACAACTAGATCTAGATATATGGATTATATATTATTTACTTAATATATAAAAAATGTTGAGTGTGTTTCTATGATACACTATGTAATATTATGTGCCTCTTGATCTTTAGTGATGTTATATTTTACAAAGAAGTGGCTTAATGAAACACTTAGCATAAAAGTATGTTAGTTAAAATTATATTGTAACAAATGTTTACACTATAATCTTTATGTATGACTAAAATATATGTTTTCCTTTATCCAACTTGGTTTAGTTACTAGTTGTGAGTCATATAGATATTCCCCTATACTAATAGGTGTAAAATTGAGACTACACAAATAATCATTGATGTTGATTGGAATTTCATTTTCATGATCACGACTATTATATTTTTGTGTTGATATCTAATCTAGATTATATGAATTATATGCATTATTGAAAGATATTTTTTCCATTTATCCAACTTGGTTTTAGTTACTAGTTTTGATTCATCTCAATATTTCCTTGGACCAATAGGTGTAAAATTGAGACTACACAAATAATCATCAATGCTCATTGGGATTTAATTTTCATCATCATCACTATCATCTTAATTTATGGATATTAGATCAAGATTTTATAAATTAACTACTAAAGGAAGATTTTTTATATTTTATTTGTGTGTCTTTTATGATTGACTATTGGCTTGATACATATAAAATTGGATCATATACATTACTCTTACTTGAATCACCAATATCATATGTATGTATATATTATAATGGTATCATTTATGATGAAGGTATTATAATAAAATAAAATAATATGATTCTATATTACATTCATTATTAGGCTCTAATGTTTTACAATATTTAAATAATTGATTATCTATAGGAAATGTATACAAATGTCCATCATATATAAATTTAAGACATTAATGCATTATAAATGGTATGGTCTCCATTGCATGTATCCATAATATACCTAAAATTAGGTTATAATCCAAATGATTAGGCATCACATGAAATAAAGTAGCTAGATTCTTATGCCCTATTATAATATCCATATTAATAAAACTTAGAGCCCATAAAGGCACACTGTCAAATGTGTTGATGTTATTATATGATTTTTTAATAACATCTACATTGACACCCAATGTTTGAAAAACCACAATGTTTATTTTATTTAATCCCAATTCATTATATATCAATACTCTCTTAACTCACTTATTTAATAATTTAACTTAAACAAATAATGAAATGTGTTGATCTATAGTATGGTAAGTAGGGAAATCATATTTTTCAAAATATATCACATATTCATTACCCATTAATGTATTAAAAACATACACAAAGTAATCAGGTTATGCATCATTAGGAAAATATGTTTCAAGCAAAGTGTTTTATCAGAATTTAGAATTAAATGGTGTATTGATTCTAATTGAGATAAAATGAACAGAAATGTAGATAATGTTGTAAAATGACTTGTAACTAACAAAATACAAGTAAAGTACTAAAAGGGAAAAGAACAAATGAATGAAAGAAATTAAATATGAAGAATATAATAGGACTTAGATATTTTATGATTTTATGCTAATTATGTGAGACTAAAATATGGATGGAGATGATAACTTAGACTAATCCTACATGTACAATAAGAAATATGATTGTAATTGCTCAGGGTTAGAATTAACCAAAAGGGGACATGATTGATTACCACTGATTTCATCTATGGTTGATCTTGTCATATACAAAAATTCAAGAAAATTAGGGCACAATCACCTACCTCTACTTGAAACATGCATCCATGCAAATGATCTACAAATGACTTATTCAAATTTGAAACCCTAATAGGGCTTGTAATTGATAAAAATGTACAAAGAGAAATTGGGGAGTGTAATGGGTTGAGATGAACACAATAACCCCCATCATGATTTATCACTGCCTATGTATCTAATACATTGAAGATGTAAATCGCGCCCTCATAATTATCCCACTTAAAGTGCTTTATGTGACTATGTTCCTTTTGATAAATGTATGCATATAGAGATGGATTGAATAATTGATAATTTTTTTCTTTGAGTTGGATAAAATAGTCTCTTCACTTATCTAAAATCTAATACAAATGAATAGAATCAAATTTGGGAAGAATAAAGAAGCTTTACTTAGTGTGAAATAGTGTATGCCTCAAACTTGAAATTGATAAGTGATAGAATAGGTGGCTAATGTATTCCTTTATAGCAATCCAAAATGGAAAAAACTCACAATGTCTATCCTAAAAATATAAACCAACCTGTAAGGGAGGGTTTAAAATTAAAAAATAACATTTATTAAGTGAAGGACAAAATTGACCCATAGGGTCCAAAACTGATTGCCACTACTATCCCTTTTTAGTCAATTTTATAATTAAGGGTAACATTTGAAATCAAAGATTTTATATTCCCTTATATATTCTTAGGGAGGGATTTATCTATTCAAAAAATTTATGTAGGTGTAATATAACAACTTATAAAAAGATGTGTCCATACAAGTACTTAGGATAGAGTGAGGTGGTGAAATAGGTCCAAATTAAATAATAAATTCAAATAAAGTAAAAATGAGATAAAACTAACATAATTATATATTCATTAATAAATTTTAGTGACTACATTTCATCCCATTTAGTATATAGATGAAATAGCTAGAGTAACAGGAAAGATATACTTGAGTGTGTATAACACACTTTGCCTTTTAGCAGATAATTCAATCATGTTGGAAGTTTAACTTAGAAAATCTCTAAAAATATCCTAAAATATACATTTTATTCATTTAAAATTTGAAAATATTGCACCTTAAAACTTAAAAAACATTAAAATAGAAACAACTGAGGAATACATTTGTATTTGTGAAAAAAATTTACTTAGAGATTATGCTTTTTGAACCATTGGAGAATCATTTATTCCCATAAGGCATGGACATATTAGTTTCTTAGTCTAACCAATGGATAATTGAGGGTTAAGAAGCCTCAATTTGGATTAAAAATGAATATAAAATAAAACCTATTGAGGAATGTAAAAATATCAATTTTCTTTATTAGTATTTGTAACCCCATAAAAAAAACAATTTGTAATCCATAATGGATACATATGATATGGTATTTTAGGGTGTTAAATCTCCAATTTATGCACTATGTGATTTAAATTAATTAACTACTACATATGGTATATGAATTAGATTATCACTTTGTTCATTAGTTCATAAGTGCATGATCAAAAAATAATGGATAACATCCATGCTTCTACCATTACCATGGATAGAAAATAGTATTGAAAGTATGACATGAATCTATATCATTCCCCCATGTGATAAATGTAAAATATGTAACTATGTGTAGATGCAAATTTTTAAATTTTATTTGAAGCTTGTGTATGAATATGTATCATGTACCCAAAATGTATGATATGTACTTTGCTCCTATAATATGAGTGTATATACATGGAATATAGCCCCATAATTTGTACCAATGATTGAATTCTTAACCATTATGAATTATTTTAACTATATTTTTTACTCAAAACTATTTTTTCATGATAAAGGCTTATCTCATGTATGAAAAACCCACTAAATTACCCCTTTTGAGGTGAGGGATGTATCATGAAATTCACTCATCTAAAAATAAAAATTAATTATATCATACCTATCAAGATGTAATAATATAATATTGTAGCATATGTGAAATATATGTCATCATATTAAGATATGTATCATTTAAAATATTTATGTAACATATGAGGCAAGGATTAGTACATAAAATATAGATAATTTTATCCATGAAGCTCATATTAATAGTTTTAATATAAGTGTACATAATAGCCAGTGCATCATATGGATCATACAACTCATTAAACTCAAAAAATTTAAAAAAATACACACACAACAATCACATTATCATATAAGAAGGCCAAGGGATACATACAAGGGACATGTTCAAATGTCACATAAGTAAAAATTTCACACACAAGTGTTGGATATTTGTCATTGATGTCATGGAGGTGTCTAGGTGAGTGGATGAAGTGTCTTGATAGTCTAAGTGTTAATGACAAAGTGCACAGTGAGCTTGTCCTAATATGATTGAAGTAGACTTGGTTGATATTCAGTTTTGGAATGATTATGGATGTGTCTAAAGTATTTAGCATGTCTGAGGGTTCCTATCTGAGGTGAAGGATGATTGGAGATCTTATGGAAGTGCACAGTATTCATCCTATTCTTCAATATGTTCATCTTGGCATAATTGGTTCTATGACATAAAAATATCAATAGGCATATTGATGATGTCATATTTCACATGTGTGAAGGTTACAGGAGTATATTTATATATGGATGGATTCCCATATGTAAGGATATTATATGGTTCAAAATTTAAGTCATGAGGTTGAGTATAGCTAAATATTTATGGGTGCAAAGTTGGCCTCTCAAATAGAAGTTCACTAAGTTTCTATACTTAGACAGACCATCCCTGCACATCATGTAGCTAGGAATGAACCATAAAGTTTATGAATTTAATATAGAAACTCAAAAATCCAACTAAGGTCAAATATTTTCATGGAGATGTTGTCTATGTGATAAGAATCTACCCTAAACATTTGGAGTCTTGAAGTGATTTCTAGCTCAAATTATAAAGCTTCAAAGTTGCTCTAGCAAACTATGATGGGATAGAGACCATCAATTTTAATCACATTGAAGTTCAAGGTAATTTTTATAGAAGATACAATGGTGAGAAGTTAATCATACATATTGAGATCAATGGTGTGTATGAAGTCAACATGTCAAAGGTTGCATGCATTGGTGATAAGTGTTACAAGATCACTAATATGACAAAAGATCAACAATGAATGATAATTCATACTTATGAAGATCAACAATATGGGACAAGTCAAAGAGTCAAAAAATCATGAAAGAATACCAAGTGGCACAAGCACATGGATTCACAACAAAGTGTTCAGAAGGCATGCAAAGGTACCAAGTGTCATAATCATGGGAGTTCTAATCAAGATCTAATGGTGAGCATTGCAAGATAAAGACTTAGCTAATCCAAGGAGATAATTAGTGTGTATTTGATCAGTATTGAAATGGTACATGAGATGAGGTCAAAATGTTTGAATTTTAATACTTGTTTAGTGATTGTTGAAATTCAAATATTCAAATTTGTGAGGGAAGACCAATCTACAATTTTTGTGCTATAACTTTTGATTTATGCAGAATTTGATCATGGTGTAAAAAGAAAATTTGTAGAGGAATTTAAGTGCATCCAACAATATTTATTTTAAGGATTGAATATTTTTATATTCAAAGTTATTTAGCTCTAAAGTTGACTATGTGTTTAACCATGTTTTGTAAGTGACCTAAGAAAGATATTTGAGTTGTTCTAATGGTATTTTGATGTTTCAAAGTGACTGAGCTATTGGAGAGTGTTGTAGATACCATGAAGATCATCCTTATGGATTATGGATATTTGACCAATCCATATTCAGTATGAGTAAATGCTTAGAGTTGATTATTTATTTTTTCATGGTGTTCTTGTATACAAGGCTAATGTTTGAGTAGATTGAGCATACACAAAGGTGTGTAATGATGATTATAATTATTTGAGAATGTTTAGGAGGTCATGTTGAGTGTACCTATGCATTTGGAAGTGGTCCTATGTTTCTAAATTTCTTGATGAAGTGCTTAAAGGGTGAATAGGTCTCCATGAGACCTATAAGGGCTACTAAAGCCTAATTTAAAGGTGTAGCTACTTAAGGGTGACCCATGGATGTTATGGAAAATCTATGAAGATGGTATTAAATTATGTCTTAATGTGATATAAGCATTAAGGGTTAAGGCATGTCTAATGGCTGATCAATAAGTTGATATTCATGAAGGCTCTATAAATAGTGATATCAAAGATGATGATTTATAGGGGCTCGAAGTGGAGGAATAGTATAGATTTGAGAGGTGAAGGAAAGTAAGGGTGCCTAGTGGATGGATTTTAGAGTAGAGTAGGTTGATGACTATGTGTATGACTTGTAGGTTATATTTTTGATGTCAAATATAGTACTCTTGTAGGTTTTAAGACTTGTGAAAGATAGGCATGTATGAGAGTTATGGAGTGAATGAAAGCAAAAATGGTGTGTGCCCAGTGGATGGGTTATAGAGAAGAACAAGTTGATGACTATGTGTATGACTTACATGTCATATTTATGATGTCATAAATAGTGCTCTTATAGGTTTGAATATTGAGAATAAGTGAAATAAGAGAGATTATGGCATGCCTATGTGAGAGGCTTATATGAGATAGAGAGTGTGTTTTGTAGGGGTTAGAAAATTAGAGGTCTATAATTAGGTGTTGAAGATATCAGTTCAAAGGTGGAGATGTTTATTTCATATGTGTTTGGAGGGTTCTCAACATATAGGTTAGAAGTACTTGACTATTAAAGGGGCAGGTACTCTTTGTGAAATAGGTGTTTTACTAAATCTAGGTCAAAAGGACTTGAACATCCTAGGGGTAGGTGATCCTTATGAAATAGGTGTTTCAATAAATCTAGGTTAGAAGCACTTGACCATCTTAAGGGTAGGTGATCCTTATGGAATAGGTGTTTTACTAAATTTAGGTTAGAAGGACTTGACCATCCTAATGATAAGTGCTCCTAATGGAATGGGTGTTCTAATAAAGTCTCATGTTTGTAATACCTTATAAGACAAGTAGTCCATGTGTTTTTAGGATTGAGAGTGGGTTTTATTCCCCATGAGGTTTTCCTACATTATATTTTGTGTTATGATGTGCTTCGCTTATTCATGCTTTGTATGTGGTCTCATTTCTTTGATGGTAATCTAGTTGTATATGCTAATTGTGTTGATACATGAATGTCAATTAATGAATGATAAGTGATATAAAAGTGAAATATTGGTTGAAATATTCACCCCCCTCTTAGTCACCTTGTACCTCTAACAATTAGTATCAAATTAAGTCCTTTGGAGGAAGTTTAATATCTTGAAGGAGATTCTAAGTAGTACAAGATGGATAAATAGTTAAATAAAGAGGATCAATAGTGGAAGGTTGTGATCAAGTCATTTGAAGAGTAGATATGTAGTTTGAATGAAGATGCCAAAGAGGATGAGAAAGTTATCAATGATCTCAAGGTTTAGCTAGAATATGTTAAGGTAAGCTTGAGTTCAAAAGAGGAAAGTTGTTCAAAAGAAAAGGACATCATGTATGATGAAGAATTTTGCCATGATAATGGAGAAGAAGAAGTGTTCTATGAAAATTAGGAAGAAGAAGTGATTCTAGAAGTTGAGCTCTTAAAGAGGAATCATAAGATGAGGTATGTGATCAAAGGTTTTGAAGCACAAGTCAATTCTCTTGAGGGAAGTTTTCTAGGCAAGACCAGGAGAGATGATAAGAAGTATCAAGAGATGATCACGTCTCTTGAATATAAAACATGTATATTTAAGGATAACATGGATAAATAATCAAAGTAAGATAAAGAGGTCATCAAAGATCTCAGAAGTTAATTAAAGGTTTCAAATGGTAGCCTAAAATCAAGAGAAGAAGAGTGGAGATATCTCAAGACTCAATTAGAAGAAGCCAATACCAAGGTGATTTCAAAGTAAGGTGATCATGATTATTTGAAGAATAATCTTGATTATTTGAGAGTATATCATAAAAAAGTTAAAAAATTCTAGAAAAGAAACATGTAAAGATTGAGCAAGCTAAGAAGAATGTAAGTTTTGAAAGCAATGAAAGAAGGTCTGTTAGACAACCAAATACTTCAAGGTATGATAATTTATTTCATGTTAATTGTTATACATGAAATAAGTATGGTCATATAACTAAGGAATGTATAAGGAAGTCAGTCAAGTATGGACATTCATAGAGATATGATAGGAGTTTTTAGCCAAAGATTGATCAGATTTCAAATTTGTCAAAAGGTATGAATGATGTTATTTGTTTCATTTGTGGTAATAAAGGTCATATTGATAGACTTTGTCCTAGTAAATTTTATAAGCCCTCAAGTCATCTAAAGAATGGATAGACTCATAGAAGGCATATCAAAAGTCAAAACATGATGTGGAGACCTAAGGCAGAGAAGGCTAGTCATGTTGAGTTCAAGGATCAAACTTTTGATATCGTAAAAAAAGAATTAGTTTTGGAGGTGTCTCAAGAGTGAAAAGGAAGCTTGATATCAGTATAAATTTAGAATAAGGTGGATGATCCAAGAATGAATTTAGTTATACCATTCAACTCCAAGGAGAATCTGGAAGAAAGATCTCAATATGATGGTGTATTTGTTATAGTTATAGAATTTTCAGGTAAGAAGGAGTTTCATGATTGTCAAAAGTTATTATTATTTGATTTCAAAGAGGAGAAGGTGTTAGTTGAAGAGATATACTAATAAACTATGCTTTCACCATGCATTTTTTAAGGAAGCCAAAGAAGAGATGGATGATAAGTAAGTTATTTCAGTCAAGAAAAGGAAGAAGAAGAAGTTTCTTATGTCTTATGATGAGGACTGGTATGCTCCTCTATTCTAGGTCCTTGTGAAGTAGAGATGTATTTATTGTGCTTCATGAAGACATTTATTAGTTTGAATAATCATGTGGTCTTACAAGGGTATTTTCAGTTGGAACAGGTATGCCCAGGTGGAAGATGTGCTTTGATGAATTCAGAGTGATGTCATAAGGTAATTTTGATTTGTATACAGTGTTTACAGGATCATAATGGGTGTTTGTAGATGGAATAATGAGATTTATGGAATTTAAAGAATATTTTGGTGATCATAAAGGTTTGTGCTCTTCTTTATGATGTGTTCTAGGTGGTTTTGTGTCTTGATGATCCTATTTGTGCCTTTTGGAGGTTTTTGTGTGCTCCTAGGTTTATCTTTCTTATTGCAGATCAAAGCCATGGTATAGGAATTCAAGGTTAATAAAGGTGTGAAGGATAAAATATTGGTCCAAAAGTTTTTTATGGTTGTCTCCATATGTGCAAGAATTTTTAGAGGTGGGCATTGACTAGAAGGAGGTTTGTTGACCTTGTTTGTTTTGAGATTCTAGAGTTTTTGGCTATGATAAAAAAGTGGTTTGCCTTATGATTTGAGGTTTGAGGATTATTATTAGGTTTAATGGGCCAAATGGGTTGTTAATAAATCTTAATAAATATTTTAAGGTTTGTGTTTTTTTAAATTATTCAATTTTTTGTCAGAATGGAGACCTAATTGGCTAGTAGATTTGTGAAGGAAGTATGTTACAAAAGAGGAGATAGGTGATGAAAATTGGTGTGATTAATGGATAATATGAGATTTCTCTAGATATAAAAATTTTAGGTCTTGAAATTATGTCTAATAAAATTTATGGGATTTGCAAGTTCCAGGTAGGGCTACAAGGAGTCTAGATAGGCCTAATGTGAAGATTTGATGTGTTTTCTCAATTTATCCAAAAGAGAAAAGCACGAGTGTTTCAAGGTGATTTCTCAGGTTGGTTTAGAGCACGTTTCTTATTTATTGAGTGGCATGAAGTGTTTTTGGTGGTCCTTGAGGTGGCATGAGAGAAGGCTAGTAAGCTTGTGTGGTGGTTCTTCATGATGTGTGGAGATATGAAGATCCTCAAGAGGTGAAATGGATCAAAGATATTATGGGAGTCCCTCTCAAATGTTTTTTGGTGAGTTATATTATATTTTAGTGTTTTTGTGTGTTCTTTCTTCATTGGTTATAGTGCTTGGTTGAAAAGAGTGTTGGAATGTAGCAAGAGGAAGTTGTCAAGGCAAGAAGAGATAGGCTCAAGGTAAGGGGGAGTTTTTATAATATTTCTAAGGTGGTCCTCTCTTTTTTTAGTCTTTTAAAGTCCTCAAGATAAGTTTGTTCCCACTTTGTCATTATGTCAAAGGGGGAGAAGGTTCTTATTATGAGAGTGATTGAAGAGAGAAAAAGAAGGTGATTTATATGATGGGTGTTGATATCAATGACAAAGGGGTAGTTTATTAAAGAGTTATCAATGATGTCTAGGTTAGTCGATGAAGTGTCTTGATAGTCTAAGTATTAATGAAAAAGTGTGTAATGTGCTTATCCTAGTATGCTTGAAGTAGGCTTGTTAATCTTGAGATTTGGCATGATTAAGGATGGGTCTGAAGTATTGAGCATGTGTGAGGGTTCGTATTAGAGGTCAAGGATGATTGGTGAACTTGTAAAAGTGCATGGTATTCATCTAGTTATTCATTATGTTCATATTGGCATAGTTGGTTCTATGACATAAAAATCTGAGTAAGTATATTAATGATGTTATTTCACACGTGTGAAGGTTATAGGAGAAATTTGATATATTGATGGATTCCACTATGTGAGGAGATTATATGGTTCAAAATTTGGGTCATAAGGTTGAGTATAGCTAAATATTTATGGGTGCAAAGTTGGTCCCTCAAACAAAAAGTTCACTAAGTTTTTATACTTAGCCAGACCATCCCTACATGTCATGCAGATATGAATGAACCAAAAAGTTTGTGAATTTAATGTAGATAATCAGGTCAAAGGTTTTTATGGAGATATTGCCTATAGTTTCAATAATTTACCTTAAAATTTTGAGTTTTAAAGTGATTTCTAGCTCAAGTTATAAAGCTTCAAAGTTAATCTAACAGACTATAATGGGTTAGAGACCATCAAGATTAATCATGTTGAAGTCTAAGGTCATTGGTCTATAAAATCTAATGGTGAGCACTTAATTTACATATTGAGATCAATGGTGCATATGAAGTTAACATGTCAAAGGTTGCACACATTGGTGGCAAGTGTCACAAGCTCATTAATCTAATGAAAGATCAATGGTAAGTGGTGGTTCATATTTATGAAGATCAATAGTGAGGAACAAGTTAAAGAGTCAACAAAGCATGTAGGACTACCAAGTAGCATAAACACATGGAGTGATAGAAAAGTGTTTATAAGGCATGTGAGGGTGCTAAGTGTTATAATCATGGGAGTTATGATCAAGATCTAATGGTGACCATTGTAAGATAAAGACCTGGTTGATCTAAGGAAATCAACGGTGCATATTTTATCAATATTTTAAGGGTGCATGAGATGAGCTCATCATGTTTGAAGTTTAACAATTGCTCAGTGATCATTGGAATTGAAATCTTCAAATTTGTGAGTGAAGACTAGTCTATAGTTTTTGTGATATAACTTTTGATTTATGCATAATTTAATCATGGTGTAAAAAGAAAAGTTGTAGAAGACTTCAAGGTGAATCTAGAAATATTTATTTTAAGGTTTTAATATTTATACATTCAAAGTTATTTATCTCTAAAATTGACTATGTTTTGTAAGTGACTCAAGAATGATATTTGAGTTTTTCTAACAGTATTTGGATGTTTCAAAAGGACTAAGCTATTTGAAATTATTTTAGACTCCATGAGGATCATTTTTATGGATTTTGGAAGTTTGACCAATCCATATTTAGTATGAATAAATGCTTAGAAGTTGATTGTTTGTTCTTTCATGGTGTTCTTGTGTACAAGGCTAATGTTTGAGTAGATTGAACATATGTAGAGGTGTTTAATGATGAATATAATCATTTTAGGATGTATAAGAGGTCATGTGGAGTGGAAATATGCATTTGTAATTGGTCTTATGTTTCTAAATTCCTCAATGAAGTTCTTAATGGGTGAATAGGTCTCCATGAGACCTATAAGGGCTACTAAATCCTAATTGAATGGTGTAAATGCTTAAGGGTGACCCATAGATGTTATGGAAAATCTATGAATATGGTATTGAGCTACATCTTAATGTGACATAATCCTTAAGGGTTAAGGCATGTTTAATGGCTAACCAAGAAGTTGATATTCATGAAGGCTCTATAAATAGTGAAATTTAAATATGATGATTTCTAGGGCTCTAAGTGGAGCAAGAGTATAGAGTTGAGAGGCGAAGGAGAGTAAGGGTGCATAGAGGATGGATTTTAAAGAAGATTAGGTTGATGACTGTGTATGACCTATATGTTATATTTTTGATGTCAAATACAATGCTCTTGCAATTTTTAAGACTTTTGAAAGAGAGGCATGTGTGAAAGTTGTGGAGTGAAGGAAATAAGAAAGGGTGTGTGCCCGATGGATGGATTATAGAGAAGAGTAGGTTGATGACTATGTGTATGACCTATAGGTCATATTTATTGTCATAAATAGTGATCTTTTAGGTTTGAATATTGAGATAAGTGAAAGAAGAGATATTTTGGCATGCCTATGTGAGAGGTTTGTATGAGATAGAGAGGGTGTTTTATAGGGTTTAGAAAATTATAAGTCCATAAAAAATGTTGAAGACATCAGTTCAAAGGTGGAGATGTTTATTTCATAGGTGTTGGGATGGTGTTCAACATCTAGGTTAAAAATACTTGACCATATTAGGGGTAG
Source organism: Torreya grandis (assembly GCA_037957365.1). NCBI lineage: Eukaryota > Viridiplantae > Streptophyta > Pinopsida > Cupressales > Taxaceae > Torreya > Torreya grandis. The sequence continues at coordinate 1,392,633 of JARHVA010001352.1, read as the reverse complement.
TGCTCCTTGTGAAATAGGTGTTTCACTAAATTTAGTTTATAAAGAATTGACCATCCCATGGGTAGGTTCTCCTTGTTCAATAGGTGTTTCACTAAATCTAGGTTAGAAAGACTTGACCATCCTAGGGGTAGGTGTTCCTTATGGAATAAGTGTTTCAATAAATTAAGGTCAAAAGGACTTGACCATCCTAGGGGTAAGTACTCCTTGTGTAATGGGTGTTCCACTAAAGTATCATGTTTTTAATACCTTATAGGATAAGTATTCCATGTGTTTGCAGGTTTGAGAGTGGTTTTTATTCCCTATGAGGGTTTACCATATTAGATGTTGTGTTATGATGTGCTTCTCTTATTCATGCTTTGTATGTGGTCTCCTTACTTTGATGGTAATCTAGTTGCATATGTTTGTTGTGTTTATTCATGAATGTCAATGAATGAATGATAATTGATCTGAAGGTGAAAGGTTGGTTGACTGATTGACTCCCCCTTTCTTTCATCTTTTACCTCTAATAATAAGGTAAAAATCCACACTTAAAGTATATTAATAATGTAACAAATAAGGGACATATTCAAATGTCACATAAAACAAAGGTCAAGGGTTGAAACTAATGGACATGTTTGAGTGTCACCCAAAACATAGGGCTAAGGGCTGAAAATAATGAAAAATATCAAATATCACACATACAAATCAAATATATCATAAAGATGTTCAATTAATTTTTTTAACACAAAGGTAAAGGGAATATACAATAGATAAACTAAAGTATAATATACTATGCATCACTAACAACATGTATATGTAATGTGATCATATCCTATAAAATAGCATATTAATGTACACATTATAAGATAGAGATTTTATCAATACATTGTAAAAAGTATATAACTCAATAGTATAGGATTTATATAATTGTAACATATGTAAATATTTTAACCTATGGATAATATGCCCCTATCTTAGCATGGCCAATGGGTAGAGGTAAGTCCAAAATTTTAATTCATGTGAAATTTTTTGTCTTGAATAACACTCATAAATACCATTGAAATGCATGTGTGGTAGAAAAATAGTAAGTTATCTACCAATCATGAAATAAATAACATATTCCAATGATGTAAAATAAATGTCTAATCATGCTTAGATCATGATTTTTGATTTTTAAAATATTTTTTATTTTTTTTAATATTTAAATTTTTTGTACTTTTTTGAAAATTTTAACTTATAAAAAATAGAGTAACCATAGGTTGAAAATTATAATAAATGAAATAAATATAAATAATCATCAACATTTGTCTATGTAAAGTATGCATTAAATATGATGGCATGGCCATATATGAGGAAAATGCACCCAATGTATATGTGAATGTAATTGAAAAACATGTGGGAGATACACTCGACTCCCTAAGGTTAGGGTAAGGTAGTTGATGCAATGGATGGGCTATGGATATGACTATGTTATTTTAGTTATTAGGTGGAATGGGATTCAAAATGGGTGGTGGTTAGGGGTTCTCTTGATGAAACTAAAATACCTCCATAGTGTTACAGTGCTTATTGAGAGTGTCTAGTTGTGCATAAATAGAGATCTAAGGTCCTTAAATATTTGAGATTATGAGGAGGCAAAGCTCCTGATCAATACTAGGATTGGGGAAATGACAAAGGTTACACTAAATGACTCATGGGATGAAATCAACTTTGTCAAGTTGGATATGTTCAGTCAATGTCATCCATAAATATGAATGATATATGATGAGGCTAGACCCAATGCAAAAAATGAAGGGGTGGAGTTGAGGATCTAGGCTTAAGTCACAATATATTATCAACCTCTATTCTGGGGGAGACAATGATTGGAGGATTAGGAATTTGTTCTTGTTCCTCTAAGGTGTTGAGAAAGTCAACAATGAGGTAGGAGATTTGGGTAGAATGGAAAATTTATATCCTAAGATATATATTGATATTAAATTGTATATTGACTATAGAACTAAGTGCCATGACCCCATAGAAAAGACATTCTCTAAAAAGACTAGGTGTTTTAGGATGTGCCATCAAAAAGGGGATAGGTAAAGTGTAAATGTATGAGCTTGTCTAGTTTGTTGAGAATTAAAATGGACTTGAATTTTCAATTAAATAAAGGTTTCAATTAGGAGGCTTGCATAGTTGGGAAAGGATTTTTTAATGTTTTTAGCTTGTTTTATTTTGAGGAATGTTTTTGACTTGAAAATAAAAAGTAACTATTTGCTAAAATTAAATGACTTGAAAGAAAATAAATATTAGCAAACTAAATTTTAACAAAGAAAACATTTTTTTTGTCTTTTACAATATATTTTGATGCATGAAAGATAAGAGAGAGAGACATTCTAACTAATAAAATGTTGATTTTTCTAAATTTTCTAGATGTAACCTAGATGAAGCTATGTGTTTATTTTCTTTTGTGGTTTTAAAAATGAAGTATGAATGCACCTATGTGAAAATTAAAGATTCTACCAACATGTGAATGATTCAATAAGAGGATTATATTCTAAATATAAAAAATACTATTAATATCCTAACACTTATTTTACTCATATGCAAGCAAAGCAAACTTTTAATATTCCCAGATCAGATGGAGACTAGTTATGAACAATGTTTTTTTAGTAAAATGATTGTCTAAATTTTAATTTTATACTATTTTGGGATAAAAATAACATTATTAGTCTATGAAAAATAAGATAAATCATATTTGAAACAACACCTTTTATCTACCTAGGCTGATTTAGGGTTTGCTAGTTGCTAATGTGTATGTGTGAATGAAAAGAGTTCTATTTGAAATTGAGAATTAGTTGTTTGTAATATATAAAAGTATGTGCTTTATATTATGATATTCACCTACGGTTTGAGTGCAATATTATATGCTATAAATGAAATCTAATGAATGCAAGAAAATAAAGAGACTAACTACCCTTTTTTGTAAAGAATGAGAAAATAAATGATTATTTTCCTATCAAATTTGTTTTTACATGAATATGAATATAATCTACCACAATAATAATTTATATAATATACTATAATTATCAAATTAAACTAAAATCAAAGTTCTTCCAACCTAATCAAGGTAGAGATCATCTGAAAGTAAGTATTATGTGTTGTTATTGTCTTCAATATGTTAACTTCTTTATCTAGGAAAATATTTCAAAAAATCTCTAACCAAAAATATGAACCAATGGTTATCACAAGAAGGGGAAGAATAAGGGAGACACAATCCCAAACAAAGGGTAACTAATCTTTGGATGGCTAAGTGTATTATTTGTATAAACTGGGTTGTAGAATTAATAACACTTTTGTTGATCAACTTTTTGACATAAGCCAATAATTAGGCTAAGGGGTTGTTAATCCCTATATCTATTGAAAGGAATAAGTTCCCTTTAAGGAAAATGCTTCCCATAGATCTAGAATTACTAGGTCTTGGTATACTAGTCTTCACTAAGTTGGTTGATGTGGACCATTCCTTTAAGGGGCCTATTTTAATGAATTGAGGGAGAAGTTCACTTTAGTTAAGAGATTTATTGAAGGACTAAACACTTTTATATTGGTACCTATTGGGTTAGACTTAAATAGAAATAAAATTTTCTAAGATTTGCATATAAATAGAATGGTTGATTTCTTTACTAGTTTACCACTTTCTTAAATACAACAATATTGTAATGTGATAAATAAAATATGAATTAGAAATCAAAATAAACTATTATTTTTAGATTTCTTAGTTCCTAAATAAACCCACTATTATAAATAAACTGTAAAATATAAGCTATAAAGGGATAAATATCTTATTGATACTAAAGAGGTTATATGCAACATCTAATTGGATGCATCCATTAAAAATGGATCCCTAGTTGAGCCAAACTTAACATAAATTTAATCCAAGGATGGTGCAGGAGTATAGAAATTGACTAAAATAGAGTAAAATGTCACAACCACCCAGTACATGTATAGGAAAAGGATTTAAACTCTTATCATCCTTTAAATATTAGGATATGCATTTTGATTAATAGTATTGGATGATTACAATCATTTTAATGATAGTAAACTATTATATAATAGTATAGCTAAAACATGGAGTATGAGAGATTATCCCAAGAAAGCATTAAATTTTATGGTTCCACATGTCTTTTTTATAATCCACAAAAATTCAAATAGGCACAACATAATCTAGTTCTAAAAATGCTAGCTAGAAGAGAGGCTCTCAAAGAATAATATATATATGAAGGGGCAAGACCTTCTAAAGATTGCTAACTCAACCCACTAATTGGGATTTATAAATATTCATTATTTATTGAGGTAATATGGTTAGACATGGCTTGATTTTTTATTGAGATTGAGGAATTATCATGTTTTTATTAAGGCTCATTCCAAATTTCATTGATTCAATGACTAATTGCCTCAGGATCCATTATTCCATTCAACAAATTTCCATTTTTCATTCTATCATTAATTTGGATTTGCCTCATGTTCCCACTTCATTATCATGTAAGGACTTGCTCCAACCTCCCTCTTATCTTATACTTAATTATGTTCAATTTTTGGGCATGGATTCCTTAATATTGACACACATATAGATTAATAGTTAGGATTGGAAGATTGACCCAGATATAATAAAAAATGAAGTATTTTTATATTTGGATACAAATTTTCATATTTAGTCAGATGCAGATTCAAACATAAGCCCTTAAACAAGTTTTAATAATCTCAATGTCAAATATTATCATCAAATTTGAGACCAAAGGTAATTTTGACATTGATTCCAACACATCCTCTTCTTTGAGGGTTCTTGTCATGTGGTATTTCTATGTATCTCTACTACTTAATTGAGGTATTTGTGTTATGTTAACTAGGATTCATCATGATGAGATGAGATTTTTACATGTGGAATCACCTAACTCCCTCGAGACTCTATTGGTTTGCCAAGATCTATGGATCCTTATAAGACCATAGAGTAATGGGATTTCACTACATGGTGGAATCCTGCTAAGTCACTTGCCTAGAGTTTGTTAATGTAACTACTTATGTATGGACCCTTCCAAGATATCTGATCACTAGGATGATGCCACATGTTATCATCCCACTAATCCACTTGCCTGTAGATTGTTAACAACATTAATTATATATGGATCCTTTTATAATAATAGATCACTAAGATGATTCCACATGGTAGCATCATGCTAACCCACTTGTCTAGAGCTTATTGATGTCACTACTTCTATACAGATCCTTTTGAGATAGAGAATCATTGGGATAATGCCATGTGATAGCATCCTAGTAACTTACTTACTTAGAGATTGTTGACATCATTACTTTTGTACATATCCTTCCAAGATAGTATATTACTATGATGATACCACATAGTAGCATCTTGTTAACCCACTTTCCTAGAGCCTTTATGTTTTATATAATGGGGTAGGGTCAATGGGTCATCAAAATATTAAAACTTGGAAACATCTTAGTGGTCTAATTGCCTAGATCTATGTTGACTAGATGAATGAAAAGTGATATTGGCTCCAATCAAAACTCAAAAATTGACTAAGTGTCGAAAGGCTTTTAAATGGGTTAGAATTTTTAGGAGTTGTGAAAGAGCACCACATGGCATCGATCTATACATAGGTACCTACATGCATAATATGAAAACATAAATCCATCAACCATTTAAATAAAAAATAATGGTTAAAATTTAAAATATAAATGGCTATAAAAATCCAAATGAAAACATTTAAGTTCAAAGAAAAAAATGACTAAGTATAGAGTAGAAATTATGAAACAACTTAGTCACTTTGATTGATTCCAAAGCTAATTTAGTCCACTTTATATGAAACTGACTAAGTAAAAAGATAAAACCTTATAAACAAATAGTCAATTTAGACAAAATTAAAATAGAAATGGATCAAATTGATTAGAAAAAAAAAGTAATAAAACTTTGAAAAGTTAGATAATTTACATAGAAGAAAGGTAAAATAGTCTATAAGGTAATTTTTATGTGTTTCAAAACACAAGCATAAAATAGTCTAAGACTTAATAGTTTATGAAAAAATAGATTTTTAAACTAATATAGCTATAAATTTTATTTTATGCTAAGTATTTATGATGCAAAATTATTATTCAGGCTTGGCTAAAATAATGAAGCACATTCAAATTCAAATCTCCGCATCTAACAAAACTTACATTTCCAAGACGAAAATTTTAAATAGACAACCACCAACAAAGTCCTTAAGGTATAAGACCAAACTCCATAGAAAAAAGAGGTTGCTTCTTTTCTTAGTTTGAAAATGGTGCATATTATGCAAGCAACAACAAATGGTGACTCATGATGGGAAATACTCCTGAGTATTTAGAGAATCTAAAATCTCTGATTTCAAAATAATAAAAAGCATTAGATGGAAAAAATCCCCTAGACCAAACCAAAATTCAAAGGCACTAAAATATATGGGAATAAGTGACATACTAATCTACAATCCTACCAAAGACCATCTAAGTGTGTGATCAATTGATTAATTTATTTTATTTTCATTCACATGCAATAATTTAGATTTAAATTAGATCAAAATTATTGAGGCAAAAATATTTTACATTTTATCTTGGGCGAAGTGGTGTGGGAAATCCTCTACTACCAACCAGGAATTTATGTTCCTGGTAAATATACTTATGGTCCCTTCCAAAGGCCTTCATCCACTACCAACTAAGTCAAAAATATTTTGGTGGAGGATACCAAGATCACCCTTTAGAGGAGAAAGTATAGATTTTATAGTTTAGCTTAGTTATTTTGAAAATATATTTTGATTCATTTTTATCCATTGAGGGTTAGGGACCAATCCATGGGTAAAAGTAAATGATAAATTTCTTGAAAACTTAAGACAAATCATAATTGAAGTAATGCTACATTTTATTTACACATTTTGTTAAGTATATTAGATAGTTCTTGACAAAAAATAACTTTTATAAATTCACAAGTTCAATTAAAAATCATTGAACTTTGAAAATAAGAAATTTGAGAAAATAATCATAGCATTTCACATTAAATTTTAAAAAAAATGAAATTAGGTTATTTGAGTGCCATCTATGTTTATTACGCAATAACATTTTATTTCATTTCTTTGATTAACAAGGTAACCTTGAGATAAAATATTTAAGATAGACCCAACATTAAGATTAGAAAAAAAATGGAAGCAAACATAACCTAAAAACAAGGGATGAGAAAGAAATAAAAAGAAAACAAAATAGGAAAGTAGAAAGAATTAATAAAGTATTTACAGGGTGTTCCATGCCAATTCAGACCTAGAAGTAGTGTTTGAGGGTTTTTCAATTGATAAAAAATGGTACATCCTCACCATTTATACACCTTAGGTGGAATTCATTCTCATCTAGGATTTTGGAAATTTTATAAGGACCTAGCCATAAGGCATCAAATTTTTTATGTTATCCCTTTTACTCATGGATCTTGTTCCACATGAGAACAAGGTTAGAGATCCTAAATGTTTTTAATATGGACCATTTATAAAAAAAATATTTTAAAACCTCTTGATGATTATTGAAATGTAGCAAGGATCTATCACATTTTTCATAAAAATACACAAGGCTTAGGAGGCAAGCATTTATTTGATCATTTATTTCCAGGTAATCCTATATAAATAACAGGGTAGGTACTCTCAAGTTGATTGGAAAAATAAGTTCTTGGACATAAAATATATGGTATGTGGAAGTGACTAGATTATATTTAGTTCTCATCCTATTATCCCATAATGAAAATTTCAATTCATTATGCCAATTCCTAGGATTATTTTCCAAGATCCTTTTTATTATGCTTACTAGATTATTGTTGTATATTCAAATAACAATTCCCTTATAGATAATAATTAGAATATAATTTTAGAATTACCAATTGATCATATTACCATTACATAAATTGAAGAGATTAAAAGGTAGGTCCATTAGCACATACCAAAGTATAAGGCATACCAAACCTTTTGATGATGTGTTCCTATATAAAGTGAATAACTACATTGGTAGTATAATTATTGAATGGTTAGGCCTTCACCCATTGAGTAAAGTAATAAATTTTAGTGAGGATGAAATTATGGATTTTATATGAAATTTCATTGATTTATCCCACAAATTATAATCCCCATTGTGTGAAAGGTCAAGATTCAATTACTGGTAGCAAAGGCATTGCTAGACTTTGCTCTTTATTTATAGTAATCAAATAGATATGGAATATTTAGACATGTGCATGCACATCCTTAAGTAGGTGCATATATTAATACCTGACCCTCAATATTTTTTTGGTAGTGGAATTTGTGGATCCCTGCTTAGGCCCATATTTTTAATGGAGGTTATTAAGCACCACAACCACTCTTCTTTACTCAAGAATCTGAGATATATGCCTTTATGATTCCACTTGTAGAGTACCCTTAATTTGATCATGAAATTTATAATTTCATGCACATTTATCTCTTATAAGTGGAACTCAAGTTCTTGGGACACTTTTTGAGAAGATAGTATACCACATCTTGATTCCAATCATCAATTATGATATTTTACACCATGTATTGCTAACAAACTATTTATGGGTCTACTTTGGCCATTGCCTAACTGAGTCCTTAACCTCTTACAATATTCATTGGCTATATCTCTAGGTAAAACTCTTATATAATGGTCCCATTTTACCTTTCACTCACCCAACTCATTTTACATTAACATAGCCTTCACTGTTGAGTTAGGCATAACTACAAATACCTTGTTGAAGAGAATGTTGTCTCTAAACTTTTTGATTGATTTTATCAAGGTAAAATCTTATTTGTCTATGGTTTAATACATTAATTAAACATTATGGAGTCGATAAATCATAAATGAGATAGGTCTCTCATCTCCATCTTCTTTCTTATGTGTCAAAATAATAGTAATTAAGTGTTCTGAAGAAAAAAAGTAGAGTTATAAGGGCTACATGTAGTCAGGACTGATCAACACTGGAGTATTTACAATGTCTTTCTTAATCTAAACATAGTTTTCTTATGACTCAACCATACATTAAATTTGTGTGTCTTCATTCAACATGTTGTTTAGTGTCTAAACTATCTTTGAAAATCTTGAAATGAACATCCTAATGAAGTTGATCTTACTAAATAATCACTTAAATGTTTTTCTACTACCAAGCAACAATATTCAAAATTTCCTCCATTGTCTCTAGGTCTACTAAAATTCTGCATGCTGAGATGATGTGACCTGGTAACTTACCCTCTATGACCTTGAATATGTACTTCTTTAGGTTTAAGGATATTCCATGATATCAACACCTTTGGAGTATTATCTTGGGGTCCTTATGTGGTCTCCTTGGCTCTTTGAAATTATAGCTAGATCATCTATGTATGACTATGCATTTTCTAATAAGATTGTTGAATATAATGTCTAATGCATATTGGAAGGTGGAACCCACATTGATCAAGCCAATTAGCATCCTCTTATATGTGAATGTACCCCACTTAGTTATAAACATTGTCTTGATTTGGTTTTCATCATTAACTAATACCTGATTTATCCTGAGTACCCTTCTAGGATTGACATCATTTTTGATTCATTCACTATCTATATAACTCAATCTAGTGAAGGCCATAGATAATTATCATTTTCTAAAGATTTTTTCAAGTTGTAAAATTCCACATAGAGCCTTATCTCCCCTTATTATTTCTATTTGGTACCAAATTGGCCACCCACATGGAGTACCTAATAGGGAAGATGATCCTATCTTGGATCAACTTTTGAACCTCCTTAAATATCAATGGCTCTAGTAGTGGATTCACCTATCTTTGCCTCTATCATAATGGTTTAATTCCTAGATTCAGAGGGATGGTATGTGTGAGAATGGACATGGTAAAAAATTTCAAGTATTCATATCTCCATGCAATAACATCCTTTAAATCCTTCAATGTTTGAAAAAATTCTTGCTTTTTTCTTTCAGTACATATTATTCCTAGAAGCATGTTCTTTGATTCATTTGCATTGCCTATATTACAATGCTAATGCAATATTCCCTTGGTGTGGGTTGATTTTTATTTCTCACCCTAATAATCCATGTTATATATGTAATATAATGATATCATTCCCTTAGGTATACTGTCTATCTTCAAGTATACTATTTGTCTTCAAATTCATTATCCCATCTTTATCAAATTCAAAGTCTTCTTGACCATGTTCATCAATAATCTAATCTAAAAACACCTCAATGTTGGTAATGAAGTATAATATATGTTTATCATCATAAAAGACTTGGAAATTGGTAATATTATTTGGGACTAAAAGAGTAGATATCAATTTTTTGAGAATCTTCTCAATATAGAGTCAACCATTGGTTCTAGGGTACGCACAATTGTGGCTAATGCATCTACCATATAATTTCCCTTACAAGATAGTGTTTGAATATTTAATGTATATAAGTCCTCTATCAAGTTCCACACTCAATTGTGCTACCAATAAAAATGATTGTCATTATAAGCATACTAGATCTTTATATGTTTGACCACTAGCTATGAGTCACCGATCACTCTAAGATTATTCACTTTATTTTTTAGTGCAAATAAAAGACCATGAACTAATTCCTCATATTCAACTATGTTATTTTGAAAGCAAATTATAAGTGAAATGTAGCTAAATATGATTTCTCTCAAGGATTTATGAGTTCAACACTAGCACCACATCCAATCTTAGACTTAGAAACATCAAATTTTAGGGTCTATAAGTGATTTTTGGTTGAGTACATGGAGAATTGATAATTTGGTTCTACTGCAACATTGATTTCTTCACTAGCCTTCTCAATGCCAAATGAGTATGGGTCTAGTTTCTTGACTAACAAAACCTTCTTGGTCAAATCTTTGGTGAAAGAGGTAGGATCAAAGTTGTTTATAATGGAAACCTCCTCATAAATAAGGTTTAAAAACTCTTGATTTTTATTGACATGACTCTCCTTTAACTTTTTGATTTCTAACTCATCTATACCCAATGTTGATAATGACTACTGGTAATCTTACCCTACACTGGATAAGCTAGTTTCACCACCTATTGCATGGTGGAATCAGTAGGAAATGTATTTATTTTAGGTACATAGAAGAATTCATCCTCATTTATTTAATCTACTTCCTTAATTTATGAACCTTATCACACAATCAACATGTTAAATGAGAACTCATTATAGGCTTTAGTCTCTTTCTCAAGTGTGTAAACTTTCAGATCAGACTCTTAAAATAAGATCTCATTCATCTTGTTATACTATGTGATCATGTGAGTCATCTTTGGCTCATATTTGATATAGATATGATTGTTTATGATTCTCCATGAGAGCCACAAATGAGAAAATTTTATTTCCATGTAACCATTCAACATCCTGGACTAATCTCTACTTAGGAACATACCATAATCCTTAGGTATATCTACTACCTAAATATCAATAAATTGTTGCACCTTAAGATTAGAGGGTAATAAGATATGGATGTGGTTAAACTCACTGATAACTTTAACCTTTTATTTGTCCAACTAGACAATTTTTATTTTTGACTTTGTAGGATTCAAACCCAACTATTGCAAATTGGCATAAGGCATCATGTTTTCAGAAGCACCTCAATCAACCAAATAATTATGTAAGTTTTTTTTCTAAAAGTCCTAACCATTAGATAAAAAAGAGGAGTTTAAATATTATCTATATAGATTATAATGTGATAATTAATTTTTATACTAGTTTCCCTCCCTTTAAGAGTAGATAATTCTTTTAATAACATATCCTTTTGATTGGAAATATAGATTAACTCAAGCATCATAATGTTGGCCTTAGTTTTCTTCAAGTCATCTACAATATTGTATCCATGTTTGATTTATTATATTGGTATATTAGTTAATGAGGGAGTAACATTATTCTTGGGTTGATAATATGCTAGGGGCCTTTAGGGGGAAATAGATTATTACTTGAGTTCTCATCAGGCAAAACTTGAGTTTCACTCAAAGGAATAGAAGTAGTTAGTGGGGTTTAAAATTTACTCCTCAATTGGTAGTTACTCCCCCTTTAAAATTACTTGAATGTATGGACCTCATCTATGTTGTCATTAGGTTTATTATTAGTCTCAAATGGAAACTCATAAGTTTCCAAGACTAAATCCACATCAGGGTTTCCTTCACCTTGGCTAGGATTTTTATCAAGCGTGGGGACTAGCTCTAAGTTATCCATATCCCTTTGAAAGATTCTTGAGGCATAGATGAATTCTACACAATAAACCTCAGTGTGGTTAGTTTTATTGTGTATCCTACACTAGGTGGGAAAATCTAAATTAGACAAGTTTATTACATTGGAATTAATATTATTTTTATTTTGGTTATTACTATCCAGTGGACTAGGTACACCTTCATTATTTGACCTTGTATTCCATTATTTATTAGTTATATATAGTTTTAAATTCATATTGCATGGTGAGTTATTTATATTTTGGTGGGTGTTTTGAGGCATTTTAATAGTCAAAATAATCATATAATTATTCAATTTTTGAACCATTTGGTGCAGGTTTGCTAATTTAGGGTTTACATTAGTATTTTGTTGATTTCTCACTTGCAATTGTGGGTTAGACATAGGTGTAGTAACTTTAAAAAATGTATGGGTAACATGGTGTGTTTGGTTATGAGTGTTGTTAAAAGGTTCATGTTTGTTTAGGAATGATGGGATAGCCTTTTGGTTACCAATAGAGGTAGCATAAACACTAGTGTAGGCATGACATCCAAATTGTTAAATATAACATGAACAATTTGTTAATTATTTTACTATGTAAAAACATGATTTAGAGGAACTTAAGGTAGACCACTAGGCATGTAGTTTATAATCATTTGATTATAAACTCTATTCAAGATTACATAAAAGGCACTTGGTATTGGGTTTATCAATGGAGTGTTATGTTGAAGATCCTAGTTAATCATCAAGATCTGGTTGTAAGTACCTAATTGGCTTAATCAAGGTAAAGGACCAACCTTATAGCCTTGTAGAACCATCTATTATTTAATGCTAATGGATTAATTAAAGGTTATCAATAGGCATAAGAGTGTTGATAAGGTCTTCCTAAGGAACATGGAGGTCATTGAGTCTAGAAATCTCAAGTATGTTTTTATGTCAACCACTTTTGTTTGTGTGTAAAGGTCTTTTAATATTTGGTATAAATTATGGAATCACACATCAAATACATGAATTAGTTCATTTGGATCCTTTTAGATACATAAAAATTAGTGATATAGGACATATGGATTGATAGAAAACCTAAAGTGGTTAACAAACATGTTTTTTAGGTTGTTCTAGGAAGTGACATATCCATTTTACAGCCCAAGGTACCAAGTGTAAGAAACCTATCCAAAGGAGTAAAGAAATAGGTATAAATTCACGTCATCATTTTGAATTTACATTTATATTAGGGTATACTTAAACACCTAAATATGTTGCTCTACTATTTGAATCTCATTGGGTGTGTACTTTGGGCAAAACTTCTCATGATTCTTTGACAAGTCATAAGCAAGCCTTAAAACATTCACAAGGCATCCTACTACAACAATCTAGGTTAGATTATCCAACACAATATTATGTTGGAGAATTATAAATTGGATCATTAAAATATTAATATCAACTAATTATTAATTATCACCCAACTAGATAGGCTTAACTTTACCTTTTCCTTTGTTAGATTTTTATTTAGGTATCCCATGGTTAGTAAGCTCTAAAAATTCAAAGTTATTCTCAAAAACTTTATATTGGGTTATTATATTTATACCTTCCATGTTAATATATAATATAGCTTTATAGAATCAAAATTTTCTAATATTGTTTCCATCCAAAGTTTAGTAGTGAATACAACTTGTGGTTTCTATCCCTCCTAGCACTAAAACATGTTAATCAGTCTTTTGTCACAAGCTAACAATTAGGTGAAGGGATTGTTAATCCTTTCCTCTCATGAAAGGAAGAATTTACCATAGAGGAAATGATTTCTCATGGTCTATAATTACTATGTATTATATACTAGTCTTCACTACGTTGGATAATGTGGACCACTCTTTTAAGTGGATTATTTTCATGAATTAAGGGGGTAGTTCACCTTGGTTAAGACATTTATTTAATGTCTACACAATTTTATAGTAGTACCTATTGGGTTAGCCTCAAATAGAAATCAAACTTTTCAAGATTTGCATATAAATAGAATGGTTGATTTCTTTACTAGTTTACCACTTTCCTAAATACAACAATATTGTAATGGTGTTGAACCAAATATGAAGTAGCAATCAATATAAACTATTAGTTACAAAATAATTAGTTCATAAATTAACTCACTATCATAAAGAAATCATAAAAGATAAGAGACAAAAGGATAAATGGCATTTTGATACTGAATAAGTTCTATGCAACATTTGATTGGATGCATCCACTAAAAACTAATCCCTGGTTGAGTAGGATTTAACACAACTTCAATCCAAGGATGGTGCGAGAGTCTAATAATTGACTAGAAAAGAGGAAAAGGCCATAAACACCAAGTAAATTTGTAGGAAAATGATTTAAAATCTTAACATCCTTTAAATATCAAGATATATATTTTGATTAATAGTATAGGATGATTACAATCATTCTAATGATAGTAAATTATTCTATAACAATGGGACTAAAAAAAGTTATAGGAGATTTTATCCTAAGAAAGCATAAAAGTGTTTAGTTCCTCATGTCTATATTAAAATCCATAAATATAAAAAAAGGCACAACATATCTAATTCTAAAAATTTCAACCAAAAGAGAGGCTCTTAAATCATAATATATGCATGAAGGGGTAGGCCCTTCTAAATATTACTAGCTTAGCCCACTAATGGGGTAGTTACAAATACTCATTATTGATTAAGGGAATATGGCTAGATGTGGCATAATTTATAACTAAGATGGGGTTATGTTCATGATTTGATTAAGGACCATGATAAATTTATTTAATTCATTGACTGATTGCCTCAAGATCCATCATTTTGTTCAATAAATTTCCATTTATCATTATATCATTGATTTAGAGTAGCATCATGTTTCCACTTTGTTACCACACGAGGACTTGTTTAAAACTCCGTATTGTAGTATACTTCATTATTCTCTAGATGTGGGCACAAATTCCATAATATTGACATGTGTCTAGATTAATAGTTGGGATTAGAATATTGACCCAAATGTGAGAAATAAATGAAGGATTTACTATTTGGATATTAATGTTCACATTTAGTCAAATGTAGATTCAAACATATGACCTTCTATGAGTTTTGATAGCCTAAACATCTAGGAATGTCATTAAATTTTAGCCCAAAGGTATTGATGACATTACAACTAGCACATTCTCTTCCTATAGGGTTCTTTCTATGTGGTTATTTCATGCTTCTCCACTACTTGATTGAGGCTTTTGTGTTGTGTTGATGATGTGATGAGAAAATATTTTGTCATGTGGAATAACCTCACTCCCATGTAATTTTTTTCTCTACAAATCTACACATATCCTTCTAGGGCTATGCATTAGTTATATTTCACCATGTGGTAACATCCCGGTAACCTACTTGCCTAGATCTTACTCTTGTCATAGATTCTATACAGACCCCTCCAGGATAGTGAATCATTAATATGATGCCAAATTGAATAATGCCACTAAACCTATTTCTTGGGGCTTACCAATGTCACTGATTCTCTATAGATACTTATAGGATAGTAGATCACTAGAATGATGCCACATCATAACATCCAGCTAACCTACATGCCCAAAATTTACTAACGTCACTAATTATATATGGATCCTTATAGGATAGTGGATCACTAGGATAATGCCATATGGAAGAATCCTAATAATTTGATTTCCTAAATAATTTATTTTTTATATAATTAATTGGGATTAATAGGTTACTAGGATCCTAACACTTGGAAACATCCTAATGATCCACTCTTCTGGAGCTATGCTGATTAGATGAATGAAAAGTGCTACATGGTTTTGGGTATAACTCAAAATTTAGCTAAGTTTTTAAAGGATTATGAATAGGTTTGAACCATCAAGATTTATTAAAGAGTGCCATGTGGTTTTAGGATACACTTAGGTACCTATGGGCACAATATGAAAACACATAGTAAATAACCCTTTAGATTTAAAGCAATGGTTATTATTGACTATTTTGACCACAAGTCAGAATAAGTCAACCCCATATAGTAAAAAATATTATATATAGATATATTATCATGTAAAATAGTTTTTCATGGTCAATTTGATGTCATTTAATATGCTTTTAGCCTTGGTCATAGTTAGATTTGATCCTAAGTCATTTTATGTCACATAGGGTCACTTTTTGGGAAATTTATGAAGTTGGTACAATTTTAATTGGTATAAAAGTGTTATAAACTCTTTTACAATGTCAAATATGTCATATTCCATGTTATGAATGTTTTTTCTACTTGAAACTTGTAGGTTCTTAACTAAAATTAAGAAAATAAGTGAAAAAGGAGTTTTGGTAGTTGTACAGCCTACATAGGAGAGTGGCACATGGTAAAATATTTTGGAATGGATATTAAACATAAATTAATTAATTTAAATGTTTTATCTACTTTGGAAGTGTCAAAAATGGTTGAAAACCATTCTATTCATCCATCACTCCACTAGATATGTAAAACTAGTCAGCAAGTCTTCTGGTGGTATGAGTAGTAGGAGAGGTTTTACTTCAAATTATCTTGGTGGTGGATAGTAAACTTTTTATGATTCACATTCATGGTATGATTTTTAAGGATGGTTTCATATACTTTATGAATCATTCTTAAGAAGTTGACTATCTCATTTTTCTTGCTAATCCCCACACCCTATAGGTTTTACTCTTATTTGAGTTTGTTCATATAATCTAATTGGAAAAATTTCTTCTTGAGGATGTATATTTACTTCTCTCATGGTTTCCATATTTTTTTTCATGTTTTGAGGTGATTTTATCAAACAAACATCTCAAGTTGTAGGTTAAGACCACTATTACAAGTTACAGGCATATTTCACCACGTAGAGAGGTCCTTATTATTATAATGGTTTCATAAGAAGGTTTTATGTGGTGTGTTTCATTTTTTTAATGACATTAATCTCCCTCCTTAAAAATTTTAGTTTTAATGTCTACCTTCATGGAGTTTCAATCAAGAAAGGCCAACACAGTTAATTTATTACATGATTATCTTACATATTCAGCTGAATGAAGTGTTTTGAAAAAGTTGATAGCATTAAATAAAATGCAATGAAGTTTATCAAGAGGATAAACACTTTATTATGACATGAATAGTCAAACTAAAATCTTAAATGACACATAAAGGATTGTGACATTTAATACAAACTATACACACAGTCATATACCATTGATATACACCTATAGGTACCATATAGGGGATAATCACATTGAGATGAAATATTTAATTTGTTTCAATCCCTTGAAGGTTATAAGGATTCATTTTAATACTATGAGAGGGTCTAATATTTATTGAAAATAAATATAATATGCACATTTCTCATGTCTCTACTCACTGCCTTATTTACTAAAATGTCCACCTATAAGTGACTCTCACAAAGATCTAAAAGTATTGTAGAGAGATGTGTGAATATGTTTTGAGACATTATTTAAGGTCATATAATGTTAAGAGTGATATAAAAAACATGATTTAGGTCATTGAGAGGTATACATGCTTGAAAATCCTTGTTCAAGTTGGAGAAGTTATTTTAGAGATAGGTTACCTTAAAAGCTTTGAATCAAAGCCTGGACCACATTTGATGTTACCATATGATGAGGGAACTTGGAAACTTGTTAAGTTTGAATATATCCATAATGTAAACATAATTTAGGGGTAATATATTTAAAAATAATAGTGGGTGTTTCATCCCATAAGTGGTATAAAAATGGTTCTCAATTCATAAATTTTTTCATTACACTTTTTCTATGTTTTCTATAGGATCTTAAACTCTCAAGTGGCTTATAGTCCAAAATAGTAGTATAAAAGCATACATCCATGTTAAGTGGTACTATTAATTTTATAGGCACATTAATGTTTCAAATAACATTAGGAAGAGTGAAAGTATAAGGTGGTTACCTACATCACCACATATAGGTGAGTCTTGCCCTAAAAAAGCTCACCTACAATTGACTATAGACTCTTACAGGTCCATAATGTGAACTTAGACATGGAAACATGCAAACCTAAACACTTGTAAGTTTGAAATGCCTATAAATACCTTAAAATATTTCATATACCATATAAAATAGGTTTTAAATATTTTAAATTCACCTATAGGATCCCTTTTACTTCAAGTAGGGTCAACTATAGTTGATTGTCGTTGATAGTGCTCTAAGGTATAACTACCTTGGTGATTGGCTTAGCATAAATATGGTGTGAATAGACATAAATTAATATAATCTGGTATTAATTATTTAAATAATATATTTAATCAATAACACAAGTCATAAATATTCAATATCCACCTATAGGTATACCATTCTCTTGAACAAACAACATAGTCATATAACCTGTAGTCTAGACCTGTCAAAGTAAAAGGTATGAAATTAAAGGTTGGGAAAAGTTTTTAATGCTATAATATGTAAAATAAACTCAATTATGATGATATAAACCTAAATTTATGCTCAATATAAGGAAAAAATTCAAATAAAGGCTTTACTAATGTAACTTATAGTTATAATATAAACCCTGGACATAATGAGTTACTCAGGAGTCTATCTTGGGTTATAAGGTGTTTGGAGGTGATAGAAGTTTTATCTAACCATAAAAATTTATTTATAAGGTATAGATGACCTATTAAAACACATAATGTACATTTTTTACCTATGCAAATATGGTAGATTACATCTATTCTATTCAAATAGAGGGCACTCCCAGAAGGTCATATCCTGCAGGCTTGGTGGGAGAAAGGTTGGGAAAAGAGTTGAGACATATGTAAAAATTTAAGTAATATGTTTAGATATGATTTTTACATGTAAAAACATGTATAATTATTCATATAAAATTGAATCCAAATAGGGTGGCCCAAGCACACATAGGTGCAGTCAAACCTAATAGGCCTAATGCATAAAGAGGATCTAATACCACTTATAAGTATATGTGAGTATTATAAGGAATTTAAACATGTTTTTGGGTAATTATAAGGTGGTAAAAAAAATTTATAGAAAAATTATATATGAGTCATTTATTGACTCAAGAGCATGGAGGGTATGCATAAGGAAGTTAAGATCTCGAGGAGACAAGTTTGAAAGCTCATAATTATACGAATACCTACCATGGGAGTATAAGAAGCTAGGAGATGTTAAATAGGTTCATAAACAAGGATTTTTTTTGAATTTTTTTGATTATTTTACATCACACTTTTGTGAACAATCCTTAAGGGGTAAAACCACTCAAAACCCTTGTTAACGACCTGATTGGAAAGATGATGAAAGAGAGGCATATAAGAGGGATATAATGAATTGGGAGATGATTTAAACTTATATAAGACTCCATAAATACCCTTCCCATCAATTTTAATCCCACCTTAGTTGTGAAAACAAGGTGTAAAATTGGTTTTATTGATAGTTTTTGGTGTTTTGAAGATAAAGAAGGATTTAAAAATATGTAAATTAATTTTTGAGGTATATTGGGACCTATCCTAACTCATAATATCCATTTATTTCTTTATAAGAGTTCAAAAGCTCCTATTATAACACCTTCATCTCATCCAGTCTAAATTAGCATAGTGAGCAAAGAGTGATCACCAAGTGAGAAGATGAAAACTCCAATTGGGAGGTCTTTTAAAGGATTAATAATGAATATAATTGCATGGGGACTCTTAACATGTGCCAAATAACCTTCTATATGGATTTTATTATAAAATTCAAGACCTCTTTGGTGCAAAGTGTGAAGGGTGGGTGAAAGAGGATTGATTGTGACTACAAGAAGTGAGCGAACTTGAACCTTGATGAATTTGGATTGTTGTTAACCTCAAGTTTTTAATATGAAAGTGACCATACTTCACTCATACATCAACTCAATGTAATCCAAAGATCCCCCAAGGAAATAATTCATGACTTCAATGAGAGGTTCCAAAATACTTGGCATAGGTTACCTCCTCCCATGAGACCACCTTCTAGTTTTTTCTTTCCTACATACTTGAGAGCCATTTATACTAATATTGACATCATGATTCAATCCATGGGTGGTTTCACTCTTCCTGAAGCATATTAACTTTGCATTATATATGAGAATGGCCTCATTCAAGAAGAAAATTTACCTCCAAAAGTGTATATGCCTCTGACACCTAATATTCCTACTAATACTCCAAGTGTGGCCCAATTTACTAATGCCAAAACCAAGCCTAGATCTTTTCCTAAGAAGGTAGATGATGCCATCGATAAAGATGCATAAATTCAAATGTTAATATCTCATCTTAGGAAAGACAATATGCAACAAAGTGTTCATCAAAATACCTATCCATATCAACAAAAATATGGTCAAAAATATGGGAGAGGAATAGGTCAAGGGAAACCTAACTTTAATAGGCTTGTTAATGTGTACAATCCCAATTTTACATCCAACACAAGAGAGATGGTATCGATGTATAACAACTTGGTACAAGGAGAAGAGTGGTAATAAGGTCAATTTATGGATGATAATGAAAGAGGAAAACAAGATATACTTACTCATGGAGGAGTCAATCCTCTTCTATCAACTGAAGATGAAGTCATGATGCAAGAAAGTGAAGGTTGGCATCCTTAAGGAAAAAGCTTCACCAACTTCCTAATTAAGAATAATTTTATGCTCAATCAAGGAAATTATATTACAAACAACACTAGAGCTAAGAGTAAGGCTCTAGGAGATGGTAGTATCATGCCTAAAAGTTCATCTAATCTTCCTACAAGGTAGTAAGGCATGATTACAAGCATGTAATCTTAAAAACTCCTACACCTCCTCCAAATCATAATGTGGTAAGTTATACTCAAGGTGATACAATTCCTCAAGTTACAAGCACTTATTTGCCTCTAAAGACTAAAGAGAAGGTAAGAAATTCTGATCTAAACATAGTGGATTCATTGAAGAATGCAAAGGCATCCATTTCCCTTTGGGATGTCCTTCATTTTCCTAGCCAAAAATAACTCTTGAAAAAATAGTTGTCTATTATCCCTACTTTTCATTCATATTCAAGTCAAATTCATGGTCATATTTCTCTTACCAATACCCCTAACAACATTTTTGAACCATTTACCAAAGCTAAAAATCCTCCACCCTTCTACCTCACTCTCATTGTGGGTGACAAACTAGTACATAATTGCATAGTTGATAGTGGTGCTTATACATCATTCAAGCCCAAAGTTGTAGCTGATAAGTTGGGCCTAAAATATGAACCACATAGCAAAGTATTTGTTTATTTATATGGTACACATTCTAAAATAATAGGGTTGACCAAAAATTTGATTTTTTTCCTCCATGACTATCATAGTTTCCCCATCCTTCAAGACATTGTTATTGTGGACTTGCCTACTCACTTTACAATCTACCTTTCAAGAAATTTTATAGCCAAGATAGGTGGATACCTTTTAGTTGACTGATCTTTCTGTTATCACTCTAGATAGAACCTTAACAAGGTTCAAGTTTGTTCAAGTCTGACCCATATTTGGACTAACATGGGAATGGTCTAAGGCTATGGGTTGCTTATACCTAGACCAGACCTCTAGGATTTTTTATGAGGCTAGATCCTTAGATTTTTAGAATTTGGACCTTTAATTTTAAATCCTAAAACTAGTTGGAGTGAAAGAGTTAAGAGATTACATAAAATGAAAACTACTCTAAGTTGTGGTGATGCACCAAGAATTTTAGCAGACCCACTCATAAGTTTGGACTCTTTAACACACTTATGAATTATGAAATAAAATAATTCAATGCTTACTATGTTTCTATGCAATAGTATTTTGTATAGAGGCCTATTTGATCCACTCAGATTAGGGAATAATGAAATTAAGGTCTTTTTAAAGACAGTTGAGTTTGGTTGTCCCCTATATACTTGAGATATCAATTATGAGACACACTATATAACCTATAAAGATATTTCCTAACACCTAGGTTGAGTTTGGACATACAAAAGGAAAACAACATTCATAGTTACATATTTAACAAATATAGAACACTAAATACAAATTATCAAATGACTACAAAATTTATATTCACTACTCTAAGAGGTGTCTAATACAATTTTGGTAGAGCCTAGTCATACCATCTTGAGGGATGCCAAATAATAGCTCAAAGGCTATATTTATAGTATAATGGGAGTAAAATAGAGGGAGTTTTAGAACTTAAAATGGGAAATAGGTGAGTTAAAATTCATTTGAAAATTTATTACAACTACCCCCATGAATCACACTCACTCAACCCTTCCTGATTGATCCAAGCCACTCCAATCCATTTCATCATTAAAATATATTCTCTATGATGATTTATGGTAGTTAAAATTAGTGGGATCAAGCTACTTTCATTTTATTCTAATGTAAAATTACTTAATGACTTGTTTGTAGATGTATGCCTAAGTAAGGAGAAAGGTCACTCTTATGTAGCTAGCTTTGGTAATGGCCACTAAATTTGACATATCTATATTTTAAGTCTTCAATGGTTCCATCTGATCCTAAAATATCTACTCCTAGTTCAAACTAAAATGTGCTTGAGCTTGGATTCATCATGATTGCTTGCCTTGGTTGAAAACTAACCTTTAAACCTCCATTTATGTCATTTGGGCAATCCCTTACTTTCAAAATTTATTTTCATTAGTTATTGATGTTCATTATAGATTCTTGACTCCTAGACTCATCTCACTCTATTGGATCTATCTAAGGTAAATGAATGTGATATGTCAATCCCATACCTAGATCCACATACTTTTTCCACTTGTTTATCACACCTTTACTTTTGATATTCACTGACTCTTTGACTTGATCATGTGCCACTGATATAAAATCCACCATTGAACATGCATCATTGATCTGAACTGGGCCCATCAACCTACTAGTTATCACTCACCATTAGATCTAATCTAAGATCTCAAGATCTTGACACATGTCAAGCCTACATTCAGTCAAGGCCCTTTGTTGGTTCTTTGATTGGGTCCATCCTGATATAAATATCCTTCATAGATAATGTAGAGGACATTTTCCCAAGAACTTGACCATTTGTATTTTTGAAAAGTGCCCTTTTCAAAAGAAAAGTCCCCTTCAAAAACTTTTAAGTGGATCATTTATTTGAGATACATACCCTTTATAATTTTTAAAAGTGCCTCTTATTACTTTGAAAAGTTCCCTTTGAGACTTTATTTTGGGGCACCTCCCTATGAAAATATCCTTTGTCTTTGTGTGGATCACTTTCTCTAAAGGAAATTTATTGTTTTATCTTTTCCTTTGATCAATTATTTCAAACAAAATATCCAAAGGAATTCATGTCTTTGAGATATTTAT
The DNA here is from genome assembly GCA_037957365.1 of Torreya grandis. NCBI lineage: Eukaryota > Viridiplantae > Streptophyta > Pinopsida > Cupressales > Taxaceae > Torreya > Torreya grandis. The sequence goes on along the minus strand of JARHVA010001352.1, from coordinate 1,369,113 downwards.
ATTGAACAAAAGTTAAAAGCAAATTTTCCTTAGTCTTTTACTTTAGGACAAAAGTTTTGAAAGACATCTACCTTCAATAAAATTGTCCTAGACAATTTTCTCGAAGGAATTGTGTCCTTAGAAATATCCTTTGGCCTTTTTGACATAGCCTTTTGGAACTTTGGAATGGTCCTTTGGAAACTTTGCTTTGGAACTTTTGGGAAGGACACTTTTCTATAAAATTTCCCTTAGAAACCTCTGAATTGGATCACTTTATTTGCAATATATCCTTCAGGACTTTTGAATAGACAATTTTCTCAAGAAAAGACCCTTCGAGGAAACTATTTTGGTCACTTGCTTCCAAAAAGACATTTCAAAACTTTGAAAAGTACCCTTAAAAAAAAGTGTAGTGGACACTTTGCCTCAAAAGTGTCCTTTGGAAAAAGTGAAGTGGATCATTTTCTAAAATAAAGTGCCCTTTGGGAAAAAATAAAAATGACCTCTTCAAAGAAATGACCCTTCAAGGAAATTATTTTGAACAAAATGTCTAAAATAATTCCTAAAACTTGAACAAAAGGTCAAAACAAAACTCCTAAAAGAATTCCAATACTTAGCACTTTTTGCTTCAAAACACTTTTCCTATGGAATAAATGTGCCTTCAGGAAAATTGTTGAAAAATAATTTTCCCAAAAGAAATAACACTTAGCCAAAAAAGAGGTAGAATAATTCTCAAAAGAATTAACCCCTACACTTATTTTTTGGGCTTTCTAGTATACCCATTCCTCAAAATGAAATCCAAATTCCATACTTATCTAAAAGTGAAAAAATTCCTAAGTATAAACTTAGGCAAAATTTGAAATAATGTAAATAGGCAAAGCAATACTTGTTCCTACAACCATTAAAGCATCATGAACACCTACCTAGATCCCCACTAGCTGTAATGTTGATCCTATCTCTAAAACCTTGATCCAGTAAATAATAGACCTCATTTATCTTATTTAAACTAGATAGTGATTTGTCATATGGGCCAAAATGGCCAACAACTCTGGCGACTCAGCTGGATTACATGTTTGTCTATACAAAATAACTGAGACCGTGATCAATCCTGATCAAAAATGAAAAACTACTATTTATAAATAGACTCTACTTAATTTATTAAAAAAATTCTTAGATAAATGGGGAGGTAAACAAAAATAAAGCAACACAAGATAAATAAATAACCTAAACTATGAACAAAATGACTAACAATAGCAATGTGCAAAAGTACTTGTAGGAAAAGAATAGATCTATATACTTATGTAAAAGAAGCAAGATATGGGACTAATAGAAGAAATTAATATACCTCCCATTTATAAGGATGGGGAGGTTTTATCCATTTAATTTTCTAAACTCAAAAGAATTTCTCTTTTTAGCCTATGATGACATATGGTCCACTCCAAAGACTATCAAACTTAGAGTGTTTTCCTAGTTTTGCATGGTCCTCATCCCATTTGAGGACTATGTCACCTTGATAGAATGTATTTGATGAATCTCTTTTCAAATTTAATCTTGACCTACTATTGGTTATACCACATATCATTCATGGTGTTATCCATTATTTCCTCTAGCTCTCTTAGTTCATTCATTTTGACCTCCATTGCATCACTTTCTAGAATCTCTAGTTGGTATGCAAGTTCCAAAGCTAGAAGTTGTAATGAAATGGGTATCCTTACTTATATTTCATAAAATAAGAGATAAGGGGAGATACTAATGGCCTTTTTGGGGTGATCCTATCATCCCATAAGGTAGTCTTTAGTTTTGTGTGCCAAGATCTTTGATTATCTTCCATCATTTTCTTAATGATCTAAATCAGTTTCTTATTAGTAGACTCATCTAATCCATTACCTTATAGATAATAATTATATGAATATGTTAGATAAATTACCTACTCAAGAGCCCACTCACATACCTTTGTGTTACTAAATGCTAAAGCATTGCTTGATATTATGGTGGATGGTGTTCCAAAATGAGTGACTAGGCTTTCATAAAACTTAAGAATAGAGTTATCATTTGCTTCCTTCAAGGGAATTTCTTCCACCCACATTGTGAAGTAGTCTATGGTTTTCAAGACCCACTTATGGCTAGTACTAGATGGAGGGTTAATCATGCTAATGAAATATAAGCCCCATTACATGAAAGGCTACTCAACTTGAATAGGGCTTAGTGGCATAGTAGCTAGCTTCTATTTTCCTATAAAAATGGCACATTTTGAACACTTCCTCACCCATTCATGTGAATATCTAAATAAGTTAGGCCAAAATTAACTAGCTCTGATGATTTTTGTAGCTATGGGTCTGGATGTAAAATGGCCTCCTTGAGGACTATCATGAAATTACTAAAGAAGCTTATCAATTTGGTCAGTTTTGACACATATTAAAAGCATACCTCCAATGTCCCTTTTGAACAAAACTCCATCAATAAATATGTATGGCACTGATTTCATCCTAAAGTGTATTCTTTGTGATACATTGAAACCCATTGGACACTCTCCCATTTGGAGAAATCTTACAATGTTCAGTGTTTAACTAGATGGAAAAGTGTCATCATCTTCCTATTGGGTGTCTTGGATTACTAGGATTATCTCTTGTTCTTCTCTCACAACTTTAGCAAGATTTTTGCATAATCCCTTTCCTCAAAATAGATTCATGATCTTGACTTCAATGTCATATTCCATAAACTATGTGACCCATCCATCTCTCTTTTCATTCAAATCCCTATTGAGGATAAAATCCTTCACACTTGGGTGAGCCACCATTATTATGATCTTACTATTTGAACTAGATGCCTATATTTCTTCAAACTTCTAACAATATCAAGCACATGTTTTTCAATAAAACTATATCTTTATTCATAACCCTCCAAATCTTGGCTAAAGAAAGAAAAGGGTTGCTCTAGACCTTGATTATTCTATTACATGAGCATGGTAGAAATTGCATATAATGTGGAAAAGGCATATAAATAGAATTCCTTATAGAAATATGGATTTAACAAAGTGGGGGAATGAGATATGGCCTCCTTGATGTCCTCAAATCTCCTCTTTCCTTCTCTTGTCCATGTGAACTCTTTGACTTTTCTCAGCATATGAGTGAGTGGCTTGACCATCTCTACAAAGCTTGAAATGAACCTCCTAATGAAGTTGAGCTTACCCAAGAAGCTCTACAACCCATTCTTATGTTTGGGCAGTGATAGAGGAAGGATTACCTCTATCCTTTCTAGATCAATGGATAGACTAGCTTTAGACACCACAGTACCCAAAATTCTAACCTTGTGCACCAAAAAAATGCATTTCTTTGGATTCAAAGAAACCCCAAACTATCTACATCTATAAAAAAAATAGCTCTCAAATGTGTTAGATTCTCTTTAGGATTGTTTGAGAAAACTATTATATCATCAAGGTAAAATAAAACCATATCATTCAAAAGACCATGAAAAGAAACATCCATCACTCTTTGGAAAGTGGATCTAGCATTGGAGAGTCTAAAATGCATTTTATAATATGCATAAGTGCCCCATTTTATAGTGAAGATAGTATTGTACCTATCTTCTTCTTTCACCATGTTCTACTTATTTCCATAATAGCCATCAAGTAATGAGATCCTTTGAGAACCTACCACCTTTTGTATAATTTGATCCATGGAGGGTATTGGGTAATGGGGACACCTTATTCAAGTCCCTAAAGTTAACACATAACTAAATCTATCCATTATTTTTTATTACTATCACAAGGTTTACCACCCAAGAGGAATGTTTTATCATAAATATTATCTTGGATTCAATAAATTTATAGAGTTCTCTTCTCATGATATCCTCCACTCTTGGGTTGACAGGTGTCTATTTTTGCTTGACTTGCTTGGCATTATTTTCTAATTCAATAGTGTGTTATAAAATCTTGGGTTCAAACCCTTTCAAGTATATGTATTCCCATGAAAATATATTATAAAATTCTTTGCATAGAGAAACAAATATAGCTATTTCCTTCTTCATATTGGCCCTTTCTAGATTTAACAGCTTGCCCTTAAATATCTCTATCTTTTCATAGTGTTCCTCTTTAGTTGAGATGCATGCCTTGCCCTTTCTTACTTGGTCATTCTAATTAAATATTCTCTCTAATGTCACAAGTCCTTTGGGAAGCTTGTTTGATCTCAGCTATACTATTTGATCATCATATTGATTTTGGTACTTGTCTTGGTTCTTAGGGTAGAACTCTACCTCTTGCATTATAAAACATATGATTTAATCATCATTATCAAATACTTTCCAACTCACCTCATTATTAGGTACAACTAGTCTACATATAATCTTGACCTTATCTTGGCCTTGGTTTCTTTGACTCCTACTATCTCATATTGGGCACTAATGGTAGCAAGCCTATCTGCATGCTAGTTTGCTTCTTTTGGTATGGAATGGATATAAAATGCCAAGAAATATTCCATGGGGTCCCATACCTAGTAATTATAGGATTTTATATGGTGACTCTTGACTACACTTACGCCTTTCACCTATTTCATTACAAGTTCATTGTCACCCTTGACTTTGAGGAGCTAGATACCTCTCTTCCTTGATTCTAGTAAACCATGCAAAAGAGATTAATATTTAGTTATATTTGAGGTAAAACTAAATTGGATTATTGAAATGGAATGGTAATTTTGACTTGAGGGTGAAACCAACATGGATTCTAATCCACTTCCATTCTTAGACCTTGAGCCATTAAAGAACAAGGTCCATCTACCATCTTCTTCTTGAGTAGTGTTTGTTAAGGAAAGTATTGCATCACCTTCCTCGTGCATACATTATACTCCCAAGTTTATCTATTTAATGATGTTATATGGATCAAATCTATGGTTATCATCTACCCACTCCTCCAATTATAGATCTGAGATGCCTTCTAGATGACTATGGGGTTCTTGTTCAATAACCTCTTCAACCTCCTCAAATATCGCACAATTAGCATTTGAAAGATTGGTCATGTAGGGATCTAGGTGGAACCTAGATATAAGCTCAAACCCTATGGTGACTTTGGTCCCATACATAGTTCTAAAAACCATGTATAACCAATCAGATGATAGATATCCCCCAATATTAGTAGTAAAGTCTTTAGATAAGCATAGAGCAAAATAGGGGGTAGGTATACCACCATCACATCTTGATTGATGACAAAATTTGGACATGTAGCTAGGGTGATATGAAGATATTTCAATATCCCTAATATATTATTAGGGGATACATCTAATTAGAGTACACCCTTTTCATTAGGCACGTATTTGAGCCCAAGCTTGTCTGTTATGGCTTTAGGCATCACTGAGGTTAAAACCCCTGAGTAATCATGCAATTATGCACCAAACAATCCCCTATGATGACTAATAGATAAAATGGGGGAGGATTTACAACCTTAAGAGGAGGGATAACATTTTTAGGTTTGTTTTTTCTTGGAACTTCATTGAGAACTTAGCCAAGGGCTTGATTAGGTTGACTATTATTGATGAAAACAACATTCACTTTTTCAGCAATTTTTCCACCTAAGAAATTTAAGAGAGCTCTTGATGGAGAATATCCTTTTGCCTAGTGATAAATAGAGCATCATACATGTACATAGTTACATTTTAATTCTTTAAAAGATCCATAATATTAAAAGGAAGACTAGTACCTTTGGATTACCCTTTGGAGGTAGAGACATCACTCAGCATTTGAGTAACATAAGGAAAAAAAGGGGACCTCTGCTATTGTCCATGGGATTGGGGAACTTTTTGATTTGTAGGAGATTTAGAAACTCCATCAAAATAATTGGGTTTCTAACTAGTTTAAAGAGATGATGCAGAAGCCTTAGGTTTCCCCAAGCTGTCCTCTAACATCCTTTTCTTAGCTCTTATCTAAAATGAAAGTGATTCATTTGTCCTTTGGGCCTATACCATATTGGATACTAAATTCTCAAACACATATCACCCTTCTTATAAATTCATTCATGTGGTATCAGTAGGTGCTCTAGTCATACTCCCTTATTATTGGCTTTGAGTTTTGATCATGACATGGTAGGCATGTTATCTTGACTCACTTGGGGGGCTTGTGGTGGAGGAGGCATCATGTTATGACTCTAAAATGTAGGATCATGATGCCAATTAGGGTCTTGATATATATTTCTATTAGTGGCCATTTCCATTTCATTAGACTATATCTCTGACTACCATGAACCTTCTTGGGCATAGTTGTTCTGAGTTTGCACAATGGCTTTAGAATTACTTGGAGCATTGGGATTTTATTACCTTGATTGAGGCTTCTTCCCTTGTCCTTGATGATTAGTTTGATAGGATGTCCTATTATACTAATTTATTATTATTATTATTCTAGTATGGCCTATATGGTGGAGCCTATTGCCTCTCCATGGTAATCAAATTATTGTTTTAGGCTTTGAAGAGGCTCTCTATCTTCCCCAATCTATTGGTTTACTCAGCTTATATTTGATAAAACTTTTTTGATTCTAAAATTGGAGTGATATTTGTATTAGGAGGATTTATTTTTGGAAAGAGAGGCATTAGTGGCCTTAGAGACAACTTTTCTACTTATATGAGGCAATTTTCAGCCTAATAGCTACTTCAAAATCTCCAAGTAGTGTATTCCCTCCCATGGATTGAATCATTACAGCTACATCTAAGTTGAGAGCTTTAAAATAGTAAAAAAAATCATAATTGGGTGTAGGCTTAATCACCAAAGGAATTCTATCCCAGGTCTTATAGAATATATTATTGAAATCCACCATGAACTCATGATTGAATCTCTTGATTGTTGTGAGTTTTTCCACAAGTGAAAGATGATGACTCTTGTCCTCAAAGTGCTTGCACAAAACCTCTCCAAACTCATCCCAACTATTGATTGATGAATAATCCAATCCTCTATACCATTGGAATGCCTTGCCCTTGAAATAAGTTTCTAACAAACTCTTTACTACATTTTTTTGGGTTACATATGTACTGAACATATGTTAGTAACATCTATGATATGGTCTATAGGAGTAACTAGATTTTATCCTATATAATAGGTAAAGGCCTTCATATTTGAGACTAAAATATCATACCATTGAGTAATGTTTAAGGGACTACCACCATTAAATATCACAAAGGCTTACCTTCTAGGAATAGCCATCTGAGCTATGGGGTTTATAATAGTGTTTGGCTGAAAAATACTAGCTCAAACAAGAGGATTTTGGGCAACAATAGAGGGAATAGGGGTGTAGGATTTGGCTAAGAGGCTTTATTTTTCTTTGATGATTGCAAAGGTATATAAAATAAATATACTCCCTTCCCTTTTGTGGAGGATATTATGATAATTTTGGGAGGCATAAAAGATTATGCCAGATTAGTGGTCCCATTGAGTGTGCAAGAATCGTTAACACTCCAGATAGCACCCTAATAGGGTTCAATTTCATTTGAGTCTAACCCATATTTGGAATAACATGGGAATGGTCTAAGGCTATGGGTTTTCTATATCTAGACTAGACTTATAGGTTTTTTTATGAGGCTAGCTCCTCAACTTTTCAAAATTTGGACCTTTACTTATAAATCCTAAAATTAGTTGGGGTGAAAAGAGTTAAGAGATTTCATAAAATTAAAACTAATCTAAGCTATGATGATGAATAAAGAATTTTATTAGACCCACTTATAAGCTTAGACTCTTTAACACACTAATGAATTATGAAAGAAAATAATGAAATACTGACTATATTTTTGTGCAATAGTATTTCATATAGAGGTCCATTTGATGCACTTAGATTAGGGAGCAATGAAATTAAGGTCTGGTTAAATACACTTAAGTTTGGTTATCCCATATATGCTTGAGAGATCAATGTTGAGACATAATAATGTCCTACAAGGAAAGTTCCTAACACTTAGGTTGAGTTTGGACATAAAAAAGGAAGATAATATTCACAGTTGCATATTAAACAAACATAGAACACTAAATGCAAATTAGCAAATGAATACAAAATTTATATTCAATAATCCAAAAGGTGTCTAATATAATTTTGATAGTCTAGTCATACCAGCTTGAGGGATGCCAAATAATACCTCAAAGGATATATTTATAGTATAAGGGGAGAAAAAGAGAGGGAGTTTTGGTGATTAAAAGGGGAAACAAGCGAGTTCAAATCCTTTTGAAAAGTTGTTATAATTAAACCTATAAATCAAAATCACTCAACCCTTCTTGATTGATCCAAATCAATCTAATCCATTACATCATTATAATATCTTCTCCATGATGCTTCATGGTGGCTACAATCGATGGGATCAAATTGATTTCATTTTTTCCTAATGTGAAATTATTCAATGACTAGTTTGTTGATATGTACCTAAGTGGGGAAAAAGGTCACTCTCATTTAGATGTCTTTGTTAATGGCCACTAAATTCTAAATGTCTATTTTTTATGTCTTCAATGGTTCCATATGATCCCCAAATATCCACTTTTAGTTTAAACTAAAATGTGCTTGAGCTTGAATTCATCATGTTTGCTTGCCTTGGTCAAAAATTGACCTTTTGACCTCCATCTATGTCATTTAGGCAATCCATTAATTTTGACCTTTATTTTCATTACTTATTAATGTTTGATTTGTATTATTTAATCCTAGACTCATCTCTCTCCATTGGATCTATTTGAGGTGAATGAACATGATCCATTGATCTCCTACCGGGACCCATGCACTTATACCACTTGTCCATCATGCCTTTTCTTTTGAGTTTCACTGACTCTTTGACCTACTCTCATGCTATTGATTTGAAATCCATGATTTAAATTACACCATTGATATGAACTAGGCCCATTGACCTATCAGTTGATGTTCACTATTGAATATGATCTAGGCTCCTAAGATCTTGACACCTATCAAGCCCATGTTTAGTTAGGGGCCCTTTACTAGTTCTTTAACTGGGTCTATCTCACTGTAAATATCCTTTAGAGAAAATTTAGAGGACATTTGACCAATAAATTCACCCTTTGGATTTTTCAAAAGTTCCCTTTTCAAAAGAAAATTACCCTTTGAAAACTTGTAAATGGACTATTTCTTTGAAAGACATACCCTTCATTATTTTGAAAAGTGCCCCTTGGGAATTTTAAAAGTGCCATTTGGGACTTTGAAAAGTTCCCTTTGAGACTTTGTTTTGGGCCACCTACCTATAAAAATATCCTTTAGCTTTGTGTGGAGCACTTTCTTTGATTGAAATTACTTGATTTATCTTTACTTTTGAGCAATTCTTTAAAACAAAATGTCTGAAGGAATTCATTTATTTGATATCTTTGTCTCAGACAATAGTTTGAAATAATTCTACCTTATTAATTTTATTTGGGACAAAAGTTACAAAATAAATCTACCTTTAGTAAAATTGTCTCGAATAATTTTTTTGAAGGAATTGTGTCCTTAGAAATGTCCTTTGGCTTTTTTTACATATCCCTTTGGAGATTTGGAATGGTCCTTTGAAAATTATGCTTTGGACATTTTAGGAAGGACACTTTACTCAAAAAATTCCCTTTATAACCTCTAAATTGGATCACTTTGCTTGTAAGATATCCTTCAGAACTTTTGAATGGACTATGTTCTCAAGAAAAGACCCTTTAGGGAAACTATTTGGGGCACTTGTTGCCAAAAGGACCTTTCAAAAGTTTGAAAAGTAGCCTTCAAAAAAATTTAGTGGGCACTTTTCCTCAAAATTCCCCTTTGTAAAAATTTAAGTGGATCATTTCCTGAAATAAAGTTCCCTTTGGGAAAAAATGAAAAGGACCTCTTTAAAGAAATGACACTTTAGGGAAATTTTTTCAGACAAAATGTACAAAACAATTCCTGAAACTTGAAAAAAAGGCCAAAAAAAAACTCTTGAAATAATTCCAATACTTAGCACTTTTTTCTTTGAAACACTTTTCCAATATAATAAATGTGCCTTTGGGAAAATTTCTACAGAACAATTTTCTTGAAAGAAATAACACTTAGCCAAAAAGAGGCAAAATAATTCTTGAAATAATTAACCCCTATACTTTTTCTATGGGATTTATTGTGGAACCCTTCCTCTAAAGTAAATCCAAATGCCATACTTAACTAAAAGTGAAAAAATTCCTAAGTATAAACTTAGGCAAAAGTTGAAATAGTGTAAATAGGTAAAGTTGGACTTGTTCTTGCAACCATTCAAGCATCATGAACACCTACCTAGATCCCCACCAGTTGTAATGTTGATCTTGTCTGTAAACCCTTGATCCACTCAATAATTGACCTCATTCATCTTATTAAAATCAAGTAGTGACTTGGCTTGTCGGCCAAAATTTCTAACACTTTCTTGGCCTTTAAAATAATATATGAAACTAAGGTAATCATAAGAACTTAGCCTCTTGCAAGATTCCACATTGAACCCTATGTTAAAGCAATCTCTAAATTAAATTTTGTGATCAATGACAATGAGGAATATATTGTAGATGATGGTTTTCTTCCAAGATTGAAGGCATATCTAACTTGTTCCTAGATGAGTATGGTGTATATGCTTATGAGCATGATCCTTATGTCTACTTTTACCAAATTGACCTTAGGACCTATATCATCTATGAAGAACCATTTGAGCAAGCTAAGGTAAATATTAAACATTATTTCTCACAAGTTTTTAAGAGTAAATACTTGATCCATATATATTATGACGATATATTGAATAACCTGATTGATCACCATAGTAGGAAGAATGGTGTATTTCTGCCTACTATTGATGAAGCTACCCTTGATTATGGCATTCATGAGGAAGAGGAAGATGACTTATGGCAAAGTTTCAATGCTATATGTCAAGAATTTAACCATGTGGATAAGACCCTTTCTCCTTTAAATAATTGTATATTTGATGTCAAGCTTGTTGATGAAACTAATGAGTAGGTTGTTGAGTGTTTGATCAATCCTAAAAATGAGTGTCATGTTATGAAGTAAGATAAAAATCAATCTATTGTCCAAGAGTCTACAATCCTAGAGGGACTTAATGAAGTCAAGGAATAATTATATGTGTTCAAGTAATAATCAAAATATCAATGAAGGAGAACTATATTCAAAGGTGTTGGAACATGGTGAAGAGAAGATTGATGCTTCCAAACATCAAGTACATTTTTTCATAGAGGAGAGCAAGGTTGAAGGAGTTGTCATATATCCTAATTTAAAAATCGAATAACATCAAATATATATGATAGAGATCAAGAGGAATACAGCTCCAATCAAGGTCTTTGGAAGGCAAGAGAAAGCATTCATGAAAGGTCAAGGTAAGCTACTTGTAGTTCTAAGAAGTCATAAATGTGGTAGGCTTCTTGATCATCTACATATGCAAGTGGTTAATGGTGAGCATGCGTCACATGTTATATTACCTTCATGGAGTGCCAAATATGCAAGAGGAACCATCATTTACCATATTTTAAGTATGGTAATATGTTTTTCACCTCAAGAGTGAGGTTTAGTAAATAGTAGATTAGGTGTGTGTGTGTGTCTTTCTTTCTATTGTGTGTGTTTTCCATAAGTTTCCTAGTTAAAAACATGTTTGTTTCTTTTGGTGTGTCTTTTTTTTTTATACTTTATTTTTGTTTTGTGTGGTTTAAAATGAAATATCAATGTCAAACCTATGTATAGATGGCTTCATGGCCCAATGGATAGGATTAGGCTACTGGTCTTGGTATAGCAAGCATACCACCCTAGGAAATCTCAAGAATGTTGATTATTTTGAGAAAAAGTCAAAATAAGTCAACCCCCTATAGTCTAAAACTTGATATATGGGTATATCATCATGTAAAAGAGTGTGTCATGGTCAAATTGATGTCAATTATGATGCTTTTAGCCTTGGTCATAGTTAGATTTCATCTTATATCATTTTATGTCACAAAGGGTCACTTTTTGGGTCATTTATGAAGGTGGTATGGTTTTAATTGATATACAAGTGTGATAAACTCTCTTCCAATGTATAATATGTTATATTATTTATCTATAATGTTAGTCTTAATTGAAACTTGTAGGTTCCTAATTGATATCAAGAAAACAAGTAAAAAAAGGAGTTTTGGAAATTATACATCTTACAAAGGAGAGTGGCATGTGGAAAAATCTTATGGAATGGATATTAAACTTACCTAAGTTAATTTACATGCTTGATATACTTTTGAAGTGTCAAAAATGGCTAAAAACCATTTTATTCATCCATCATTCTACTAGACATGTAAAATTGATCAACAAGTGTTCTGATGGTATAGCTAATAAGAGAGGTTCAAGATAAATTATCTTGGTGGGGTATATTACACATAGTATGATTCAAATTAATTGTAGGGTTTTTAAGGATGGTTTATTAAACTTTATGAATCATTCTTAAGAAGTTGACAGTCTCATTTTGTTTGCTAATCCTCACACCCTACAAGTTTTGCTCTTATTTAAGCTTATTTGTATAATCTAGTTTGTGAAAATACTTCTAGAAGATGTATACTTAATTTTCTCATGGTTTCCATAATTTTTTTCATGTTTAGAGGTGATTTTATGAACCAAAAATCTCAAATTTTAGGTTAAGACCACCATCACTAGTTGCAAGCATATTTCACCATGTGTAGAGGTCCTTATTCTTGTAATGGTTTTAGAGGAAGGTGTTATGTGTTTTTTCAGGTTTTTCATGACATATTGATCTCCATCCTTAAAAATTTTAGTTTCAATTGCCACCTTCATGGATTTAAAGTTAATAAGGACTAAAATAGTTAATTTCTTGCAAGACTATCATACACAGTTAGTTGAATGAAGTGTTTTTAAGTGTTGATAATGTTCATGAGAATGAAATTAAGTTTATAAATAGGTTATACACTTTATTATGACATGAATATTTAATCCAAACTCTAAAATGACACATGAAGGACTATAAAAGTCAATACAAATAATACACATAGTCATACACCATTGATATGCACCTACACGTGCCATAAAGGGGATAATCACATTGAGATGAAACATTTTAATTGGTTTAAATCCCTTCAAGGTTGTAAGGATTCATTTGAAGACTATTATATGGTTTAAGACTAAATAAAAGGTCATACAATATGCACATTTATCATGTCTCTACTCACTGTCCTATATACTAAAATGTCTACCTATAGGTGGCTCTCACAAAGATCTAAATTTACTTCATAGATATGTGTGAACATGTTTTGAGACCTTCATTAAGGTACTAGAATGTTGAGAGTGATATAAAAATCATGATTAAGGTCATTGAAAGGTAGGTAGGCTTGGAAATCCATTTTCAAGTTGGATAAGCTATTTCAAGGATAGGTTACCTTAAAAGCTCTGAAACAAAGCCTAGGCCCCATTTGATACTACCATATGATGAGGTAAATATTGGCTAAATTTGGCCTACATACCAAAATTTGCATAATCCACGATAAGAAGTTGAGTAGGGTCTTGATTAAATATTGAATCAATTTCATAAGGAGTATATGAACTTTAAGAGGAGATCACATAATATTTTCAAGTTTTTGAAACACTTTAAGTAGGCTTAAAGTGTGAGTTTGGTGATCTTAAGGATTCAAACCATCATAAAACATCATGTATAAAAAAAATAGATTAGTCTGGTTGCAAATTTAATAAATACACTCATAGATCCTTTCAAGGCTAAAACATTAAATGGACATGAAGTTCTTCATACCTAAATCATGATCTATATATTTGGTGTCTTGATGAGCTTGATATCTCAAGATATAAAGCTCCAAAGTTACAATTACAAAATAAGATGTGCATGAGGATGTCAAGTTAAATTTTCATGAAATATCCATTTAAATTAAAATGTTCCTAGGTCTAACACAAAGTTGAAAAGTGTCCAAATCTCAAGAGCTAAGACCAAATCTAATGATGAGTAGGTAACCTGATGAGTCAGTCGATCCCAAAGATCTAAAGGCTCATGTTTTATTATGAAAAATAGATCAACAATGAGCATCAAGTCAAAAGGTAAACATAAACATGTCAATGATAAGTGTCAAGATCTCATGTACCTAAATAGAGATCTAATAATATGTATTGACTGATAAGGCTAGTGGGCCCAAGTAGATCAATGGATGACATTTAATCATACCAAGTAGATCTATGGTGAGTAAAGGTCAAAGAGTAAAAATATCTCAAGGATGAATGATCTCTTCTCAAGTGTCACAATAGTGGTAAGTATCAAAAAGATAAATGGTACACATTTGAGCCATATAAAGGAAGATAAATGGCACATAGAATAAGGAACTCAAATCAAATGTGAAGCCACCATGTGGCACAAGCATGAAAGTAGATAGATTAATAGTAGGATCCTAAGAATTAATGCATAGCTAACAAATAGAAATTTTTTAAAAACCTAGATCAAGATCAAGGGCTAATATCAAAAGTTGAAGCCAAATACGATCGAGGTCAAACTAGAGAAAATTTTTCAAAGAAAAGCCATGAAGGTAGACACATCAATTTTGATGGGTTCATCACCAAAGCTATCAGCATGATTATGACCCTTCTCTCCATTATTTCATGCTAAAGATGAAACATTAAGGAGTAATCAACACCAAAACAAGATCAAAATAGATTTATTAAGTTTTTATAATTACATCAATGCCAAAAGGAGATTGTAAAAGATTGATCTAGCTATTGTAATGGCTTTAATGCTAGAATTCAGCTTGAAAATGACTTGATTCCACCATTATAACCATAATGAGCATGAATTTAGACCATAAATGGATTGAAAGGTACTGATATGGTTGTTTTGGCTCCTTTCCAGATGTTTTCTTAGAAATAATGATTTTTTGTAATTGAATCAATGCTGGATGGTGGGAAATTTGGTTCATTATGCTCCCTTCTCCATCTTTCTATTCATGATCACTATCTCTCTCATCCCATTATGATATAAATATAGGCTTTTAAGCCTTGAAATGGATCCCTCTCTTTGGCATGGATCCCTCTCTTTGGCATGACTAGACTCTGCCAAGATTTGTACTGTAACACCTATTTGGTGTAATAAATACTAAATTCTTCCATTTTCAAGCTAAATTGAAGTGTGTTTCATGAGTTCATTGATGTGTTCAATTGAATGTATGTTTTCCTTGCCTCTGTATAAGTTATCTCACCTCCATTTAGTAATTTGGTAGTTCTCATAGGTAATTCTAAGTGCATATATAGTTTATTAGTTAGTTTGGAATTGAGTAACTGCTCTCTCATGCATGCCTTTGTGTGAAATTCTTATGTGAAGTTTGATAAAAGAGTGAGTTATATTATATATTCTTGAATGTGTCTTATAGTGTGTCTTGTACAAGTATAAGGATAAAAACATTTGGTACATCACCTCCATTTTATGTGCTTTCATAGATTATTGTTAGTTTCTCTCCCCTTTTCTTAGCAAGAAGCTAGTTTAGACTTAGTTTAGGTGACAGACATCAAAATAAAGATGGAATTCTATAGAGGTATGACCTAATATTAGGTGACCTATAGCCTAATGTTATTCCCATGTTGGACTAAGTTTTATTAATATCACCTAAACAATCCACTTCTCAACTAGGGTGTAGCCTAGGAACACCAACAGTTATGGCATGCCTGGTGGAACCAGGTCTCCTATAAGAATTGAAACGTGGAGATAAGGATAATAATCTAAAATAAAAACATATTTCCATCATCATCATAATCTATATATATTTAAATTTATAGAGTTCTTAGCACCATCTAGATAACATTATCATGCCAAAAGTTATTACAAGGTCAACTAGTAAAGGTATTCCTCTTGAATTCATTAAGCTACCTTTTATTTCATATAAGAGAGAAATATTTAATGGGACAAGACCTTATCCCCAAAATAAATACTCATCTCTTAGTCACCCTATTTCTTGAATTAATGTAATCCCCCTACTCAAATGGCCATCATAAATCAAGTATTTATTCTATTCAATAGAGGTAATCCATTGAAATTATCCTAGTATGATGATATTCTTATGTGTGCTCTTAAAATAATCCCATTATTTTTTGGATAAGATCAAACAAATGGTATTAAGCACATCTAGGATGTTACCAACCTTTGTTAAGTGCATAATGTTGTTCAAGATAATGTGGCCATTAGACTACTTGTTACTTATTTCAAAGAAAAACTTTGTAATGGTATGGAAATCTCCCATTAAATTCCATAGCTAGATATGATGAATTAGGTGCAGCCTTAATCAAGAAATTTGAAGACAATTATGATCACTTATCTTTAGTTGAATATATAAAAAACATAAAGAGAGATTCTCATGAGTTCATGTTTGATTTCAACCTCAGATTCTAAAAGACATGGAATAGAATACCTACAGTGATTAGACCATCCCTTGAATATGTTTTCTTGTATTATTTGAGAGCCCTTAGTTCTGATATTAGTATGATGATACAGTCCATGGGTGGCCATACCTTGTCAAATGCTTATGAGGTTTCAATAAGAGTATAAAATAGTTTGATACAAGATGGTAATCTTGATCTAAGGCCTCTAATGCATATATTCTTATAGTTACAATCTATTACACCCCCTTAAGTTCCTTAGTTTCCATCATTATCCCTTATTATACTTCCTCAAGATCAAGTTTTATCCCCTTCTAGTCAAGCCAGTGAGCTTGGTGAGATAAAAGGTTTGCTTTAATCTTTTGGATATGAAATAGTAGAACTCAAGAGGTAAAAATATAAGACTAATAAGCCCTATCAACAATAAAATCATACTACTTATTAGCCCTTCAGAGATCAAAGGCCTCATTATCAAGGATTTAGATAAAATAGACCACCCTACCACTATATGCATCTCTTAACCCTAATTTACCAAAAATTTAAAAAATTATTATTCCCATACCACCTCAAAATAATTTTATGCATTACTAAATTTGGTACCCCCCCCCCCCCACAAATCTCAATCATGCTCAAAACCAAGCCTTGGTATCAAAAAACATTACTATGCCATAAATTACATAAGAAGAGTTTTATCTTCATGGAGGTTAGTATTAGGAGATAGGTTTGGTTCCCCAAAGAGAGGCTCAACAATTTCAAGGAAAATGTAATACCATTAATGTAAATTGGCAAATGGATGATTATGTTGCTTTTAATCATGGTGGTGAGACTAGTAGTTCAATTGGTCAAATTACAACTGTAACTAGAGTTAAAATAAGAGCTATTGATGAGGATAAAAATGTGACCAATGATTCAAGTATGCCTAATGTTTCTTCCAATAATACTAAAAATCAAATTACTACCCTTACAACATAGAAAAATCAGAATGCAAAGGTTGGGAAGGTCCCTCAAATACCTCTAGTCTGTGAACAACTAGTGGTTCAAAAGGTGTATCCAAAGGTTATTGAAGCTTCATCAAGCATAGTGGATCAAATGAATAAATATAATGTCCAAATTGTCATGTGAAAATCCCTTGATATTCTAGGACAAAAATATATGCTCATCCAAGATCTTTCAACTCTCAAACTGTCTCTAAAACTAGTTGAGAAATAAGAATTTGTCCTAACTAATTCAAACCAGATAATGAAGCCTCAAGTATAATAGGTAAAAAAAATGGGACAAATCTAAGAAAATTTTAAGTAAAAATCCTCCTTTATACCTCTTTTTAAAATTTGGTGGTTGTTAAGTTCATAACTTTATGGTGGATAGTGGAGTCAATAACACTATCATACCTAAGCAAATTACAAACAAGCTTGATCTTGTCTATGAACCAAATAATAAAGGAGTATTAAAACTAGATGGGTCACTAAAAAAGATAATATCCATCATCAAGGATATAAATTTGACACTACATGCTTTCCCCAATGTTATCATTCAACAAGATGTGGTTATGGTGGACTTGCCTCCCTATTTTATCATGTGTCTATCAAGGGACTTTACCTTAAAGATTGGAGGATACTTATCAATTTATTGGACATATTTGATGTTTAATATTAGGTATGTTACCAAGATAACCATACATTCTAAACCTATTACATATTTCTATTTAGAGCCATAGATGTTGAGTGTTGTGAACACCATTTGCCTCATCTCAGATGAGGTGATAAAAGATAGCATAGAGGAAACTAAATCACATTTAGATGGGATTTAATATTTTTTAATTGATGAGTGGGCCTCTAGATCACATTAATATGATACTTATAATATAATTAAATAAGAAGTAATTGGTTTTTATTTCTTGCATGAGAAAGATACACCAATTCTAGCCTTGATAAAGGATGATGAGTCTAGTGATGATCTTTGGAAATTATACTTTGATGGGTAAAGGAATAAGCATGGTACTAGGGCTGAAATGATGTTTAGTTATCCAAAAAAGCAAAGTTAATTATCATCTATTAAGTTTCAATTTGGTTGTTCAAATAATGTTGTAGAATATGAGGCACTAGTTCATGGTTTACAATGGGATAGAAAAATGAAAGTCAACACCTTACAAGTCTTTGGTGATAGTAAACTTGTAGTTCACCAAGTGAGAGGTCTTAATTTATATAAAAACCCATTTCTTAAATATTAAAATCATAGGATATGGGACTTGAATAATTTTAGGCTTTCAACATTCAGGCAATACTAAGAGATGAGAACAAACATGCAAATAGGTTGGCTACCATTGGGGGCACAATTTAGTATCCCAACTAATGTAAGAAATGAAAAGGTCTAGTCACACATTAAGGTGATTATAAGGCCTTTTATCCCAGATAATAATGATAATTTACAAGTGTTTGAAGATGATAATCAGATTATTAGATTCTTATAAGAAGAGGTTGAGTTTTCCTTAAGAAATTAGTTAAAGTACTTGCAACAACATGGTGATCAGATTATGTAACTAAAAATAAATAAGTTTCCCAAGTGATTGGTCACATTTGAAAACATATTCAGTGGTGGTGATGAGTTGAGGAAAGAAAATCCAACCTTGTCAACAAAGGAAGAACATTATGCCAATGTGGAAGTTCCACCTGGTAAGAACCTAAAGTTGGGTAAAGTATGCACTTATTTAGAAAAGGAATATTTCATTGAGTTATGTGTAAATTTTTCTGATTTATTTGCATGGAAATATAATTATCTCAAAGGATTTGACCCAAGTCTAACTCAACACACCATTGAGCTAGAAGATGAAACTAAGCTAGTAAGATAAAGACAAAAGCCTATTAATCCTAAGATTGAGCCTTTGATGAGAGTTGAGCTTCTAATCTCATTGAGTTAGATATTATATTTCCAATCAATAACTCAACTTGGGTGGTAAACCTTGTTCCAGCACAAAAAAATAATGGTGAAATTAAACTGTGTGTTGACTTTCGTGACATGAATAGGGCTTCCCTTAAAGACCATTATCCATTGCCATCTATGGAACAAATTTTATAGTTGGTTGTAGGTTCATAAAGTTTCTCCTTGTTGGATGGATATAGTGGGTAAAACCATATTTTGGTCAAGGAAGAATACCAATTCAAAACAACCTTCACCACAAAGTGGGCGACATTTTCATATAAAAAGATTTCCCTTAGTTTATCCAAGGCTGGGGTAACTTTTCAGAGAGGCATGGATATCGCATTCTAGGGCCTTATTAACAAGTTTTTACTAGTCTATTTAGATGATATTTTAGTGTTCTCAAAGGATACACATGAGAACATAGTTCATCTTGAGCAAGTGTTTGAAAGGTGTAGGCAATTTGGGGTTTCCTTGAATCCCAAAAAGTGTGTCTTCTCATTTCATGAAAGTAAGATCCTTGGACATATAGTTTAAAATCATTGTTTAAGCATATATCCTAAAATAATAACTTAAATTCTTTCATTTTACCAAGCACAAAATATATTTACAAAGTTTCTTAGGGGAGATCAATTTTATCAAAAGATACAACTCAGATTTTGCCACTTTAGCTAAGCCACTTACAACCATGCTAAAGAAAAATTAGAGCTTCAACTAGTCCACAGAAGGAGTGAGTTTTGAGGAAATTAAGGAAGCCATGTCTAGTTACCATATGCTCATGAACCCAAATTTATCAAAGGACTTCATTTTTTATACCTATGCTAACATTGACACCATTTTAGGCTTTCTTATGTAGCAAAACCATAAGGCCTTAGAGTATCCAATAGTGTTATTCAGTTAAGGCTTGGATGAATATGATTAAGGTACTATTTTGTTGAAAATCATGTACTTTCTATTATTAGGTCTCTCAAGAAGTTTAGATACTTGTTGTCTAATAATAATATGCATCTGATGGTTGCCCATCCAAGTATCAAAGAATTTATCTTGAAAAAGGATATAAATAAGAAAAGAGCTAGTTGGATAATAAAAGTAATGGAGTATGATGTGGATATCAAGGTCATAAATTTGGTTGGAGGAAAGGGAATTTGTGAACATCTAGCCCAAGACTTACAATAAGTTAATGAGGTGGTTATGGTGTCAATTGATGAAGAAGTTGTAACTAATCACACCTCACCTTCTACCTAGTTCTAAGACATAGTAAGATACCTCTAGGATGGTATGTATCCTTCTCATATAAGCCCTTCTAGAATAAGATATTTTATATTTCAATCAATACCTTTTATTCTTGTTGATGGTGCCTTGTTCAATAAAGATATCAATGGCATGTTACTAAGGTGTATATAGCTAGGCCAAACATAAAGATTACTTGAGCAATTCCATAATGGACATGGTGGAGGGAACTATTTATTAAGGACCACAACCCACAAGATCATGAGAGGTGATTATTATTGGTGAAGCTTATTTGATTATTTTCATGCATGGGTGCGGAAATGCAACCAATGTGTTATGTTTGTAGGTAAGGTGAAACTTGTAGCCTTACCTCTCCAACTAATTATAGTAGATCAACCCTTTATCTAATTAGGATTGGATTTTATTAGCCTCCCTAATCCTCCTTCAAGATTAGAACATAGATGGATACTGACTTCTATATATTACTTCACAAAATGAATATAAGTGGTGGAATTGAAGGAAGAAAATGAGACCAATGTTCTTAACTTATATGAAGGTTCACTTACTATATTTGGAGTCCCTTCAGCCATTATTTTTTTTAATTTTATGGCCTTCATGGGGTCTAGAATCAGCCAATGGGTAGTTCAACATAATGTCTTTCTCAACACTTCATCAAACTACTATCCCCAAGGAAATGGTCTTACTAAGTCCACTAATAAGAACCTATTGAAGATCATTATAACTATTGAAGATAATTATAGGTCATGGCATCTAAAATTGAAGCCATATTTATGGGTTGATAGGATCACCTAAAAAAAGTCAATAATCAACTCTCCCTATAAGCTAGGATATGGTAAGGAAGAAATAATGTCTATTTCTCCTAATTTTTTGCCCTAGAATTGATGCACCAACTTGAGTTGTTGGAGAATGAACCTATGAAGATTAGATATGTTGAGCTTATGGAGTTGAAAGAGACAAGACATTAGTCCATGCTATCCATGGAAATTCATCAATAAAAAGTAAATAGATCCTTTGACAAAGGAGCTTCTTCAAGAAGTTTAAAATAAGGAGATTTAGTCCTTAAGTGGGATGAGGATAGAGATAATCCAAGAAGGCATAAAAAGTTTGACTCTCTTTGGATTGGTCCATACATAATCTCCAACTGCAAATCCCACAATACTTAGTTAATGGGATACATTTGAAACATTTCTATTAGGGAATATGAGTCCCATATACATAGTTTTTAGTTTTCCTCCAAGTGTTGTCCTAGCACATTAATTTGTTTGATTTTTCTTTGCTTAGTTAGCTTCCCTATTTTATTTGTTTCCTTCCCTATTTTGGGGAAATTCATTGTCTTTGCAAGTCAAAATGTTATTTACAACCATGAATAAAATTTGTCATTATTTTGTGAGTCCAAAAGTCATGTAAATGGTCTAATTTCTCAAGCATAGAAGGTATGCTTCCCATCTCAGTCACCAAAGATGGATAAATTTGGCCTACATATCAAAATTTGCCTAATCTAGGATAAGAAGTTGAGTAGGGTCCTAATTTAAGAGTGACTCAATGCCACAGGAGAATATAAACTTTAAGAAGAGATCACATAGATTTTTTAAGTTTTTAGAACACTTTAAGCAGGCTTAAAGTGTGATTTTGGTGATCTTAAGGAGCCAGACTATCATAGCACATCATGAAAAAATAAATAGATCAATCTAGTTTCACATTTTATAAATGCACTCAAAAAATCTCTCAAGGCTAAAATATTGCATGGACATCAATTTATTCATGCCTAAATCATGCTTTAAAAATTTGGTGTCTTGAAGAGCTTGTTATCTCAAGATATAAAGCTTCAAAGTTAGACTTACAAAATAAGATGTGCTTGGGGACATCAAGTTAAAGCTTCAGAAATAGCCATTTAAATTGAAATATTCTTATGTTTAATGTAGAGCTAACAAGCATCCAAATATTAGGATCTAAGACCAAATCTAATGGTGAGTAGGCAACTTGATGACTTAGTGGGATCCAAAGATCTAATATCTTGCATTTGATCATGCAAAATAGATCAACAGTGAGCATCAAGACAAAAGGTCAGCATAAATGTGTCGATGACAAGTGTTAAGATCTTAAGTACTTGAATAGAGAACTAATGGTATGCATCAACTAATAAGGTTGGTTGGCCCAAGTAGATTAACAAAGCACATTTAATCATATCAAGTAGATCAATGGTGATAAAATTTAAAAATTCAAAGGATCCTAAAGATGAACAAGCTCCTACCAAGTGTCAAAATTGTGTAAATTGTTAGATAGATCAATGTTACACATTTGAGTTGTGTAAAGGAAGATAAATGGTGGATAGGACAAGGATCTCAGAATGAATACAAGGCCACCATATGGTGCAAGTGTGGAATTAGATAGACTAACAATAGGATTTTGAGAATGAACATATGGCTAACAAATGGCACATTTTTAGAAACCCAAATCAAGATCAAGGGCCAATATCAAAAGTTGAAGCCAAATATAATCGAGGTTGAACCAGAGCAAATTTTTTTAAGAAAAGCCATGGAGGTAGACACACAGTTTTGATAGGTTCATCACCAAATTTAGTAGCATGATTATGACCCTTTTATCCATTATTGCACACCAAAGATGAACCAGTAAAGAACAATTGATGTCAGAAAAAGATCAAAATAGATTTATTAAGTTATAACTACATCAACACTAGAGGGATATTACAAAAGATTGATTCAGATGTTGTAACAAATTTGACACCAAAATTTAGCTTGTAAATGACTTGATTATACTGTAATAACTATAAGGATCATGAATGCAGACTAGAAATATATTGAAAGGGACTGATACAATTGTTTTGTCTACTTTCTATAAGTAGTCTTAGACACAATGACCTTTTATAACTGAATCAATGCTAGATGGTAAGAAATCTAGGTCATTATTCTCCCTTATCCATCTTTATATGCATTATACCCATATCTCACATCCCATTTTGATATAAATATAGGCTTATAATCCTTCAAATGGATCCCTCTCTTTGGCATGACTATACTCTACCAAGATGTGTACTGTAACATCTATTTGATGTAATAAAATTTGAATTCCTCCATTTGCAAGCTGAATTAAATTATGTTTCATGAGTTCATTGATGTGTTTAAGTGAATGTATGTTTGTATTACCTCTGTCTAAGTTCTCTCACCTCCACGGAGTGTTTTGGTAGTTCTCATAGGTCATTTTAAGTGCAAATATAGTTTTTTGGTCAGTTTGTAAGTGAAAAACTACCCTCCCATGCCAGGTCAATAGCTACTCCATGACTTTGTGTGAAACACTTATGTGGGGTCTGATAAAAGAGTGAGTGAGGTGATATTATATATTATTTAATGTGTATTATAGTGTGTATTTTTCAAGTATAAGTATCAAAACATTTGGTACATCACCTCCCTTTTATGTGCTTTCATAGATTATTATTAGTCTCTCTCCCCTTTTCCCAATAAGAAGCTAGTTTAGACTTAGTATATGTGATAGACACAAAAAGTAATTCACCCTTATATGGAAGTCTAACCCAAGATAAAGTGACCCAAATCCTAGGGTTAGTCCCATGTTGGATTAGGTTTAAGCAAGAGGCCCTGAACAATCCTCTTTTTAGCTAGGATGCAACCTAAGAACACCAATAGTAACTTAGAGTCTAGTTAGGTTTGAATACATCCATCATATAACCCTCATGTAGGGGTAATATCTTGTAAATAAGAGTGGGTTTTTGGTCCCATAAGTGTTATAAAAATTTCTCCTAATTCAAACATTTTTTCACTAAAATTTTTCAATGTTTCCTATAGAATCTTGAACTCTTAAGTTACTTATAGTCCAAAGTAGTAGTATAGAAGCATACATCCATGTTAAGTAGTCCTATTGAGTTGAGAGGCACAATAATGTTTTTAATAACATCATGAGGAGTTAAAGTATAAGGTGGTGACTTGAATCACCACCTATAAGTGGGTCTTTCCCTCAAAAAACTTACCTACAGTTGACCATAGACTCTTATAGGTCCATGGTGTGAACTTAGACATGAAAGCATGTAAATATAAAAAATTGCATGCTAGAAATGACTTAAAAGACATAAAAATATATCCTATACCATGTGGAACAAGTTTAAAATATTTTAAATGCACCTATATGATCCATTTTCCTATAAGAAGGGTCAACTATAGTTGACTATAGTTGATAGTGCTTTAAGGGATGACTACATTGGTGACTGGATTAGAATAAATATGGTGTGAAGAGACAAAATTGACAATAAGATGGTATTAATGACTTAAATAATATATATAATAAAAAAAACAAGGCATAAATATGTAATATACACCTATAGGTATACCATTATCTTGAGCAAATAACATGATTATATAACATGTAGTCTAGACCTGTCAAAGTAAAAGGTATGTAATGAAAGGTTGCGAAAGGTTATGAATGCTAGAATGTGTAATATCACCTCAATTATGATGATATACACATAACATGATGATCAAGACAAGTAAATAGTTCAAATAAATTCTCTAATAATGTAACATACAGTCAACATATAAATCCTACACACAGTGAGTTACTTAGGAGTCTATCTTGGATTTTAAGGTGTTTGGATGTGCTAGAAGTTTTATATAACAATAAAATTTTATATATAATGTATCTATTACATATTAAAACACATAATATAATTTTTTTACATGGTTTAATTGGGGATATTCCCTCTGTTTTATCTCAAATAGAGGTCATTCCTAGAAGGTCATATCATGCAGGCTTGGTGGGAGAAAGGTTGGGAAAAGAGTTGAGGAATTTATAAACATTGTAATAATATGTTGAGAGATAATTTTTAAATATAAAAACATTTATAAGGTTTAAAATACTCTTTAATCCAAATAAGGTGGCCTAAGCATAAATAGGTGTAGTCAGACCTATTAGGCCTTGACTAAGCCTAATGCCTAAAGAGGATCCAATACCACTTCTAAGAATAGGTGATTATTATAAGGAAATATAACATGTTAATGGGAAGTTATAAGGTGTGAAAAAACCTTTGGTTTATATATAAAACCATAGAGGAGTCATTTCTTTACTCAAGAGCATGGAGGGTATTTAGAATGAAGGGAAGAACTCAAAGAGACAAGTTTGAAAGCTCATAAATATAAAAATACCTAGCATGGGAGTCTAATAAGATACAATATGTTGAAGAGGTTATTTAGAAAGGATTTTTTGTAATTTATTTGATGATTGGATGTCACACTTTTATGATCAATCCTTAAGGGGTAAGACCACTCAAAACCCTCTAAAACCCTTGTTAAGGACCTAATTGGAAATATGAAGAAGGATAGGAATATAGGAGGGTTATAATGACTTGGGAGATGATTGGAACTTATAGATTATTCCACCAGGCCTCTTCCCATAAATTTGGATCCTACCCTAATTATATGAACAAGGTATAAAATTGGTTTTCTTGATAATTTTTGGTGTTTTTTAGATTAAAAAGGGTTTTAAAAGATGAAAATAACTTTGAGAGGTATATTTTGACCTATCCTAACTCCTAATATCCATTTATTTCTTTAAAATATTTCAAAAGTGCCTCTACTAACACCTTCATCTTAGCTAGTCCAAACTGGCATAGTGAACAAAGAGTGATCACCAAGTGAGAAGATGAAAAATCTAATTGGGAGGTATATTAAAGGGTAATTTATGAATATAATGGAATTAATACTCTTTAAAATTTTCACATCACATTCTGTATGTATTGTATTATAAAACTGAAGACCTCTTTGGTGCCTATTATGAAGGGTGAGTAAAAGAGGAGTGATTATGACTGCAGACAATGAGAACACTTGGCCAAAAGAATATTTATGATTAAGGACACATAAAATTAATGTTTTAGTATGTTTATATCCCCTCCCTAATATTTAAATGATCTCATATATCCCTAGTCTACTGTAGAGCGCTCAAAGAAGGCCAAGTGATGAAGGCAGTTTTCAAGAAGCAAGTTGAAGAATCTTATGCCATATTTGAGGTGTTTCATGCCTTTGAGGGACATTTTTCCAAGTATACCTTGAATTTTATATTCCATATTATTTTCTCCTACATATTTAACTCCCTCTCTCAGCTTGAAAATTGGTTTAGTGATTATTGGAATTCATTTTATTCTTTACTCTCTCAAATTCTTTAAGTATTAGCCATTTTGGCTCTTGTCTAATAATTACACTCTATGTATGGTGAAAAACTATTGGTTTGATGTTTTAATTTTCCTTTGAACAATAAATTCAATTTTTTTTAAGTTCATGAACATTTTTTCTAAGTTTGCAAAGTGATGTATGGTGAGGTTTAGTGATAAGTTATATCCTTGCTTCTCCTTAACCTTTCATGTCTATGCAAGAGTTCTCATTATAACATGTCATATAGAGTGTATATATTATTTTAGGATAATTTAAAATATGTGAGTTTCCTTAGATACAAAAATCTAATATCTGGTCTACTTACCTTGAGTTGTCTTATGCATATCACCTCTATATTGAAACACTTATGTCAGGATATCTTAGGACTTTGAAGCTAGTTTGTAGGTCTTATTTCTTAGTGAAAGAGGTATGATAGCATATTGGATATATTAATGGTGTATCACCCCATTATATTTTATTTCATGCATAATTCTATCCCTTTTTCCACAAGTAATCAGTAGTATAGGTGATAAGCAATTCAAGACAAATTCAGGGAGCTAACCCTTAAACGTAGAGGTCCACTTATACTATAGGTAAACCCACATACCTATAAGTATTCCAATGTTTCCCAAATCTTAGAGTAGGATTGAAAAACCTCATCCAGGGTAAAATATTTGGTAACAATAGTTATAATTTTAAATATAAATGGATATGAAAATCCAAATGAAAATGTTTAAGTTCAAAGCTAAAAAATGACTAAGTATAGAGTAGAACCTGTGCAATTACTATCACTATATTTGATTCTAAAGCTAATTTAGTCCAATTTATATGAAAATGGCTAAGTAAAAGGATAAAACATTATAAACATCTAGATAATTTAGACCAAATTAAAATGGAAATGAATCAATTTTTTTTATAAAAATAAGCAATAAAACTTTGAAAAAATAGATAATTTAAATAGAACCAAGGTGTAATAGTCTAAAATGAAGCTTTTACGTGTTTTAAAACACAAGCATAAAATATACTAAGACTTTAATAGTTTATGCAAATTCAGATATTTTAAACTAATGTAACCATAGATGTGATTTTATGCCAAGTATTTATGCTGAAAAATTATTATTTAGGTTTGGCTAAAATAATGAAGCATATTCATATTCAAATATACACATCTAGTAAAGCATGAACTTCAAAGAAGTAAATTTTAAACAAAAAACCTCCAATGAACTCCTCAAGGTATACGACCAAACTCCATAGTGAAAAGAAGGTCCCCATTTTCTTAGTTTGACAATGGGGTGTGTTGTGCAAGAAACAAAAACTTCCTTATTTTCAATGGTTTAGCTAATCATAAAAAAAACATAGGTAGAGCTTCAAAATAATGGTAGCAATATGTGGTTTTTAAAGTCTTCTAAAACTCTGATATTTAATGTAAAATTTAGGATCCAAAATTAAGCCAAAATTGGCTTACTTATAGAAGAGTAATGGATGTTTCATGAAGTAATTTAACTGTGTTGATCTAGAAGTAAAACTTAGGAGGGAATCAAAATGATTTAAAATGTAAGAGGGATTGATATGGGCCAAATTGGAGGCAAAATTAAGGTGGAAAAATTAGAAAATGTAAAAGCAACATGCAAAAATACATGAAATAATGAATCTAAGGAGCTAAATGTGGAAGATAGGGAGGAGGTGATAAACCCTCCCCTTTTATATGGGTGCTTACACAACCAATAGTGCCAATAACAAAACCACCACTATATAATAAAAATTTGGTGATAATTTAAATCACAAACACACTATTAGGACAAAATCACCATAGTGGCTTATAAAAAATTTATGATGGTTCTAAAATATAATTAGTTGACCTGTAACTAATATTGGTGGTCTCATCACACTAATAAATGGTTCTATCATGTATAAAATGCTTTCAAAAACTGAGTTGTTAAATGCTATAAGGACCAAATAAAATAGGCTAGGGAGATCCAAAGAAGAATATGAAGAAGATAGGGCCAAGTGCCTAGAGATAAATTTGTTATGAGAATTCATTATGAGATCATTGCATCATCATCAAACATTGTAATATACATATAAGACCATGTAATTTTTAGGTCCATATAGTACATGTTGATTAATTTTTACCCCTAGGCCAAAAATGGTTAACCCCTATAGTTTAAAACTTGCTTGTAAGCATTGTTATGAGTTTTAAGCCTTATTTGGATAAATTAAGGTAATTTAGAAATTGTTAAGGTTTTTGAAAATGTTAAGGTTTCATTTGTCGCTAATATGAGTCTTCCTAAATCCTCTTTCTTGAATGAGTTGTTAAATTCAATGGTGAATAGGTCAATTAAAGTCAAAGGTGGCCTTAAAAAGTGTTATGTTCATTTCATGAAGGCATCTAACCATGCATTAGTCTCCTTTTTATTTTTTAATGTGCTCTAAGGTCATTTAAGTCACTTTCTTGGCCAAAATTAAGGAGCTGTACATAATTTTTCAAAGGACAAGTATTTTAAGAGAATCTTTAATGTGCATGTTGTCAAGAAAAAGTCAGAGCATCAAATTACATATCATAACAGGTCAGTTACTTTAGTTATAACTCTAAAAAAGTATTTTAACACACTTGTACAGACTTCAAGAGCCCAATTTTAGGTGAAAATGGTTCAAATGAGTCTCTTCAACTTCCACAAGTCAAATTCATGCTTGGATTGAAGTTTTAGGTCTCAAAAATGAAAAAAAGTATCTCTCCTCAATTTCTCTCTTCACAAGCTCATAAAGGCAAATTTTAAATAAATGATACATGCCATAATATAGATATGGGTCCTAGTGGCCTTAAAATCCTTGTCACTAGTTTTTAGATTAAGTCCCCTATCTCTATGAATAATCACTAAGAGCTTTAGGGGTCAAAAAGTGACTCAAATCCAAACTAGCTCAATTTTGGTCAATTTTTATTATAATAATAGACTCATTGAAGCATGAGAACAATTAAAAGGGATCCTTATAGTTTTATACAAACATCTCACACCTTCATCCACCTAGTTGGCATGTGTGGCATTAGAGTTTCAGTAAGAGAGACTCATAAGGATAATTTATAAGTTTTTCACTAGAATTTGAAGACTTTATATAGGTTTAAATACACCCAAATTATTTTTGAGTGTGCCAACCATATTCTCACTTCATTCAAGGCTCTCAACCATCTGGTCATTCTGTACATAGGATTATAAATAACATTCATGTTCCTAGCCAATTAGACTATGTATAGGTTGCTTTCTTAAAAGTGGTTAAGAAGGTATTATCCTACATTTTGAAAAGGTATATGAGGGTGTTAACATCATAATAAGTGTATTAAATCAATTAAAAATGATTTCAAAGTTTTAAAATGTCAAGACATGCCTCATGGAGCCTTCATATAGTAAAAATGTAGACCTAGAGGTTTCATCCCTATGTGAGATACATACTAGTAATCATGAAGTTGTATTGAGTATTATAAAGAAATATCTACCTCATTCAAGTATTAAAATTAGTCATATTCAATCCAAACACTCACCAATAGGGATTAATGAATTCAATAAAGTTAAATTACATAGAAGAAAGGTCTATGCCTAGTAGAATGCACATATAGGCTTATCATGGACATAATAGGAAAAGAAATTGGTTTTGTGTGATAGATGGAGGACATAAAAGGTCATAGAGGTTAAATATAATATGATTTTTTTTAATACCTTATTAACATCATCAAGGTCTAGAAAAATCTAATAAAACTCTCCCTAATTAGTCTTGCAACCAAGTAAACAATGATGACACCTAAAGGCTTGTTAGATGATGGTGATAGATGAAACCATGAAGTATAAGGGGAAGATAATTTATAAATATCATTAAAATATATATAATAATTTTCAAATTATTTTTAGAGTGATAAGATATAGTCCTCAAGGTTGAAGAGGTCTGATTAGACCTATTAGGCCTAAACTTCCACACACAGGCCTGTGTGCAAGCTTGTAAAGGAGTCTTGACTCTCATGAGTGGATACAAGAATAAAGAGTGATTGAAGACACTTTATATTGTTTTCAAGAAAAAAAAAAATTTAATATATTATTTTTAATGGGTTTTCATTCCCAGAAGAGAAGTCAAGATATTTAACATACACCTACAACCAAAAAGAGTTCCCTTTTAGTGTTAATAGTGATAAGAAAGGGTACAATGGTTCTTTGAGAGATTGAGTTTGGATGAAAAATGGTTTTTATATAACCATTTAATATAAATACAAACCTAAATAATTTATTGGAGGGTGATCAATACCAACCCACTTTAGATCTTGTACTCACACAGTCTAAAAGAACAAACATAGTTAGGCCTATTTCTAATGAGCAAGAATAAAAAATATTATATGAGAGAATGTAAAAAAATCATGGATATTAGTGGAAATATTATAATTTTTATTCATTAAAAATAATACATTATAAAACTTCTATATCTTCAGGGTATTTCCTTTAGGCTTAATAGGCTTGATTGAACATTCATTAATACACATGCCTATGTGGGTAAAACTGTGAAGATAAGGATTAGTAAGGATGAGTTGAGAACTTAGAGACATTTAAAAAGTTATAAATAATTCAAGGAAAAAATTTATAAGGTTTTTAACCATTATAAAGAGAGGATAAAGGCTAACACATTTAGCTAGGGTCTCTTGTAGTGTAAGGATCATAAACCCTAGGCATGGGCAAATGGAAGATATAGAAAGATTGTGGAGAGAAATGGTGAATATGAAAATTTTAAGAGGTCAAGTTGGATTTTATAGACATAAATGGGCCATTTTAAACTTTGACCAAAAACCAAACTAGCACTTCAATCCTATATTCTCTTTTGACCTCACCAATGCACAGTCTGCCAACTCGAGTTATGGTTTGAGATGCTCATATTTTTAATGATGTAATGCATGGTGTATCAATATATTATGCATAATAGGTAACTCATATTCACTCAAAATTAATGTAATTTTTATGTTCATTTAAGTCATGTCCTTTATGAATCTACCTTAAGACCCTAAAGCACTCACAAACTACTTAGAAGACTAGTTTTAACCTAATGGGAGAAATATGCTTTAAAATATATTATAAAGGATAGATTTAACCTTGAAATGACTTGGGTGAATTTATCATTCCTCATGATCACATGATCATGGTACTAGTTGTCATGTATAGGTATAGAATTGTACAGAATGGTCATAGATGTATGATTGTAGGAGTGTTTATAAAGAAATAGGGTTATAAAATCATGCACACATTTATTTATATCTCATGCATAGGTATATGAACCAACCAAGTAATTAAGTTGGCTAAGAAGAAAGGAATGCACTAGTTTGCAGGTTAAAAAGCCTATCTACAGGACTATAAAACACTTCAAGAAAAATGATTTAAATGGATGAATTTGTCTAATGATGTTTTAAGCATAAAAAAACATTTATAGGAAATATAACCTAAAAATCTCTTATCAAACCACCTCAATCATCTTTCAAGCCTGTTTAAGCACCTAAACTAGGGTTTTGAACATTCCATGGTTTACCCATCCATACAAAGTATTAGAACTTAAAATTTGACATGGAGCATGGTTAAAATATTTTTAAAGTGAATCATAGAATTTTATCAATTTTCACACATGTAGGATCTAGTTTGGTCCAAAACTTAGGCATGGAGGCCTATTTGAGGCCTAATTAGGAAGAAAGATAAGGTGATTAAGTATACTTCCACTCACTTTTAGGACATGAAATTTGACATGGAGATATAAGGGGATAATGAGTACTAAAATATATTCCTATTTTTCCAATATCATTTGTACACTATCCTACACAATGATTATTACCTATTTCTAGGGTTACAAGTATTTGAGGCCAAGTAAAAGATTTTGGTGAAAATTAAGGTCTTGGTGAGTTCTTGAGGTTTACAAATGAGTTTTTACATATTTTATATGATATGGAGATTATTTTCATGGAGAATAATTATGGTTGTGAAGGAAAACTCAATAATTGGCACTTGCAAAAAGGATAGGAATAGTTAAACCAAGTAGGCTTCAAGACATGTAAAAGGTGTAATCATCATTGCATGGTTAGTTTTAAGAGTTTCCTAAATAGATGAAAAGTTTCAAGATAAAAGCAACATCATTCCAACATGACTTGATAGTTAATGATTCCACTTGTCATCCCATAATCCAAGGTAGAGATAAGTTTTGAAGAACAATTTCAAGATGTAAAGCAAGATAAAGACCCCTATGCCACTAGGGAGATAAAAAATCTTTAGGGGAGTAACACATGGAATTGAGGACTTGATTTATAGTTTATTATCTCATTATTTTTTGTAACTCTCTTTTGGATATATGTCACCTCTCTCTCTTATGCCCTTCTCTCTCACTTTTATATAAATTGAGACTTGATAAGCCATGTATGTATCCTCCACATAGGTATGTAAAACACTTACCCATTTGTAAGCCTTTGATCAATTAGAAACATCTATTTTCCCTCCTCATTTGATTTTTTCCAATGTTTTTACATGACTATTAGATTTTTTTCAAGTGAATAGATTTGATTCCTTGGCATTTTGTCCTTATATAGCATTCATATTTAGTTTGAAATCCTTTTTTTAGGTCTTGTGAATGTCAAAGTGAAGAGTGAAATTTTAAATGAGTTATCTATTCACTAGTGTAATTATATGGCCTCTTGACTAGTTCTCCTATCCCAAGAATCTTTCACAATCTTCATGTGAAATGTTGATTTAGAGAGGTATATTGGGAGTAGTGTTTATTTTAGGTTAGTCTCATGGTTGAGGTGAATTTTTAGCTACTTAGTAATGGTCAACTTATTTTGTGCATAACCTCCATTAGATTAGGTTTATCTCTCTTTTCATATAAACTTGGTAGAGAAGTTTGTGAACCTAATTGATACGTCAAGGGGAGATATCCCTTTAACCTAGAGATTTAATACAATATTAGGTCATCCACATCCTAGTATTGTCTCCATGTTACCCTAAATTTGGAAGGCTTGAAATACCTTCCAAAAGTGAAAATTTGGTTGATAAATTTTTTGTCATGCCTATTCAAACATCATATAATATATAAGAACCTATATTTTTTACTTCATGGTATTAAATTCAATAAAATATCTAAAGGAAATAATGAGTGATTGTTGAAGAGGCTAAAGCTCAAGCTACATCTGAAATTGATAGAGTGAATCATGAGGGTGAGGAAGAAAATCAGGTATCCATAGCCCAACTAAACTTAATCTCTCTTTAAGAATTATTTCAAGGATATTACATACCCAATCCTATTCATGAATATCCTACCATTCCACATACTCCATCTCAAACTCAATAACATATCCATCACCATCCCACCATCTCCCTTCTTGAAGGTGAGCCTATTTTATTGAGGACAGAGGAAGAAGTTATAGTTGAAACTAAGTTTCAAGGAGAGTATAATGAATATTATTCAAGTGTATATGATTAATATATATTCATTTTTACTCCACTTAGGGAAGAAAAGTGAAATTTATATTTCAAGAATGATCAAGAATGTGAGTTTGAGGAAGGAGTGCAAGCTGATCAAGCTACTACAGCAAAAGAAGAAACCTATAAAAATGTACTTTAGATTATATATCTTCAATATGGAGTTAAATAGAATGATGATGAGCTTTGATCATATTACCTAGACATATGTAATGAATATGAGGCTCTTCAAGTGCCTATATCTCCTATTGGACATATTGAAGATATTGTTAAGGTTGTTCTCTTTCTTGAGAAATAATGTGGGGATCCTCAAGAGACCATTTAAGATCAAATAAATCATTATATGGATCCCCTAGAAGATAATAATGATGTTTATCCTATAATCCAAGATGTGTTCATGATTGAGGTAGGTTAAAACATCAAGAAACATCATGAGAAGGGTCTTAAAGCATAAGATGAGTTCATCTTCATAGGTGACTAGTTTATTGTTGTTGTTTTACTTGAGAGCATGCCAAGAGGATTGGAAATAAAAAAGATGATGAAGAAAACAAGATAAAGATCTAAGAATAAAATTACCTCCTTTAATTTTACACATTATAGAACAAAAGATCCCAAAAATGTCCCCTTTGATCCAAGAAGAAGAAGATATGTTTAGGTCAATTATACATACTAGTTGTTTATGTTATGTCTTATGTTCCCTAAGTGCTTAGTTACCACATGTGTGTGTCTGATTTACTTTTTTTTATGTGTGTTGTCCTTGTTTTGTGTGGTTTATAGGTTCAATCAATTTGTTTTATCTTGGTCAAGGTCTAGTATAGGTTTGAGGTTGAGTGCAAATGACGCCATTACCCAATGGAATGACAAGGCTACCAATATAATAAGCATATCAATCATGCTACCCATATGAATCACTAAATTATTTACCAATTTTTTCCCCTAGGCCAAAAAGGGGTAATACATATAGTTTTAAACTTAGTTACTAGCCTTTTTATGAGTCTTAAGCCTTTTTTGGAGAAATTAAGATAATTTAGCATTTGTTAAGATTTTTAACAATGTTAAAGTTTTATTTGTGGCTAATGTGAGTCTTCCCAAAGCCTCTTTATTGTATAATTTGTTAAATATAATGGTGAATCGGTCAAATAAAGTCAAAAGTGGCCTTATAAAGTGTTATGTTCATTTCATGAATCCATCTAACCATGCATTAGTCTCCTTTATATTTGTCAATGCACTCCAAGTTCATTTAAGTCACTTTATAGGCCAAAATTAAGGAGTTGTGAATAATTTTTCAAGGAAAAATTATTTAAAGAGAAGATATAACATGTATGTTGTAAAGAAAAAGTCAAAGTATCAATCTGCATGTTATAACAAGTCTTTTACTTTAGTTCTAACTCCAAACAAGAATTTCAAAGTGCTTGTACATATTTCAAAAGCCCACTTTTAAGTGAAAATAGTTTAGAGGAGTCTATTCTACTTCCATAGGTTAGATTCATGCTTGGAATGAATTTTTAGGTCTTAGAGATGTAAAAAATTCTCTCCTCCATAACTCTCTTCATAAGCTCATAAGGGCAAATTTCAAATACATGGTACAAGATGTACATATAAAGATGGAGGATAAAATATTGACCATATATAGGGGTCCTAGTGGCCTTCAAATCCTTATCATTTATTTTTAGATTGAATCTCCCAACATTATGAACAATTTCTAAGATATTAAGGCATAAAAAATTTACTCAAAAACCCACTAGCTAAGTTTTGGGAAATTTTTATTACAACAATGGACTCATTAAATAATGAGAACAATTTAAATGGATCCTTATAGGTCTACACAAACATCTCACACCTTTATCCACCCAGTTGGCATGTGTGGCATTAGAGATTGAAATGGAGAGCCTCTTAAGGATAATTTTTAGGTTTTACACTTAAAGTTGAAGACTTTATATAGGGTTAAATACACCCAAATTATTGTTGAGTGTGATCACCATATTATAAATCAATTTAAGGCTTCCCAACCATATGTTCATTCTTTACATAGTATTTTAAATAACATTCATATTCCCAACTAATTTCACTATGTATAGGTTGATTGTTTAAAAGTGGTTGAGAAGGTCTTATCCTACATTTTGAAAAGGTATATGAGGGTTTCTACCTAATAATAAGTTTATAAAATCAATTTAATATGATCTAAAAATTTTAAAACATCAAGACATACCTCATGGAGCCTTCATATAGAAAAAAATGTAGACCTTTAGGTTTTATCCCTATGTGAGATACATACTAGTGATCATGAAGTGGTCTTAAGTCTTCTAAAGAAATATCTACCTAATTCAAGTATGATAATGAGTCTTATTCACTCTAAACACTCACCAAGAGGTATGATTTACTTCAATAAAGGTAAAGTACATAGAAGGAAGGTCTAGGCCTAGTAGAATGGACACATATGCCTATCATGGACATGATAGGAAAAGATACTAGTTTTATGTGTTAGATGGAGGACCTGGAAGGTCACATAAGTTAAATATAATATGATAAAGGTGGGATACCTTACTAACATCATCTATATCTAGACAACTATGTGAAAACTCACCCTATTTAGGCTTGTAACCAAGTAAACAATGACGACACATACATGATTGTTAGATGATCATGATAGATGAAACCATTAAGTATAAGGGGAAGATAATGTCTACATATCATTCCAATATCTATCATAAATTTAACGTGATGTTAAGAGTGATATGAGATTATCTTCAAGGTTGAAGAGGTATAATCAGACCTATTAGGCCTACACATCCACACACATGCATGTGTGTAAGCTTATAAAGGAGTCTTGACTCTTGTGAGTAGATTCAATAATAAATAGGGATTGAAGACACTTT
Source organism: Torreya grandis (assembly GCA_037957365.1). Classification (NCBI taxonomy): domain Eukaryota; kingdom Viridiplantae; phylum Streptophyta; class Pinopsida; order Cupressales; family Taxaceae; genus Torreya; species Torreya grandis. The sequence goes on along the minus strand of JARHVA010001352.1, from coordinate 1,332,134 downwards.
ATATTGTTTTAAATAACAAAAAAAGTTTTAATATATTATGTTTAATGGGTTTCCATTCCTAGAAGAGTAGCCAAGATATTTAACATACACCTACAGCCAAGAAGAGTTCCCTTTTAATGTGAACAATGATAAGAAAGGGTACAATGATTGTATGAGATATTTATTTTGGATGAAAAAGAGACTTTATATAAAAAATTGAGATAAAAAAACCCAAATAAGGTAGGGAGGGTGATCAAGATCAATTTTTTTTAGATCCTATACTCACACAATCCAAACGAACAAGCATAGTCAGGCCTATTTATAATGAGCAAGAATAGAAAGGATTATGTGAGATCATGTGAAAACATAATGGATATCAGTCAAAATATTATAATTTTCCCTCATTAAAAATAATACATTATAAAACTTATATATCTTCAAGGTATTTCCTTTAGGCTTAATAGACTTGATTGAACATTCATAAATACACACACCTATATGGGTAAAAATTTGAAGAGGAGGCTTTGTAAGGATGATTTGATAAGTTATAGACCATAATAAAGTTATAAAGACTTCAATTAAACATTATATTATGTCTTGAAGCCTTCTATAAAGAGTAGAAAGGATAACACAATTAGTTATGGTTTCTTGTTGTGTTAGGCTCATAAACCCTAGGCATGGGAAATTAAAGATATAGTAGGACTATGGATAAAAATGGTGAGTATTACCATTTTAAGATTTAAATAATGTTCCATTTTCAACTCATACTAAACACCAAAGTATCACTTTAAGTTTGCATTATCTTTTGACCTCACCAATACACAGTCTACCAACCCAAGTTGTGATTTGAAATGATCATATTTTTCATGAGGGTATGCATGGTGTATCAATATATTAGGAATAAGAGGGAACCCATATTAACTCATAAATCATGGAATTTTTATTTTCATCTAAATCATTTCCTTTATGAATCATTCTTAAGACCCTAACGCACTCACAGGCTGCTTAGAAGACTAGTTTTAACTCGATGGGAGAAATATGCCTTACAATGGATTATAATGGATATATTTGACCTTTAAATGACTTGGGTGAAATTATTAGGGATAATTATCACCTGATAATTGTATAGTTTGGCATGTGTAGGTATGTAACTATATGAAATGATCATAAATGCATGGTTGTAGGTGTGTTTATGAAGAAATGGGGTCTTAAATGGCTTAAAAATCAAGTTAAAAGGTATAAAAATAATTTAAAATGGTTATAAAATCATAAAAACATATATTAATATCTCATATAGAGGTATATGAACTATCCATATCATTAATTTGGCCAAGAAGAAAGGAATGCACTAGTTTACATGTCAAGAAGCCCATCTATAAGCCTACAACGTACTTCAAGAGACATCCTTTAAATGGATGAAGTTTTGTGATGATTTTTATAGAATAAAAATATATTTATATGAACTATAAATTGACAATATCTTGGAAAATCACCTCAATCAGACTTTCAAGCCTATTTAAGCACCTAGACTAGGATTTTAACCATTTCATGGTTTACCCATCCATAAAAATTATCTAAAATTTAAATTTGACATGGAGAATGGTTATGGGATGGGTAACTTTAATCACAAACTTTTACCAAGTTTCACCTTTGTGGGAGCCAATTTGGGCCAAAACTTAGTTTCTAGGCATGGAGGCTTAATTGAGGCCTAATTAGGAAGAGAAATAAGGTGATTAAGTATACTTCCACTCACTTTCAAGACATTAAATTTGAAATGGAGATATAAGGAGATACTTATTACTCAAATATATTCCCATTTATCTAATATCCTCCATATACTATCCTACACAAGGAGATTTATCTATTTTTAGGGCTACAAGGAATTGGAGCTTTTGGTATAAAATAAGGTCTTGGTGAGTACTTGAGGTTTAAAAATGAGTTTTCACATGTATGATATTATATGTATATTATTTTCATGGAGAATAATTACATTTTTGAAGGCAAACTCAATAATTTACACTTGCAAGAAAGATAGGTGTAGTAAGCCCAAGTAGGCTTCAAGACACCTAAGAAGTTTAATCATCATTGTAGGGTCAGTTTTAAGAGTTTCCTAAATATATGAAAGGTTTAAAGAGTATAAAAACATTAGTATAACATTAATTTATAGTCAATGAGGCCAATTATCATCTCACAAGCAAATGTAAAGGGTAGTTTTGAATAATAATTGTCAGATGTCAAGCAAGATGAAGACCCATATGCCACTTGGGAGATACACATATTCATGGGAGTAACATGTCATTGAGGACATGATGGATAGTTTCATAACTCATTATTTTTATAAATATATTTTGGACATATGTCACATATCTCTCCTATGCCCTTGTCTCTTCTTCTCTCTCATGTTTCTATAAATTAAACCTTGATAAGCTATGTATGTATCCTCCACCTAGGTATGTCAAAGCCCTACCAATTTTCAATCCTTTGATAAGTGATAAAATTTTGTTTTATCTCCTCCTTTAATTAGTTTCAATGTTTTTTCATGACTAGTATATATTTTAAAGTGATTATCTTTACTTCCTTGGCATGTTATCCTTCTCTAGCATTCATATTTAGTTTGAAAGCCTTTTTACAGGTATTTTAAAATGTCAAAGTGAAGTGTAAAAGGTTGAGTGAGTTGTCTATTCACTAGTTTCATTGTATGAACTCTTTACTAGCCTCCTATCCAAAGCATATTTCACAACCTTCATGTGAAATTATGATGTAGAGAGGTATATTGGGAGTAGTGTTTATTTCAAGTTAGTCTCATGGTTGAAGTACATTTTTAATTGGTTGGTAGTAGTCAACTTATTTGGTTCATCGCCTCTATTATAATAGGTTTATCTCTCTTTTCCTATAAATTTATTAGAGTATTATGTGATTCTAAGTGATAAATCAAGGGGATCTATCCCTTTAACCTAGATATTCAATATAGTATTAGGCCACCCACAGCCTAGGATTATCTCCATGTTACCCCAAATTTGGAAGGCTTGAACTACCTTCCAAGGGTGTAAATTTGGTTTATATTAGTTCCTTGACTAAATTAAATCAATTATAAGATGTTTTATTCTTATCCTTTAATACATATAATGTGAAAAAAATTTACATTGGAACAATTGAAAAACTTTAAACACCATGATGATGAATATATTCAAGATTATGCCATTCAATTTAAAAGTGCATCATATTTCTTAGCATATCAACCTTCATATTTGAAAATAAAAATCATGTTTAGTATAGGTATTAATCCTCCACTAAAATAAATGGCATTACATAAACATTATACCATATTTATTCATATATACATGTATGTGCATAGATATGCTTGTTTCCTACTCAAATATAACTGAGCATTAAATATATCTCCTACAAAGTACAAATGCTTTATTCATGATGCATATGAAGGGAAAAAATGAACAAGTGAATAAAATGAACAAATATGTGGCATTCCAAATCTTTATATGTCACATTTTCAAAAGTTACTTAATATGAGACCAATACCTAATCGATATACTCCACAACCACTTCAAATTAAACCAAGCAAAAATCATCCTCACCAAAAGGATTTAACAATTACATTTTTAATGGGTAGATATTATTTATACCATAACCATATTTATATTATAGATAAATAAACATTTTGTAACGGAAGATGTAAGACACAACTTCGTTATACCATAAAAGACTTAAATCATAGAGGAAGTTGGAAAAACTCATTGGGATACATAATATTGTCAATTATTTGTGGTGCATATGTTGTCCAAATGAAAGTAAGGGTCATTCCCCATAAAACTCAACAAAATTTTACATTGGTTACATTTTGGCTATATCAAATGGAAGCTAAAATAGATCAAAATCAATAAGGTATTTCACTCTCTTACAAAGGAAGATTATTTCACATACCACATGATGGTGATGGTAATTTTACTAAGAAATTAAGGAGATAATAGGACCATGCTATGAACCTTTTTCACTAAAAAATATCCAATAATAATAAAATTTATCTATTTTATGCACATTAACCAAAACAAATTAAAAATTCTAAAATAATCTAAAAATAAAAGATTCAAGAAAATATAAAAACATTCAAATAATTAAAAAATACAAAAATAATCAGCATTCCCATGTTTTATTATCTCCTTGGCATCTATATTGTTTTATTTATCTTAGTATATAGTATACTATTTCTTTTTGTATACACATATGTTTCACCTAACTTTGAGTGTGATATAAGCATACCTAGACACATGATATGTACACTTACAAATGTTGGACCTCTCCTCTACCCATGTCATATAGTGTGTTTGGGGAATATACTTATTTAATAATGATTTATAAAGGTTACACATCCTTTATTATCATTTTTACATTATCATGTTTGAGATTATAAATTAATGCTTACACATGTCTATACCCATACTCATATATTTCATAGTGTACTTGATATTCTATATTATATAGCATTTTTTGCTCACACACATATGCAAGGACTAGTATAATATTATTATGTTGGTTTATTATACTTCATTCATTCACATTTTCACTTCCTTGAGTGTATTTATTACTTGTGGAACATTTGAGTATGTCCTTGCCTATTAGCCCTTATGTTATTGTATCTTATTTGGACATTTAAATATGTCATTTTACGTTGATTGAAAATTTGAAAATGTCACTTTTTTTTATTGTATAGCATTTAAATATGCCCCTTATATGAGGTATATTTGGACCATTCCCTTTTCATCACATTGAGTGCTCTAGTGTGTGTGTTTGATTGTTTATTAAACCTATATTGTTAGTCTCTAGACATTACCATGATCTATATCATGCATCTTACGACTTGATATGATAACATAATGTGAATTTCATTGATATATCTACTCATACATGTTACTCATATATTTTAAATTATTCATACACATATTAAATAGTTACCCTATCATTTTGAGATAAGGTACCTACCATATTCTATTTCCTTCACCTTAAAATGGGGAGCGTATCAGTGGGGGAAAGTCATAAAAGCATGACCTCCAAATTTTTCAAAAATTATAGATTTAAGTTAGGGCATGTCAAAAAAACATGAAATTACACTTAATATATTTTTATTATATTCATATTTGTGTATGGGAATCATAAATACATGACCTCCACACTTGTACAATCTCTAGTTTAGTTTCATGATTTAGATATACACTTGGATCAGAATTCTACACATCACACTAATTTTGCATCGATTTGAAACATATTTTTTTATATTTATGACACAGATAATACATATTATAGGTTCATATTACATGTTATTTCACCAAAAATAAAAAATTATACCATTCACCAAATCATACCGACTACACCAAGATGTAATGTTATCAAACATTTTTTGTTGCAGCAATTTGTTTATTTTATAGGTTGAAGTGATTAAATAATTTAACATCACCAAATTTATAGGTTGGATTGATTAAATCATCCAATATAACCATATTTATAAGTTTAGTGGATTAAATCACTCACCCTCACGATATTACATATTCAAACTTGAGTTGTGTGATTGATATTTAGTGATCTTGATGTAGGAGCATCATCAAGGTCAATGCAAATTTTAGTTTAATATGTCAATATTTGGGTTGGTATGAATTAGGAAGGATTATAAGTTTTTTTATGTGTTTGAATCCTTGTCATGATTCATCACCATTGTATATAATTCATTTTAGTATAGTTTCAAGTTTCCTACCAAAATAGAAAATTCAAATATTTAGGGGTTCATCAAGGTCTAATCATAAGTTGTAAATGTTTTTCAACTATTAACTAATTTTAAAATTGTCTTTAAAAAATAAACAATATGTGAAACATAGAATCATGTATAAACTTGGCAGGTTTTGATGAGCCATTAGGTTGTTGAGGCATATATATTGTATGAAACCAAAAGAAACCAAGAGTAGACACTTAGTTATAAGTTGATAAGCTCGAACCATCAGAAGAAGAGATCGAGGAGGAAATAAAGTGAAATATAGATTATAATTCTATATGTTATTTTATAGGGGTGTTTTATTGTCTATAAGGTCTGTAATAGTTGCAAGAGTCTGTACATAAATTTTCAAGCATAAGTGAATGAAAGAAGGCATATTATGATTATTGTTGTATTCTTAGACATATTAGATGTGTAAGTACATGTTATTTAATGTTTTTTTAATATTATTTCATGATTTTATGATATTCCATGAGCTATAGGGTATGATAAATAAGGTATTTGGTAACATAGTCTAGAAAAGTTGTAGGTATAGTCATAAATATGCACCTACAACACGGCCAAATTACATTTTTAATATGTTTAAGGACTATTCAAAGAATTTAAGTGATAAAAAAGTGAAGGATAATGGTGGGTAAAATCACATATAGGTTTTATATCAAAAAAATTCATCTCAAAATCTCAATTTATGCATTTTTTAGTTTTTTCAACCTTATTACAGGCCTACTAGGGTTTTGGGAAGAAAAATTTCTATATATTAAGATTTAGCCCTTAATAATACATAAAAATTTATGTAATGGTATAAGATAGATTTTTTGAAATAATACAAGTTTTTTAATAAGTTTATGATCAAAATAGAAGAAGATATTGAGTTTTTAGTATTGTAGACTTATAGGTCAGTGTTAAAGCCCTTGTGTAACAATTCTAGAAAGTGAAATATCTTGAAATTAGTTGATCAAAAAGTTATGAAATTTTGTGGACACATGATCATAGGTATTTTTAAAATAATACAAGTGTTTTATTATCTTAAAACTCCCTACAACAAAATATATTAATGACTAAGTTTTTTTTGCAAACCTAATTAGATCTAAAACAAAGCTTCAACATAATTGTTTGTGATTTTCTTTGAAATGTAAATCTATAAAAAATTATTAGAAAGGTTAATTAGATTGTGTAATATGGTATAATTAGTATAAATTAATTTTATGGGGTTTAAAGTATAAATTTTAATCCCTTTAGGTTCAGAAAACAAGAACGAACCTATTAGAAAGCCTTAAAACTCTATTTGTCAATCCTAGTGGATGAAACAAAGCATAAGGGAATGATAAATATTATTTATTAAATCAGTAATAATTGATATGAATAAAATAAAATAATTTAAAAGTGTGTGAGAATTAAAATTTTTGAATAAGGCTTCATTGAATAAGCTAATAGATCTAGAATAATATCAAGAAGATTGTGTATAAGACTGTTTGTTGTTTTTCTATTTGAAGATTGATAACCATGGATGATTGAAAGTCATGTTTGAGATATAAGGAATTTAAAATAATTAAAGTATATTATGAAAAATCATAATTATAATTCTAAAATAAAGATCCATTCAATAAGGTGATGAGCCTAGGAAATAAGGCATAGAGACTATGTTATGTTTATTTTCAGAAATCAGACTTGCAAACTATGAAAATGTAAGATTCATGAGTGCGTGGAAGACTAAAGACATTTAAAATGTCTATTTTATATGATTTAATTTAAATTAAATACTATAAATAATGATATAAGTCTATTATTATAGAAAGTAGGCTTAACATAACCCTAATTTACATCAAATTAGATGTAAAGATAGATGACATGAAGTAGGCATTAGCATGTTTAAGGCAATGTTTCAAAGAATGGAATAAATCAGAATAAGGGTTATTAATAAAAATGGATCAAGTGGCCAATTAATTATACTTTGAAAATGATAAAGAGGTATTAAGAAATCAAAAATTGGAAAAGAATGATAAGGGTGCTAGAAATCCAACCTAAGGAGAAAATTGGATAGGTAATTAGTCCTCAATTTTTTTATTTTAACAATATATCTAAATGTGTGATTGAAAGTATGCAATTTTATGAAAATATGACTCAATTTGAGGGATAAAAATTTTAAATAATGAGGACAAGTTTATAATGAACCATAAATAGTTGGTTGTAGATTTAAAGCATAAAGAGCAGAAGAAAAGTGTGATCCTCAGCCAAGAAGATAAAAATACAATCAAAAGAGATGAAGATGATAAATAAAAAGGTAAATATCAGGTGTATGATATTAAAAAGGTAGAATAAAAGTCACATGATCATCATTATATGATCAAAACAAATGAAGGATATGAACCAAGTTCTCAAAAATAATGAAATAAGATTGCAAAGCAAGTAGTTGTTGATAATTTTGACTTCACAGGTCAAATTGTCACCCCTACCATTCAAAACTTTGAATACCATGAAAATTTTCCTTGTGATTCATTATTTAGTCCTGAAAATTCCTTAAATAATCCATGGTTAATAGGTCTTAAGTTTGTTTACGTGATTTAGGGCCTTTTCCTTCAGTTGTCTTATACTTGTCTAGTCATTTTTTGGTCTTTTTGAGCCATTTTAGTGGTGAGAAAAGTATAGAGTGTATTTTTTAGTGTCATATAATGTGTCAAGGTCATTAAATACCTAAAAAATGAACTATCAGGCTGATCACATTCTGGATTAGCTCTATGACTCATTTCTATGCAAAATTTAACCATTTTGTGCCATCTAGAGAAGGTTTTGATAGTATATGATCAAGAGTAAGATTTTTTATGTATTTATTCACCTAATAATACATTTTAAATACTTAATAAACCATTTTAAATCATTTTAATCAAATTTCCTTGGTGAAAATAACATTTTTAGTGCAAAAATAGGCCTTTTTGAGGCATTCTTTAAGTTTTAAGAGGATTTTTGTGAGAAAATAATCATATATGCTTAATTTTATCCTTATTGGGTCATATAAATGGTTTTGATGAATTGATAGGTGAAAAATTTGCAAAAATCAACATGGCTCCATTTTTTACCTTTCTTGCATGCCTAGAAGGGCGGTTTTCAAATGCTCAATATGAGAAGAGGAGAGAGAGTTAGGATATGAAAATTTTGAAATTGTTATGGGTATGATTAATATTTAAATTAGTGTAATTTTTTTGTTTATTTTTCCCCAATATTTTAGGATAATCACTAAGAGTCGCAGTAGGTCACTACAGCCTATGTATATGAGAGGGGTCTTTTCTTTGACCTATTTCTCAAGATAAGTAAATCATTAATATAAATTTTGTTGTTGTATGTTTTTATAGGTCATTATTCTCCATTCCATATTATTCTCATTTGATAACTCCTTCTAAGAAGGAATTTATAGCATAAAACCTCGTTCCTTTCACTATTTTTCTGAGTGGTCTCTTGGAGCAATTCTAAAGAAAAATATGGGGTTTTAATCAGATTTTTAAATCTTAAGTGGTTATAAATGGATGAATAAAATAATTACACACCTATTTCATGCAATTAAAATTTCACAAGTTTCCATTCTGAGTGGGTCTCTCTGACAGAGTTCAATCTGAGTATGTTTCTTCAACAAGGTACTAATGCACTTTTTGAGCTTGTTTTCAATGTTCTTATCCAATAATAGTGGATGAAATAGGTTTTCAAGTTTTTTGATCAAGAACCAAGTTACAAGATGCATCATGACCTTGACAAAGCCTCCAACTTCTTGCATCATGGTTGACACTGAATCCATACATTTAAGGATGAGCCCCTTCAGGTCCTAAGGCATTCATTAGAATTCATAAGGAGTCTTGGGAAGTTGAGGAATTTTCTATATTAAAATGAACACTAAAACACATAAGGCATCACAATTCCATACATTACTATTTTAAGCAAGTGAAAAGCACATACAGGTCTGCATCATACATAACCACTAATATTTGCCTTCAAGTAGGGCAACCAAATGGGATGAGAGCATTTGATCTTGTTTTAAGCTCTTAAGATTGGAAGAATTCATTTTATACCTTGAAAAAAGGCCTAAAACTATTTAGGAATCCATAATAGTACTCATTGTCAAATTCCCACTTCCAATGCCCTGTACACTATGTATCCACCTACAAGTGGCCCCCACAGAGATCCAAAGGTGTTGTTTTGAGGGAGATTGACAAATTTGACACCTTCATTAGGTTGGAGAAGGTGATTGTATAGCATAAAATCCATGTTTATTTCATGAAGTAAAAATAAGTTTGAGAGTTGAGGCATTTCTTCAAAAGAGGAATTCAGGGACAAGTTTCCCTAAAGAATGAAAACAATGACCCTGTAGCTTTTTTGGAATTTTCATGAAAGGACAAGTGAGAGTTTTGACCACTCTAGATGACTCTATTTGATAGTCCTCATATAGGGGTATAAATTTAAAATAATTTTTATGGATATGACTAGAAGGACTAAGTGGATAAGGTCTCCAACTTTGATGTTGATTCACTACCTTTTTTTTAATGTTTTCAACAGGGTTTTGAACTTTCAATATGACAACACAGGGGCTCCAACATGTCAAGTTGGTTAGTACATGGGATTTAAGGCCATTTTAATTATTGGTAATAATGGTTCAAAATACATATCAATAATAGATAGAGATCATGTTCATCATTCATATGACCACCTACAAGACCTAGTATAGGTCCAAATTGACACCTATAGTTGGCTGTGAGGTAGCAGTAGAGGTAAGGTTGAGCACTCATGTAAAATACCTAGTTTCCAAATGTGACTAAACTGAATTTCAAAAACTAATGAGACCAAGAGTATTAATTTTTCATGAGTACCAAGAAAGGATTAGTCAATGAAACCTATAGGTGTAATTTTTGCATCATAATGATACTTATTCCGTATAAGTTGTCATAAGATTAATCATGTTGGAGGAATGGTGAAGAGTTCCATATAAGAAAGCATGAAGAGACCTTAAGTCAAGGTTTGAATGTTAATGAATGATATAAAAAGGACACTTTAAAGGTCTTAGAAGGATTAAATGGATACCAAATAACTTACATCCCTATAGTGACCTTCAACAAAGTAACCTATAGCCACTCATACATAGTCATATCAAGTGAAGAAGGAGCTAGGTTTGGATGCTAACCCTATGTTTTGTAGTTAGGTGTTTTGATTATGGATGGTATTATAAAATGGAATGAAAGAAAGGTTTGAGTTTTTTATTAAGGATTAAAATATTCTAATTAATAAAATCATATAATCAAGTTCACTTAACATATACACCTATAATTGTGTATAGGGGTAGTAAAGTTTTTTTTAACTCTTTGTGGTGTTGAGGTGTTAAAAATAATATTTTAAGATGTTGAGGAGGATAATATTCATGTATATGGACTAAAATGTGACTCTAATATTATGATTATTTAAAATTTATTATGACCTTGAATATGCAAATATATAATAACACCTACATCCACTTGTTTAGCTTGCATAAGGATTAGTACTAATTGGTGAATGTCACAACTATCTTGAGGTGATTAGTAAGATGGTTGTGGTCAATTATGTGATCTCCTAATGTTTTGAATTCTTAAAAATATACAAATTTACCTTATTATTTCCCTCCTTTGAGGCAAAATAAGTGTACCTACAGGTTGCAAGGAAGGTGAACATACTAAGTTTGACAGTGAACATGTTGATCACTGTGAGGTTCCTCATGGAAGATCTTGGTGCTAGTGGTCTAGGAGTCCTATTTTTTGGAAGAATTAATAAATTTAATTAATTAATAAGCTATTTATAACTTAATAATGACCTTGGAAGGTTTCAACAACCTACAGGTATGGAATTTTAGGTATACACAATCAACATTTGCACTAAATCCTTACTATTTAGAAGGTCTATGAGGAAGTAAGGAAGAGTTTGGAGTTATGTATAGTTATGAAACATATTCATAATGAATATAAAAATATTAAGAGACAATTTTATCATTAAAAAAAGTGCATTCAAGTTTTAAATAAGACAACATACAATATATATGCCATTTTTTACACATAGTCAATGCTTAGAAAGTTTATCTTAGGAATTTTGAGGTTTAGAGGTGATAGAAAGGTCATTTTGACCTAAAATTTTGTAAAAATGGTACTAATTACCCAATTAAAACCTATATATATTTTGTATTCATGATAAAATTTGGCACATATTCTCTATTTTATCTTAGAAGTAGGCCACTTTCAGGTATGCACGAAGGCGAAGAACGATGAGAAAAGTGACCAAAATGAGTGTTGGGTGGTCTTGGAGGATTTTTTGGTGATTTGGGATGATGAAATAATTTTTTTTTTAGTGTGAAAAAACATTAATGAATCAAAATAATGATGATAAAAGTCTCATAAGTGTTGGTGGGTAACCATTTGCAGTCAAACCCCACAAGCCTAGACTAGGCCTTTTGCCCAACAGGGGGTCATTTTCACTTCCAAGGTCTAATGACGATTAAAAATAATTAAAAAATATTAATGTGGATATATTATATGTTTTAAAGATTTTTTTTTTCATAATAAGTCATAAATAAACCATTTTTTGGCCCAAGCTCATCATAGGGTGCACAAAATGCAAGAATCAACTTGAGTAGGCAATTTGGATTGCACATATCTTCTTGGAAAATTTTCATGGGAGATCAAGGATATTGGAAAATTTGGATAGGGTCATAATATTCCAATTTTTGTAATTTTTTCAAGTTAAACATCACAACTTTATGAACAAAGGTTAAGAGCGAACACTAGAATAAAACCCTCCCAAAACTGTGTTTTGAACTAGTTTACAAATATTGAGTTGGATACCACAGAAAATTCCATATTTGGTTCATGAAAACTACCATATGTTGTAAGGTACTCTCATAGGGCCTTCACATTTTTTTTTTACAACTTCACTTGTACGAATTTGTACAAAATTAGTAATTTTTTAGGTTTTTGAGGTAAATTGAGTGTTCCAAAGAGTGTAGAAAGATGAAAATTGATGAAAATTTAATATTAAGAATTTTTTTCCTGATATATCTCAAAACACCAAAATAATTCATCCAAAAGTTCTCAAACCATTCAACTCTTTTGGGCTAGTCAGAAAATGCCTTGCAAGGACAAGCCTTCTAAAGGCCATTTCATGGTTTTGGTAATTCCAAGTGATTCCAGACCAAAAAAATTGACATGGATCATGGTGGAGGAATGAAAAAAGTGAATCAAACAATTTTTTAATTTTTCACATGTGTGATCTCCCAGATGCAAAATTTCTCTTCTAGGCCTAAAAGGGCTAATTAGGCCTAATTTGGCAAGTAAATGGGCTAGAAAACACATGTTCACTTGGATTTGGCTCACTAAATTTTGTATGGAGCTGTAATGTGATATAGGGTATCTGTAACAAGTATCATATTCTCACCAACACTTCCATATTCTCTCAGACAATGAGCTTTATAGAAAAAAGGGCTACAAGGAGCCCATGGGAAATGCATGTTTTTGGTGTTATTCTAGGTCTTTCTTAGTGTTTTATGCATAAAATTTCTTTAAAATAGGTTTGGTGTGTCCTCAAGAATCCATCCATGGTGTAAAAGTTCAATTTTTATGTAAGGATGAAGAAAACTCCTTTTCCATCTATGCCATAGTGTAAAATGAGCCTTTTAAGGGGTTTAAAGGCTAAATAGGTACATATAGCCTATTACAATAACTTAGAAAGTTGAGTAAGGATATGGAACGCCATATTAAATATATTAATAATTCATGAAGTATTAATAATTAAATAAGGCTTTGGAAAAGGTCTCCAACAAGTGCAAATAAGACTCTTTCTCTTCCAAAGCCCATGCGCAAGACAAAGTCAATTTGTTGAAGGAGTCTTATAACCAACTCATGAAAAGTGTTAAAGAATAATTAATGAGCCTATATAAGGGTTAAAATAAAATAATTTAATGGAATTTAATACCTATATTCATGGAGGAGGACTTACTCACCAAGGGAATATGCAAGCTAATTTCTAGGAGCTGTAACAAAAGTTTAGGCACTCTCTAAGTGACTTATGATTGAAAAAATCAATTTTAACATGTTACTAAAACTCATAAACATTGGATAACCTATATTCCATGCCACCCTATGAAATAAAAAAAATTTAGAAGGTGAAATTTCTACGTACCATTTTGGAGGAGCTATTTGAAAGGACATTTTCCTAGTTTTGAGGCTCTTGTCTCATTTCTCCTCTCTCTCATTTTCTCTATATGTAAGCCAATTTTTGGCATTAAAAGGGATCCTTAACCTAGTTTTTGGAAATAAAATGCTTAGAAAACATTTTTATTTTCTTATTTTGATGAATAAGATAGAATTCATACTTCCTTAAAGCTATATTTAGTGTATTTTCTTGGTTTGTTGATAGATGAAAGTGATAGTTCTTACTTCCTCTCATCTTTTCCTTTCCTTATTACCTATTTGTAGGTGTTAATATCATCCTTATAGGTTTCATAGTGTGGTTAAATCATCTTGTTTGTATGGAAAGTGCAAGATTTATTTAGTGTATTTGAGAGACCTATTGAATAGGTGCCTTAGATCATGCATCAAACTTGAGCCTCTATGTGAAATATTAATGTTTGAAGGCTTCCATTTGAGAAATTTAATTAAGGTTTTGTTATTATCCATACTTTTAGTGCATATAACACAAATGAAGGTCATATTTTGATGTATCACCCTAGTTAAATAGGTTTTCCTTTCAGTTTACCTTCTTCATTTTTTCCTTCCAAGCTAGTAGTGTAGAGTAGAGATCTTAATTGATACATCAAGGGGAGATAGACCTTAGAATATAAATATTCAATCCAAATATTAGGTCACCCATAGCCTAGGATTGTCTCCATGTTACTTCAAACTATGAAGGCCTAAAAATAACTTCACAAGGGTACAAGTCTAGAAGATAATAGTTTTTGGCATGCCCAATGGGACCCATTGGAGTTGGTCTTGGAGAAATTATAGTTATAACAACATTATTCATGAAGAATTTGGTGACTCCTATCTCAAGCAATTGCTTCTGACATTCCAAGCATAGTTTCCTAGTAAGTCTATTTTTATTGCATTATCATGAATGATTTTTTATGGTTGTGTATGAAGAGAATTCTTATGCTATATTTCCTTATCATCCCTATGATGAATCATATTGTTTCTCTAAGTTTTTTACTATTTATATTAAGAAGAAAGAAGAAACTAAGGTTAAAGGTTAGGGGTTTGACGTTACCTAGATTAAGTTGCGCACCGTATCCAAGCATTGTGGGAGCTCCTCTTTGGCTGTGGAGGAAACACCTATAGAAAGAGACTTAAACAAGGAGAATGTTAGAATAGGATATGGTGGACTGCCAAGCTACGCGCTTGGTCCTGAAAGCATAAAGCTCTATGAGGGATGATAGTCTACTATTTAAAAAAAAGAGTGTTGTATAAAAAGAAATGATAAAAGACTAAGAAAGAGAAAAATAGATAACACGTACCTATTCTCTGCAGTCAGTCTATCACAGTCACTGATGTTGGTATTCCTGTCGAGGTCAGTTGGGTCAATGATGCCAACGTCAGTTTTGTTACCGATGTCGGTAGGGGCAGTGGGTCTTAGATGGGTCTCAGGGTATTTCTGTGGTTGACAGAGGAGTCTAGAAGTTTAAAGGTTTATGCAGGATTGCAGGAAGGTGGATAAAGTCTGCAAAAGGGTTGAGGTAGAGGATAGGTGTGAAAAAGGGGCAAGGATAAGGGGAAGGTCTCTCAGCCTTTCCATAAAAGAAGTCAGATTTCTCTCAATAGTTCTTAGAAATATCACATGGAAACTAATTACCAATGTATTCTAAAATACTAAAATGAGACAGAATACTTAGATTTATTAGATGAAGAACCAAAGGTGTCAGAATGCTTATTCCTATTATGGCTGATGTTGAGGTCCTTGTACAGTGTTTCAATCTAATGTCGGGAGTGACTTGTGCAGAGTTTCTATAGCCAGGAGAGCGATAGTTGAATTCTAATGCTTGGTCTCAGAGTGTGCACGTTGATATGTGAAGAGGTTGGGGGCAACTCAAGGTTAGAGTCTAGCTTATGTAACCAACATCGGTGATCCCATCAGCATCGGCCGACAGTTGATTGACGTCAACAGCTAGAAAATGGGTAAAAGGGATATTTTTAGCCCTTTGCCCATTTCTCCATCCCCCAAGTGTATTTTCCATTGGAGATTGGTCAAAATACAGGTTTATTAGGCATGAGAGTTAGTTAGGAGGTTAAGATGGAGTGAGAATAGGTCATGCTTTAGATGACCTAGTCTCAGGGTGACTCATAGGGTAAGAAATGGTCTTAGGGCGAGGTGTCTAGGTGAGGTGTCTAAGGTGAGGTGTCTAGGTGACGTCATTAATTTAAAATAAGTAGTTTATTTTAAATTAATAAGGTGTGTAAGTGTTTATAAATGGACCAAGGGGGGGTTGACACAATATTGGTGTCTACATTTGCCCCTTTTTGTCTTGTGGTTTGTCCTGACAAACTGCAAGACAAAAATAGATGTGGATTGCCCCAAGTATGAGATGAGGTATTCCCCCTCAAAGCAGAAAATGAGAGAAGAGAACCCAAAATCAGGTGCCAATTTGATAGGTAGTGGATGGGTAAGGTGAGGTGGGAGTGTGAACACTGCAATAGTTGAGATTGCACGTATACCACTTCACGTGATAGGTAGGTCAAACTGTCATAAGCAAGGTCGAGGAACACTATAATTGAAGTAATCAGTCCCTAGCTTATTAGTGGTAGCTGATTGGGTTAAATGATCAAAGTTGTAGCTCAAATGGTTGAATCAAACTAAAATCAAAGTAACCGGTCCCTAGCTTATTAGTGGTAGTTGATTGGGTTAATCGATCAAAGCTGTAGCTCCAATGGTCATCGTGTTCCAAGTATCTCAGGATAGGAAGTGCTCCTGGAAAACACAAAAATGTCACAAATATCGGGGATCAACTTGGTCATGGTCTGACAATACATGTGAAGGGTATAATGTGGGGTGCATACAATTTGCTAACTATTCGTGAGGTAGCATATATGTAATCAAAACAACCAAGGCAAAGTTGTCTCAAAAGTGGTCATGGTCTAAGGAGATAGTCACGATCTTCAAGGTCATTAGTCGAGTCAAGATGAGATATAAGTGATCTCAAGTGTTGTTTGTTGTGGTTAGGGAGATGTATCTGATCTCCAATGTGCCCCATGAGAAGTCTAATGTGACTTCTACAGTGTCTGGGCTGGTTGTTTATCATGATTTTGGGCAGTTTTAGGTCAAATAGTTGGTCCATTGAGTAGATGGATGAACAAATGGCTGATCTAACCTCAGAAGACCCCATGTCAATTGAGTGCTACCTATATAGCCCCTGTGAGGGCCTCAGGCCAATGTAGTTCTCCCCAAAAGGGAAGAAGAGGGTAGGTTATGGATTGGTTTTGACTAGGTTAGGTCATGGTTAAATATTATATGGTTGGTCCATCAGGTAGACAAATGAATGAATGTTTGAGCTAATCTCAGAAGACCCCATGTCAACTGAGTGCTGCCTACATAGCCCCTATTTTAAGGGCCTCAGGCCAATGTAGTTCTCCCCAAAAGGGGAGAAGAGGGTAGGTTATGGAATGGGTTTGACTAGGTTAGGTCATGGTTAAAGGTTAGATGGTTGATCCATTAGGTAGACAAATGAATGAATGGCTGAGCTAACCTCAGAAGACCCCATGTCAAATGAGTGTTGCCTACATAGCCCATGCAAGGGCCTCAAGCCAATGTAGTTCTCCCAAAAAGGGAAGAAGAGTCAAAGAGGTTGTTGGTTGGTTTGGTTATGTTAGAAATGATAAGTGTAAGATGATGTTACAGCTTTTTCCATATTATGTGATGGTGTATGTTGTAACATAGGTTATGTGGTTTTTTATCCTTAGAAATTTTCCATATTCATGATGGTGTATGCTAAAAATGAAATGAGTTTATTTATGCTTCAGCAGGTTTCCATATTGGTGATGGTATATGCTTGACATAAATTGTGTTTGGTCGATAGTTTCCATGTGTTTGTTTGAAATGATGAGTGTATGATGATGTTACAGCCTTTTCCATATTGTGTGATGGTGTATCCTGTAACATAGGTTATGTGGTTTTTCATCCTTGGCAATTTTCCATATTGGTGATGGTGTATGCTAAAAATGAAATGAGATTATTTATGCTTCAGCAAGTTTCCATATTGGTGATGGCATATACTTGACATAAATTGTGTTTGGTTGATAGTTTCCATGTGTATTGTTTGAAATGATGAGTGTATGATGATGTTACAGCCTTTTTCATATTGTGTGATGGTGTATCCTGTAACATAGGTTATGTGGTTTTTCATCCTTGGCAATTTTCCATATTGGTGATGGTGTATGCTAAAAATGAAATGAGATTATTTATGCTTCAGCAAGTTTCCATATTGGTGATGGCATATGCTTGACATAAATTGTGTTTGGTTGATAGTTTCCATGTGTATTGTTTTCCATAGAAACTAATGTGAATGGGCTATGATAATTTATATAACACAAATTGGTATTTGTATTAAATAAATCATGAGGTTATGTTAGTGGTTGAGAAAATGTTTTCGTGGTGATGTTATGTTTTGGCATGTAAGGATTAAAAGATGCATTGCTCTTTCATTGACAAGGACCATAATGATATGATAGGGTTGTTACAAACAAAATCCCCATTCATGCATTACGTTGTTTGACCATTGGTTTGTGTTAGAGAAGTACTCTAATCACTTGAAATTAAGTGAGCTCAAAGTCCCATGGGTTTTTGGGGTAATAGGTGTGATTATGTGAGATGTGAGGATAACGTAACCCTTTTTAGCAGGGATAACTTTGCCCCTTTTATAGGTGACCCTGAGAACGACTATAGGCTAGTCCATGACTTAATAGTTTGCCAGTCAATTTTTTTTTTTTTTTGGTAGACTGATCAATGTAGAAAGTCTACTTGGTGATGTTGTTTTGTTTTGTGGTCATGTGAAGCTGATTGATGTGGGTAGCTTCTGAGAGGGGTGCTATTATGGTAGCAAAATTTGGGCATAGCCATCCTTCGAGGGAGTGGTCTATGTTTTGCTTTGTATGTTTTGATGTCTGTGAATAGTTGTCCTTCAAGGGAGCAGTCTATTAATTATAGCAATAATGTAGCTGTCCTTCAAAGGATCAGTCTACATTTATAGTTTATGACCTTTTGTCAGCCATCCCAATTTATGTTTGGTTTGTGACTAAACTTGTAGTCATGGACTAGACTATAGAGGTTTAGGGGTTTCCCTTTTATTAGGACAAAGTATTTTAATGCTTAAAAAAAAGGTTAACTGATATTTGTGAGGAAAAAGGGTTGAAAGGAATAGGAATGAGGATGATGAAAGGTTGCTCAAGGGACGAGCTCAAGTTAAACATCAAGTGAATGATTACTTGATTAACAGTAGAATGGTCGCAGATGTAAGGCATTAAGGGGCTCAGGTTCTGGCCAGCCTTCTAGAGAAGACAGATGATAAGTCTCTGATCCATACTTGTGCATTATTATATAAGGTCCAAGCCAATTAGGAGCAAACTTGCCTTGTTTTCTACTTTCCATATTGGTCACGTGTTGGTTTTCTTTAAGGACGAGATCCCCAATTTTGAAATCTTGCTCTTTCAAATTTTTGTTATAGGCACATTTGATGTGATGTTGGACGTGAAGTGGGTTAGCATGTTGCTGGCATTTGATGCAACGCTGAACATAGTCACTGCAGTCTTGGTTAAGATTAGGCTAATAATAGCCCAAGTGGAAGATGCACTTGGCAACTGAGTTACCACTAAAATATCCTCCACAAATCCCATCATGGACTTGTTTGATGGCATGAGATGTCTCAGTGGAGGTTAGGCATTAGAGAAGGAGGTTGTTTAAGCCTCATTCATAGAGAAGACCCCCTAGCATGGTGTATCGAGCAGTACTCTTGATAAAATCCTGTCGTCCATTGCAAGAGAGATGAGGAGGAATGATAGAATAAGTCAAGTAGTCAACAAGTCATTTATACCAAACATCATGTGGACTAGAGAGTTTAGGAGGGATTTCCCCTAGAGATGTTGGTTGAGATGTGCCCAAGATAGAAATCTTGGGTTTTGGTGGTTAAAAGGGCTTGGTAAATGGATGTGTCAAAGGGGTAGAGACCTACTCTTTTCCTTTATCCTTTAGATTTTGGGACCTAGTGGTCACATTAACAATGTTGATGTCGAATAAAGGGGGAGATAGTGGTAGAGGGAACATAATCTTGTGTTGGGATCCTGATTCAAATGAGGAGGTTTGGGAGGCATGGGATGGTGTTGGTTGTTTGTCAAAAAGATGGTCGAGAGAGTCCTCAATGAGAAGGGTGCCCTTTTCTAGGTGTTGTCGAATGACAACCTTAAGGGTGCAGCAATGCTTAGTATCATGCCCAGGTGTGTGATGATACCAGTAGATTTGAGTGTCGTCGAACCAAGATGGTTTTGATCTGAGAGGTTGGTATGGCTTAATGGGTGGGAGAACAATGCTAGAAGACTACAACAATCGACATAACAATGAAGCATAGGAACCCACTAATGGGTTTGCGCTCTTTGTTGTAGTAGGGGTTAACAAATTCTGTTTAGGAGTTGTAGGAGGAGTTTTTTGTACCACCTTTTTAGTTGGTGGTGTGGCCACACGTGTAGATGGCACTTTCTTGGTGAGAGGTGTCAAAATTTTTGGTGGAAGTGTGTTTTTGATGGGTAGAGAGAGTAATGGAGGCAGTTTGTTTTTGTGAGGTGTTGGAGTAGGGAGCACTCCTATTAAAGTAGAAAGATGTGGACCCAAGATAGAGGGTAATAATGAAGGTGGGGGAGGAGTTCTCTGATGTGGTTTAGCATCCTTCTTTAGTTTGGTGTGAGGACCACTATTATGCGGGGCAAGGTTCAAATCTACCTTCACTTGTGGGTGAGTGAGGTTTGCTACAAGGCAAACACCAAGAGATTTAATCTGTTTCAGCATGGTAGATGCCTGGAAGGGTTTGGGTTCAGATGAGGATGGCTAAACTTCTGAAGAGTTGGAAGTGGAAGCCTGATCCTCATTAAAGACTTTGGGGTGAATTGTCATAGAAAGATTGGAAGTATAAGGTGAATTAGGATGTGTAAGATAAGGAGCCTTAAGTCACTCCCATAGCACCTCATGTTCTAGGTTCCTAGAATGGATAAATCCTAAGTTTTCTACCAATCGAGAGAAGGGTTTAGATGACCTCACACGAGGCTTTATAGTCGATCTTTTGGAGGATTTGGGCGATTGCAAGAGTGGAAATGTGTTGGATGCAACAATCTCAGGCCAAAGGTGAGAGAAACTCATCACCGGATCTTTCTCGACTGAAGTGGGTGAGGTGGCAAGTTCTTCTCTTGATGGAGAAGGGATTGGAGAATTTGGCTCTTCGAGAAGATAGAGCATAGGGATGATCATGCCTTCCACGTGTGGTCTAAGAGCAAGGAAAGTATGATCCCCCATTGGTAATAAGAAGGATGAGGGTGGGACCACTGGTGTTGGTACCATCAAAGCATCCTCCAATATGGAAGAGGTCAAAGTAGACTCTCCTACGTGTGAAAGGGGGGTTGATGGAAGACTATCCTCCATCAGTGGAGGACAAATAGGAGAGGAAGGCTCCTCTAAAGGGTGAAGTAGAGGGATTATGGCCCCTTCTACATGAGGGTGTGGGGTATGAATGGTAACTTCTTCCAATGGTAGAAGAAGAGGGAAGGTCAGGGCAAGAGGAATAGGTAATATGGGTTCCTCATGAGGTAGAAGTATGTGTGGAGGAGGTGTTTGATGTCGTGGGGTGATATGGGTAAAATAGGCTCTTCTACTCATGATGGAGAAGTGGGTTGACTAACCTCTTCAGACTATGGGAGAGGTTGTTTAGGAATAAAAGGAGAAACCATGTCGATTTTGTGTATATTACATTCTTGAAGGTCATCAACCATGGTGTGAACATTGTTCTGACTCAGGGGATGGTTAGGAAATGGTTATCTAAAGACATCCATGTTTTGGTTGGCCAGTGCATTAGGGTTATCCAAAACAAGGTCCCCTTTGTCTAACATGTCTTGAACAACATTTTTGAGGGTTTTACAATTGTCTGTGTCATGACCCTTGACACGGTGATAGTTACAAAAGTCATTTTCCCTATACCATGCAGGGATGGCTCGTGAGGGGTCAAATTAGATAGGTCAGATTTGAGGGAGATTAAGGACTCCCTACGTTACTAGTTTATCCAATACAGAAGCATATGATTCTCCTATTGGAGTGTATTGACGCTGTACATACCATTGTTGGAATTGTTTTGTGATGTAGAAGGTTCCAACTAGTTGGTTGTATTAAAAGATGATGATCTAAGGACTACATCATTTGTTGATCCCTTGGACTTGGAGTGAGAAGAAGAAGGTTTAGAAGAAGAAGGGTCATTGGATTTTGTGTTGGTATTTTTACTATGCAATTTAACTCTATCCTCTTTGATTGTGTAGAGTTCAAGCTTTCGGGCCATGGTGAAAGCTTCGTCAAAAGTGGATGAGATGTGTTTGGCACATGCTCTTGAAAAGATCTCAATGAGCTCAAGTTGAGGTAATGAAAAGGAGAGTTGGTTGATCAAACCTCTCCAACGAGTAATAAAGTTAGCTGTCGACTCGTCATCAAATTGTCTGATAGAATAAAGGTTTGTGATGGAGACCTTCTTAGTGATGTTGATTGAGAAGTGGTCGAGGAATAGCTGAGCTAGTTGAGTGAAGGTAAAGAGAGAATGACTGGTAATGGAGCTATACCAATCAAGGGCAGTACCAGAAAGTGACATGGGGAATGTGTGAAGTAATAATGCATCATCATGCACTTGAGGTAGCAAGCATGTCTAAACACTCGTAGATGTTGTTGTGGGTCCTCTTTACTCTAAAAGCAAGTAAATTTTGGGAGTTCCCACTGGTTAGGGTATGGTTGAATAGGCACCGAAGGGTGAATAGGTTCATTATAGATTTTTTTGTATGAAAGAATACTCCTTGAACCTGAAACAGATGTCTCAAGGTTGGACATATTATCCATCAACATCTTAATTAGATCGGTAGATGGATTGGCAGGTGGGGCACCCCCTAGGTTATAGGGTACTTGGAAGGCATTGGGAGAGATGTATGATGTACTTGGTTGCATTTGTGTAGGTGCAACATATTGGTAGTTCGTCATAGGGGCCAATGTTGAGGCTAAGGGGGCTTGTGCCATGAATTTGGAGGGCACAACTTGACTGGATGCCGCAAAGGGTGGTTGAATGGTGGTGACACTAGTTAAAGGATAGGTGGTCACTCTTGTATTTATGGGTGCAAGAGCGGGTGGGATAGAGACAATCAAGTTTTGATAAGGTGTCAAACTTGGTTGAATTGTTTATGGTTGAGGGGGTACAGAAACCCTAATGGAGGTAGGGCCAGAAATAGAAGGGGAGGCCAAATCTTGGACATTGGCCATGGTTGGGTTACTAGTCAAGGCAATAGCCTGAGTAACCATAGGTTGGGTAGCGGATGTTGTTGATATCATTGCCGCTTCAACTAGGGAAGTTGGCATCCTATAAATAGGATTACCTGAAGGGTCTCATGTTTGGCTTCTAGCGAGATAATGTTGGAGATCCTTGACGTTATGGTCAAGGAATCTCTCAAATTCTTGATCCCCTTCGGGAACAATAGGAGGTTGATTAGGGGTTGGTTGGATAGGAGTATGCTCAATGTCTGAAGTATACTCCATTAGATGAATTGGTATGAAATGTAAAGGTGGGAGTGGTTTTTGACTACCATGGTCAACAAGATATTTAGCTTGACTACATGTTAGAACCATTCAAGGTGAAATGGGTTCAGGTTCTAAAAACTGTGTGTTTTAATTTTAGAAAACCAGAATTTGTGTTTAACAGCAAGAAAGTTGGGTTTTAAGCTTGCTGTTTGGGATGAAAATTTGTTGACAGTGACCGACATCAGTGGAAAAACTGATGTCAATGAAGATATGTTTCTGACGTCAGTCAGATAACTGATGTCAGTGAAAAGTTGTTGCTGACGTCAGTGGAAAAGCCAATGTCAATTTTTATGTAATTCTAGAAACACAAAAAACTGATAGTTTTTGAAGGAAGAAGAAATTCTAAGTTGTTTTAGACCTCAGAATAATGTGACCTTATTAGCTCAAACATTCAGATAAAAATAGCAAAAAAAAAGGTGATTTGGCAAGCAACCTCTAAAACATTAAATTCTTAGGAATAAATTTTAGAGTCGTGGTGGTTTATGCCTTAGAAAAATGTGTTTGGGAATTGGACTTTTAGAACATGTCCTAAAGAGGAAGTCTATGGTTGGTTTTAGGTTATGTTTTGGTGCTCAAAAATCTATGTTAGGTTCAATACATGGCCTGGTGCTGGGGCTTGCTCCCTTCAATTCACAAACCCAGAGCCGAGCTGGGCCACTTAGCCAATATATACTTTGCCTATAGTTTATACTCTGCTAGAGAATAGAGTGGGTCCTCCTCTTGGTAGTGAAGTCCAAGTAGGATTGCTAGGAAAGGTAAGGTATCTGCTAGGTGATGAAATCCTAGATGGGCATTGTCTCAAGTATGTTTAAATGTTTAATTTGATTGTGATTGTGATATGGTTGTGTAACATTTGTGCACTATGATTTATTCATAATGCTTTTAATTACTAAGTGAGCTAAATATGCATTCAAGCAAGAATGAAATGCAATTATTTTTAACCCAAATCAAAATATGTTTGTTCAAATGCAAATAATTGGAGAAGAGGTTAAGAGTATGAAAATTTTCACTACTCTAAGATGCAGGAAAGAAGTGACAAGAAGAAAAAGAGATATATTCTTGTGCTAATGGTTTCTTTTTAAAACAAAAAGATAAAAGAGAGGATGCAAGAAAAGGATATTTTCCTAATGCAACTATATGAAAATTTGCTTTTTAGAAGAATGAACCCAAGGAAAACTCTAGGGTCCCACCGGGCGTGCCAGAATGTTTCTCTAAGTTTTTTGCTATTTATATTCAGAAGAAAGAAGAAACTAAGGTTAAAGGTTAGGGGTTTGATGTTACCCAGATTAAGTTGCACACCGTATCCAAGCATTATGGGAGCTCTTCTTTGGCTATGGAGGAAACACCTATAGAAAGAAAAAGACTTAAATAAGGAGAATGTTAGAATAGGATATGGTGGACTACCAAGCTATGCGCTTGGTCCCGGAAGTGTAAAGCTCCGTGAGAGATGACAGTCTACTATTTAAAAAAAGAGAGTGTTGTATAAAAAGAAATGATAAAAGACTAAGAAAGAGAAAAATAGATAACACATCCCTGTTCTCTGTAGTCAGTCTATCACAGTCACTGACATTCGTATTCCTGCCGAGGTCAGTTGGGTCAATGATGCCGACGTCGATTTTGTTGCTGATGTCGGTAGGGGCAGTGGGTCTTGGATAGGTCTCAGGATACTTTTGTGGTTGATAGAGGAGTCTAGAAGTTTAAAGGTTTGTGTAGGATTTTAGGAAGGTGGATAAAGTCTACAGAAGGGTTGAGGTAGAGGATAGGTGTGAAAAAGGGGCAAGGATAAGGGGAAGGTCTCTCAGCCTTTCCACAGAAGAAGTCAGATTTCTCTCAACAGTTCTTAGAAATATCAAATGGAAACTAATTACCAATGTATTCTAAAATACTGAAATGAGACAAAATACTTAGCTCTATTAGATGAAGAACTAAAGGTGTCAGAATGCTTATTCCTATTGTGGCTGATGTTGAGGTCCTCGTACAGTGTTTCAATCCAATGTCTAGAGTGACTTGTGCAGAGTTTCTATAGCCAAGAGAGCGATAGTCAAATTTTGATGCTTGGTCTCAAAGTGTGCACATCGATATGTGAAGAGGCTGGGGGCAACTCAAGGTTAGAGTCTAGCTTATGTAACTGACGTCGGTGATCTCATCAACGTCGACAGCTAGAGAATGGGTAAAAGGGCTATTTTTAGCCCTTTTCCCATTTCTCCATCTGCCAAGTGCATTTGCCATTAGAGATCAGTCAAAAGATGGGTTTATTAGGCATGTGAGTTAGTTAGGAGGTTAGGATGGAGTGAGAATAGGTCATGCTTTAGATGACCCAGTCTCAGGGTGACTCATAGGGTAAGAAATGGTCTTAGGGCGAGGTGTCTAGGTGAGGTGTCTAGGTGAGGTGTCCAAGGTGAGGTGTCTAAGTTGAGGTGTCTAGGTGAGGTCATTAATTTAAAATAAGTAGTTTGTTTTAAATTAATAAGGAGTGTAAGTGTTTAGAAATGTACCAAGGGGGGTTGACACAATATTGGTGTCTACACATACCAAAATTTTAATGATAAAAAATGATAATTTTTATGAGCCTAATTATCCTTATAAATAGTATTATCAAAGCGATGATGAGCCTTATCAAGTTTCTCATAATCCTTATTATCAAGAGAATGAATCTTACCTTCCTTTTTAGCCATATCAGTCTCAAGACCAAATTTCACCTTTCCCATATGGCTATAATGTTGCATATGAGCAGACTTTTCTCCAAGAAATAATGGATGAAATAGAGCTCAAAATACTAGCATATGCAAGAAAAATTTGTTCAAACTCTCAGTATGAGGAAGTGAATGGCCTATTTCAAAATGTGTCCAATGATCCAGAAGAGAGGAATGCGATGTGTATTTTTGTATTGGATAATATGGAGGATTGGGAGAGGTATTAAATTGATTTGAAATAGTTGTCTCAAAAACCTTCTTGTATTCCTTACCAATCTTCTTGTGTTCCTTA
This sequence comes from Torreya grandis, assembly GCA_037957365.1. NCBI lineage: Eukaryota > Viridiplantae > Streptophyta > Pinopsida > Cupressales > Taxaceae > Torreya > Torreya grandis. The sequence goes on along the minus strand of JARHVA010001352.1, from coordinate 1,305,556 downwards.
TTCTCATGAAGTTCTTAACCAATCTAAGTTTGAGCCAAGGGAGCTCCTTAGTTGGAGTCAAGAGAAAATGCATGTGCCTATTCAAGATCCTATTCAAGAGACTAAACCTTCTTGTAGTTATACTTATTCCTTGATCATCCCTCAATCTCAAGTTTTACATGAGGACAAGGACGTTTTAGACTTTGATGAGGTAATGGCTAAGTGGAAGGATCAGAATGTAGAATTCTTTAAGAGTTTTTATTTCTCTCCTTTTCAAAACTCCCTAAATGAGCCCATTAATCTCAAGATCCTAAAATCTGATCATAATCAACCTCCCATGCTTCATATTCACTCTCAAACTAATGAATTTCATCACCCTCCCACCATCTCCCTTATTTATGAGGAACATGTTAAATGGAGGATTCATAAATAGGTTACAGTTGCAAGTCAAGTTCTTAGAGAGTGTGAAGAGGATGCGTCAAGTGTGTATGAGGAAGAGTTTATCATTGATACTTCACTTGAGGTTGTAGTTGAGAATGAGGTTGTAGTTTAAAATGAGATTGTAGTTGAGAATGAGAAGATTGGTCTTGATGTGGAAGAACTCTATGAGGTATTACAAACTAAAGTCATAAATGAGACTGAGATATCTCCACTTCAGAAAGATGAAGGTGTCATTCAAGCTAATTCTATTCAGGCTGATCAAAGTGAGGAATAAAAGGATGATTTTAAGCTATACCTTGAATCTCCAAAAGAGATTCAAGAGATTTGTAGGGATATGTTTCCCATTGAAGAGCATGTTTATGATAAAATTAATCAATAATCACCTATTGAAGATCATGATGCAGCTTGGGTTGACTATTCAAAGTTCCTTAACAGTAGATGGAAAGAAGGATGAGGTCACTCAAGGATAATTCATATATTGGATATCACTTGACAAGGTTTTATATTACAAGAAATATGAGAAAGATATAGAATTACAAGATGAGTTTGTCATTGTTGGTGACTAGTTTGTTGTTGATGACTCATTTGAGGAGATGTTAAGAGAGTTGGTAGGCAAGAGGAGTACCTCATCAAAAATCATGTTCAACAAACACTTTGAATTGTAACTTATACCACCTCTTGGAAGGAGTGATTTCATAAATTTAACTTTTGATCTAGGTAGATCATGCTTTGTTATGGTTAGTTAGATTAGTTTGTTTTTGTTTTGTCTCAAATAAGTTCTTCATTTTCACATTTGCTTCGTTAGTTAGTTCCCCTATTTTGTGTGTTTCCTTTCTTATTTAATAGGAAGGAGTTGTCTTATTTCAAATGAAAAGTATAATTAAATTCATGGATCAATTTTTTTGTTGTTTTTAGAGTCCAAATTTAATGTACATGGTCTAGTTCTCAAGCATAGCAGGCATGCTTCCTAGTTGAGTCACCAAAATGTTGATAATTTTGACCTCACAGGTCAAATTTTCACCCCTACCATTAAAAACTTTGCATACCATGCCATTTTTACTTATGAGTCAGTATTTTTTTATAAAAATCCCTTAAATAAGCCATGGTTAATAGGTCTTAAGTTTGTTTAGGTGATTTAGGGTCTTTTCTTTCAGTTATCTTGTACTTGTCTAATCATTTCTCGATATTTATAAGAAATTTTAATGGTGAGAAGAGTATATAGTGTATTTTTTAGTTTCATATCATGTGTCAAGGTCATTAAATACCTAAAAAATGAATTATAAATTTGATCACATTCTGGACTAACTCTATGACTCATTTCTATGCAAAATTTGACCATTTTGTGCCATCCAGAGAAGGTTTTGATAGTATATAATCAAGAGGAATTTTTTTATATCTTGATTCACATAATAATACATTTGAAATACTTATTAAAACATTTTATAATATTTTAAATTAGATTTCCTTTGTGAAGATAGCCTTTTCAGTGCAAAAATAGGCCTTTTTGATGCATTCTTTTTGTTTTCAAAAGATTTTTGTGAGAAAATCATCATATAGGATTCATTTGGTCCTTAAAATGTCATATCATTGGTTTTGAGGAATTTATAGTTGATTTTTTTTCAAAAATCAACTTGGCTCCATTTTTTACCTTTTTTGCATGCCTAGAAGGGCAGTTTTCAAATGCTCAGTATGAGAAGAGGAGAGAGAGAGAGTTAGGATCTAAAAATTTGTAAATTGTTATGGGTTTGAGTAATATTTGAATCAATGGAATTTTTGTGTGTATTTTTACCCCCATATTTATGAACAATCACTAAGAGTGATAATAGGTCACTATAGCCTATTCATTTGAGAGGGGTCTATTCTTGGACCTGTTTATCAATATCAGTTTAATATGAAGATAAATGGATTTAGGGGATATTTTTATAGGTCATGAGGCTCATTTTAATACTAGTCTCATTTTATAACTCCTTTTAAGAAGGAATTTATAACATAAAACCTCATTCCTTTCACTATTTTTTTGAGTGCTCTCTTGGAGCATTTTTAAAGAAAAATATGGGTTGTTAATCAAATGTTTCCTTATTAAAGGTTTATCAATGGATTAATTAAATCATTAAACACCTATTTGATTAAAGTAAAATCTCACAAGTTTCCATTCTAAGTGTGTCTCTCTAACGGAGTTCAATCTAAGTATATTTCTTCAACAAGGTACTAATGCACTTTTTGAGATTGCTTTTAATGTTCTTATCCAATAATAGTGGATGAAATAGGTTTTCAATTGTTTTTAGCAAGAACCAAGTTAAAAGATGCCTCATGACCTTGATAAAGCCTCCAACTTCTTGCATCATGGTTGATGCTTAATCTGTATATTCAAGGATGAGCACCTTAGGTCCTAAGGCATTCATTGGAATTCATAAGGAGTCTTGGGAAGTTGAGAAATTTTCTATATTTACATGAACACTCAGACACCTAGGTCATCTCAATGACATATATGACTATTTTAGGTAAGTGAAAAGCACATATAGGTTTGCATCATACATAACCACCTACAATTACCTTCAAGTAGGTCAAGCACGTAGGATGAGAGAATTTGATCTTGTTTAAGCTCTTATTGTTGGAATAATTCATTTTAGACATTGAAAAAATGCCTAAAATTGTTTAGGAATCCATAATCACACTCATTGTTAAATGCCCACTTCTAATACCCTATACACTATGTATCCAATTACAGGTGCCCCCCACAGAGATCCAAAGGTGTTTTTTTTAGGGATATTGAAAATTTTGAGACCTTCATCAAGTTGGAGTAGGTGATTATATAGCATAACATCTAGGAAGTTTGAGAGTTGAGGCATTTCTTCAAAAGAGGAATTTAGGGACAAGTTTCCTTAAAGAATGAAAATAGTGACCCTATAATTTTTTTGGATTTTCCATGAAAGGACAATTGATAGTTTTGACCACTCTAAATGACTCTATTTGATAGTCCTCATATGGGGGTAGAACTTTACAAGAAGGTTGGTGGATATGACTAGAAGGACTTAGTGGATAAGGTCTCCAAATTTGATATTGATTCACTACCTTTTTTTGAATGTTTTTAATAGGATTTTAAAATTTCAATATGACTACATAGGGGCTCCAACATGTCAGGTTGGTTAGTACATGGGATTTAAGGCCATTTTAGTGATTGGGAATAATCGTTAAAAAGACATATTAAGAATATATAAAGATCAAGGTCATCTTTCATATGACCACCTATAAGCCCTAGTATAGGTTAAAATTGACACCTAAAGTTGGTTTTGATGTGATATCCTAATGTTTTCACTTCATCAAAATATCCTAATGTACCTTATTATTAACCTCCTTGGAGGAAACAAAAGTGTACCTACAGGTTGCAAGGAAGGTGAACATACTAAGTTTGATAGTGAACATGTTGATCACTGTAAGGTTTCTCATTGAATATATTTTTACTAATGGTCTATGATGCCTATTTTTGGGAAGAATGAATACATTTAATTAATTAATAAGAGATTTATCACTACCCAATGGCCTTGGAAGGTTTCAACAACCTACAGGTATGGACTTTCAGGCATACACAGTCAACATTTACACTAAATCCTTGCCATTTGGAAGGTCTATGAGGAAGTAAGGAAGAATTGGAGTGATGGATAGTTATGAAAGATGTTCATGATTCCTATAAAAATATTGATATACCCTTTTATCATTAAAATAGGGGTAGGAGAGTTTAAAATAAGACAATATACAGTCCATATGCCATTTTTTACACATAGTCAATGCTTGAAAAGTTTGTCTTGGAAATTTTGAGGTTTAGAGCTGCAAGAAAGGTCATTTTAACCTAAAATTTTGTACAGAGGGTACTAATTACCCAATTAAAACCCCCATATATTTGGTTTTAATGATAAAATAGGGCACATATCCATTTTTTGATCTCATAAGTAGGCCACTTTTAGGCATGTACAAAGGCAATGAATGATGAGAAAGTGACCAAAATGAGTGTTGGGTGGTCTTGGAAGACTTTTTGGTGATTTGTGATGATTAAATAAGGTGTATTAAGTGTGAAAAACATTAATTAATCATAGTAATGATGATAATACACTCAAAATTATTGGTGGGTAACCATTTGCAATCAAACCCCATAAGCCTAGACTAGGCCTTTTGCCCAATAGGGGGTCATTTTCACTTCCAAGTTATAATGACCCTTAAAAATAATTAAAACATATTAATGTGGATATATTATATGTTTTAAATCTATTGGTTTTCATAATAAGTCACAAATAAGCCATTTTTGGGCCCACGCTCATCACAGGGTACACAAAATGCAAGAATCAACTTGAGTAGGCAATTTAGATTGCAAATATATTCTTGGAAACTTATCATGGGAGATCAAGGAGCTTGAAAAAATTGGATAGGGTCCTAAGATTCCAATATGTGTAATTGGTTTTCAATTTCAATGTCACAACTTTATGAACAAAGGTTAAGAGTGAACACTAGTGTAAAACCCTCCCAAAATCCTATTTTGAACTAGTTTACAAATATTGAGTTGGATACCACACCAAATGCCATATTTGGTTCATGATAACTACCATAGGTTTTAGGGTAATATTAGAGGGTCATACACATGTTATTTTTTTACCTTCACTTGTACAAATTTGTACAAAAATAATAATTTTTGAGGTTTTTGAGATAAAATGAGTGTTCCAAGGAGTGTAGAAAGATGAAAATAGATGGAAAATGAATCTTAGGACTTTTTTTAATTGATAAATCTCAAAAACCCAAAATAATTAATCAAAAATTTCTCAAACTATTCAACTCTTTTGGGCCAATCATAAAATACCTTGAAAGGATAAGCCTTCCAAAGGCCATTTCATGGTTTTGGTACTTTCTGGTGGTTCCAGACCACCAAAATTGACATGTAGCATGGTGGAGGAATCAATAAAATTTAATCAAACACTTTTTTAAGGTTTCACACATGTGTGAGCTCTGAGATGTAAAATTTCTCTTCTAGGCCTAAAAGGTCTAATTAGGCCTAATTTGGTAATGAAATGGGCTAGAAAACACATGTTCGATTTATGTTGGCTTGCCAAATTTTATATGGAGCTATAATAGGATAGAGGATACTTGTACAAGGAGCCCATGGGAAATGCATACTTTTGGTGTTGTTCCAGGTATTTCTAAGTGTTTGATGCATAAAATTTATTTGAACCAAGTCTTGTATGTCCTCAAGAAGCCATACATGGTGGAAAAGTGTAGGTTTGATGTAAGGATGAAGAAAACTCCTCCTTTACCCTCTATGCCATAGTGTAAAATGAGTCATTTAAGGGGTTTGAAGGCTAAATAGGTGAATATAACCTATTAAAAGGACTTATAAAGTTGAGTAAGGATATGGCACACCATATTCAAGATAGGAAGAAGTCATTAAGGAGTCATAATGAAATAAGGTTTTGGAAAAGGTCTCCAACAAGTGCAAATATGACTTTTTCTCTTCCAAAGCCCATGTGCAAGACAAAGTAAATTTGTTGAAGGAGTCTTATAACCAATTCATGAAAAGTGTTCAATCATCATTCATGATCCTAGAGAAGGTTTAAAATTAAAGACTTTAAGGGACTTGAAGACCTGCATTCATGGAGGAGGACTTATTCACCAAGGGAACATGCAAGCTAATTTTTAGGAGTTGTAACAAAAGTTTAGGAACTCTCCAAGGGGATTATGATTGAAAAAATAAATTTTAACATGTTTCTAAATCACATAAACATTGTATAACCTATATTTCATGCCACCCAATGTAGGACCCAAAGTTTAGAAGGTGAAATTACTACGTACCATTTTGGAGGAGCTATTTGAAAGGACATTTTCCTAGTTTTGAGGCTTTTGTATCCTCTCTCCTCTCTCTATTTTTCTATATGTGCAGGCAATTTTTTGGCATTCAAAAGGATCACTAACCTTATTTGTGTAAATTCCATGCTCATAAAACATTTGTTTTTACTTGTTTATTTTTATGAATAAGACAAAATTCATACCTCCTAAAAGTTGGATTTAGTGTATTTTCATGGTTTGTTGATAGATGAAAGTGATATTTTTTAATTCATATCATCTTTTCATTTCCTTCTTACCTATTTTATGATGTTAATCTCATCCTTATAGGTTTCATAGTGTGCTTAAATCATCTTGTTTTTATGGCAAGTGCAAGCTTTTTTTAGTGTCTTTAAGAGACCTATTGAATAGGTGCCTTAGATCATGCATCAAACTTGAGCCTCTATGTTAAATATTGATAGTTGGAAGCTGAAATTTGAGAAGAGTAGTTGAGTTTATGTTCTTATCCATCCTTATAGTGCATATAACACAAATGAAGGTCACATTTTGATGCATCACCCTAGTTAGATAAGTTTTCCTTTCAATTCACCTTCTTCCCTTTTCCCTTACAAGTTGGTAGTGTAAAGTAGGTATCCTAATTCATATATCAAGGGGAGATATCAATTATAATATAAATATTCACTCCACCTATTAGGTCATCCACAACCTAGGATTGTCTCCATGTTACTTCACACTATGAAGACTTGGAACTACCTTCATAAGGGTGAAAGTCTAGAAGATAATAGTTTTTGGCATGCCCAGTGGGACCCATTGGAGATGGTATTAGATAAATTTCAGTTGTAATATAATTATTCATGAAGAATTTGGTGACTCCATGCTCAAGCAATTGCTTCTGATAGTCCAGGCATAGTTTCCAAGTAAGTCTATTTTTATTACACTATTGTGAATGATTTTTGATGGCTGTGTATGAAGAGAATTCCTATGATATGTTTCCTTATCATCCCTATGATGAATCATACCATAATTTTCATGATACCTATGATCATTTTTATGATCCTAATCAGCCTTATCAAGAGTATTATCAAAGTTATGATGAGCCTTATCAAGTTTCTCATAATCCTTATTATCAAGAGCATGATTCTTACCTTCATTGTGGGCCATATCAATCTCAAGACCAGATTTCACCTTTCCCATATGGATATGATGTTGCAAATGAGAATAATTGTCTCTAAGAAATAATGGATGAAATAGATCTCAAAATACTAGCATATGCAAGAAAATTTTGTTCAAACTCTCAGTATGAGGAAATGAATGGCCTATTTCAAAATGTGTCTAATGATCCAAAAGAGAGGAATGAGTCATGTATTTTTGTATTAGATAAGATGGAGGCTTGGGAGAGGCATAAAATTGAGTTGAAACAATTGTCTCAATAACCCTCTTGTATTCCTTACCAATCTTCTTATGTTCCTTACTCTCATGAAGTTCTTAACCAATCCCAGTTTGAGCCACGGGAGCTCCCTAGTTGGAGTCAAGAGGAAACCCATGTGCCTATTCAAGATCTTATTCAAGAGTCTAAACCTTCTTGTAGTTACACTTCTTACTTAATAATACCTTAAGCTCAAGTTGTCCATGAGGACAAGAAGGTTTTAGAATTTGATGAGGTAATGTCCAAGTGGAAGGATCAGAATGTAGGAGTCTTTAAGAGTTTTTATTTCCCTCATCTCTAAAACTCCCTAAATGATTCCATTAATCTTAAGATACCAAAATATGATCATGATAAACCTCCCATGATTCATATTCACTCTAAAAATAATTAATTTCATCACCCTCCCACCATCTCCCTTTTTTAGGAAGAGCATGTTTTATCGAGGATTGATAAAGAGTTTGAAATTATAAGTCAAGTTATTAGAGAGTTTGAAGAGGATGCTTTAAGTGTGTATGAGGAAGAGTATCTAATTGATACTTCACTTGAGGTTGTATTTGAGAATGAGTTTGTATTTGAGAATGAGATTATAGTTGAGAATGAGAAGATAGGTCTTGATGTGGAAGAACTCTGTGAGATATTACAAACTACATTGAGATATCTCCACTTGAGAAAGATGAAGGTGTCATTCAAGATAATTCTATTCAAGTTGATCAAAGTGAGGAAGAAAAAGATGATTGGAAACTATACCTTGAATCTCCACAAGAGATTTAAGAGATTTGTAGGGATATGTTTCCCATTGAAGAGCATGTTTATGAGAAAATTGATCAATAATCACCTATTGAAGATCATGATGTAGTTTGGGTTGACTATTCAAAGCTTCTTAACAACATATGGAAAGAAGGATGAGGTCACTCAAGGATAATACATATATGGGATATCACTTAACAAGGTTTTAGATGACAAGGAATATGAGAAAGATCCAGAAGTACAAGATGAGTTTGTCTTTGTTGGTAACTAATTTATTGTTGTTGACTCATTTGAGGAGATGTTAAGAGAGTTGGTAGGCAAGAGGAGTGCCTCATCAAAATTCATGTTCAAAAAACACATTTATTTGTAACTTGTACCATCTATTGGAAGGAGTTAGTGCATGAATTTACCTTTTGATCTAGGTAGATCATGCTTTGTTATGGTTAGTTAGATTAGTTTATTTTTGTTTTGTCTCAAATAAGTGCTTCATTTGCACATTTGTTTTGTTAGTTAGTTTCCCTATTTTTTGTGTTTCCTTTCTTGTTTTAGAGGAAGGAATTGTATTATTTCAAATTAAAAGTGTAATTTTATTCATGGATCTATTTTTTCACTATTTTTAGAGTCCAAATTTCATTTATATGGTCTGGTTCTCAAGCATAGAAGTCATGCTTCCTAGTTGAGTAACTAAAATGTTGATAATTTTGACCTCACAGGTCAAATTATCACCCTACCATTCAAAACTTTACATACCATGAAATTTTACCCTGTGAGTTACTGTTTGGTCCTAAAATGTCCTTAAAGATCCATGGTTAATAGGTCTTAAGTTTCTTTAGGTGATTTAGGGTCTTTTCTTTTAGTTGTCTTATACTTGTCTAGTAATTTCTCAGTCTTTCTGAGCCATATTAGTGGTGAAAAGATTATATAGTGTATTTATTAGTTTAATATAATTTTTAAAGGTCATTAAATACCTAAAAAATTAATTATCAGGTTGATCACATTTTTTACTAACTCTATGACTCATTTATATGCAAAATTTGACCATTTTGTGCCATCCAGAGAAGGTTTCGATAGTATATGATTATAAATAAGATATTTTATATCTTTATTAACTTAATAATACATTTTAAATACTTATTAAAACATTTTAGAGTATTTCAATCAAAGTTACTTGGTGAAAATAGCCTTTTTAGTGTAAAAATATGCCTTTTTGAGGCATTCTTTTGATTTTCAGAGGAGTTTTGTGATAAAATAATCATATAGTATTAATTTTGTCCTAAAAAATATCATATAATTATTTTTGTGGAATTTATAGGTGAATATTTTTCAAAAATCAACTTGGCTCCATTTTTTACATTTTTTGCATGCCTAGAAGGGCAGTTTTCAAATGCTCAGTATGAGAAAAGGATAGAGAGTTAGGATATGAAAATTTGAAAATTATAAGGGGTTTTATTAATATTTAAATTAATGGATTTTTTTTTATTCCCCATATTTATTAATAATCACTAAGAGTGACAGTAGGTCACTATAGCCTATGCATCTAAGAGGGGTCTATTCTTGGACATGTTTATCAATATCAGTAAACAATGAAGATAAATGATTTTGTTGGATGTTTTTATAGGTAATTAGGCTATTTTTAATATTATTATAATTTTATAAATCATTATAAGAAGGATTTTATATCATAAAACCTCATTCCTTTCACTATTTTTTGAGTGGTCTCTTGGAGCAATTTTAAATAAAAATATGAGTTATTAATCAGATGTTTCCATATTTATGGGTTATAAAGGTATTAATTAAATAATTAAATACTTATTTCATGAAATTAAAATCTCACAAGTTTCCAATATGAGTGGGTCTCTCTGATGGAGTTCAATCTAAATATGTTTCTTCAACAAGGTACTAATGCACTTTTTGAGAATGTTTTCAATGTTATTATCCAATAATAGTGGATGAAATAGGTTTTAAATTTTTTTATCAAGAACCAAGATACAAGATTCATCATGACCTTGACAAAGCCTCCAAATTATTGCATCATGGTTGACACTTAGTCCATACATTCAAGGATGAGCACTTTTAGGTCCTAAGGAATTCATTGGAAGTCATAAGGATTCTTGGGAAGTTAATAAATTGTTTATATTTACATGAACAATCAGAAACCTAGGCCATCTCAATTCCACACATGACTATGTTAAGCAAGTAAAAATCACATATAGGTTTGCATCATATATAACAACCTACAGTTGCCTTCAAGTAGGTCAACCATATGGGATGAGAGCATTTGATCTTGTTTTAAGCTATTAAGGTTGGAAGAATTTATTTTAGACCTTGAAAAAAGGCCTAAAACTATTTAGGAAGCCATAATCACACTCATTGTCAAATTCCCACTTTCAATTCCCTACACACTATGTATCCAACTACAAGTGCCCCCCATAGAGATCCAAAGGTGTTGTTTTGAGGGAGATTGACAAGTTTGAGACCTTCATCAAGTTGGAGAAGGTGATTGTATAACATAAAATCCATGTTGATTTCATGAAGTAAAATGAAGTTTGAGAGTTGAGGCTTTTATTCTAAATAGGAATTTAGGAACAAGTTTCCCTAAAGAATGAAAACAATGACCTTGTAGCTTTTTTGGAATTTTCATGAAAGGACAAGTGATGTTTTGACCACTCTAGATGAATCTATTTGATAGTACTCATATAGGGGTAGAGCTTTAAAATAATTTTGGTGAATATGACTATAAGGACTAAGTTGATAAGGTATCTAACTTTGATGTTAATTCACTAACTTTTTTTAATGTTTTCAATAGGATTTTGAACTTTCACTATGACTACATAGGGGCTCCAACATGTCAGGTTGGTCAGGACATGGGATTTAAGACCATTGTAATTATTGGTAATAATGGTTAAAAATACATATCAAGAATATATAGAGATCATGGTCATCATTCGTATGACCACCTAAAAGCCCTAGTATAGGTTTAAATTGACACCTACAATTGGCTATGAGGTGGCAGTAGAGGTTAGGTTGAGCACTCATCTAAAAGACCTAGTTTATAAACGTGACAAAATTGATTTTAAGACACAAATGAGACCAAGATTATTAATTTTCATGAGGATCAAGAAATTATCAGTCAATGACAGCTATAGGTGTAATTTTTGCATCATAATGATAGTTTGTACAAGTTATCATAATATTAAGCATGTTGGAGGAACGGTGAAGAGTTCCATATAAGAAAGAATGAAGAGACATTAAGTCAAGGTTTTAATGTGAATGAATGATATAAAAATGACACTTTTATGGTATTATAGGCTTAAACGGATATAAAATAACTTACATCCCTATAGTTACCTACAACAAAGTAATCTAAAACCACTCATACACGGTTATATCAAGTGAAGAAGGAGCTAGGTTTGGATGTTAACCCTATGTTTTGTAGTTAGGTGTTTTGATTAAGGATGGTCTTATATAATGGAATAAGATAAAGGTTTGAGTTTTTTAGTAAGTATTAAAATATTCTACTCAATAAAATCATATAATCAAGTTCACTTAACATATACACCTACAACTATGTATATGGTTAGTAAAGTTTTTTTTAACTCTTTGTGGTGTTGAGGTGTTAAAACTAACATTTTAAGATGTTGAAGAAGATAATATTCATGTATATGGACTAAAAATGTGACTATAATTTTATGAGTATTTAAAATGGATTATGACCTACAGTATGTAAATCTACAATAGCACTTTCAACCACTTGTTTACTTACATAAAGATTAGTACTAATTGGTGAATTTCACAACTATCTTGAGGTGATTAGTAAGATGGTTATGGTCAGTGATTTGATCTCATAATGTTTTAAATTAATAAAAATATCCAAATGTATCTTATTATTTCACAAATTTTAGGAAATAAAAGTGTACCTATAGGTTGCAAGGAAGGTGAACATACTAAGTTTGACAATGAACATGTTGATCACTATGAGGTTCCTCATGGAAGAGCTTGGTGATAGTGGTCTAAGAGGCCTATTTTTTGGAATAATAAAGAAATTTAATTAATTAATAAGGTATTTATAACTTCCTAATGACCTTGTAAGGTTTCAACAACATACATGTATGGACTTTCAGGCATACTATTCAACATTAACACTAAATCCTTACCATTTGGAAGGTCTATGAGGAAGTAAGGAAGAGTTTGGAGTGATGGATAGTTATGAAACATATTAATAATGAATATAAAAATATTAAGAGACCATTTTATCATGAAAATAGGTGAAATAGAGTTTAAAATAAGACAACATACAGTCCATATGACATTTTTTGCACACAATCAATACTTAGAAAGTTTGTCTTGAGAATTTTGAGGTTTGGAGGTGTTAAAAAGGTAATTTTAACCTAAAATTTTGTAAATATGGTAATAATTACCAAATTAACACCCAAATGTATTTTTTAATCATGATAAAATAGGGAAAATATATGTTTTTAGTCTCAAAAGTAGGCCACTCTCAGGCATGCACAAAGGAAAAGAATGATGAGAAAGTGACCAAAATGAGTGTTGGGTAGCCTTGGAACACTTTATGGTGACTTGGAATGATTAAATAAGGTTTATTGAGTGTTATAAAACATTAATTAATCACATTAATGATGATAAAATACTCAGAAGTGTTGGTGGGTAAACATTTGTAGTCAAACCCCACAAGCCTAGACTAGGTCTTTTGCCCAACAGGGAGTCATTTTAACTGCCAAGGTCTAATAACCATTAAAAATATTTGAAAAATATTAATTTGGATATATTATATGTTTTAAATATGTTTTTTTCATAATAAGTCACAAATAAGCCATTTTTTGGCCCAAGCTCATCACAGGGTACACAGAATACAATATTCAACTTGAGTAGGCAATTTAGATTGCAGATATATTCTTGTAAAATATGAATTGGAATAAAGGAGATTGGAAAATTTGGATAGGGACCTGATATTAAAATTTATATAATTTTATTTCAATTTAAACATCACAACTTTATGAATAAAGGTTAAGAGTGAACATTAGCATACAACCCTCCCAAACCCCTTGTTTTGAACTAGTTTGCAAATATTTTGTTGGATACCACACCAAATTCCATATTTGGTTCATGAAACCTAACATAGGTGGTAGGGGACTCTTATATGGTAATTAAAATGTTTTTTTATACACCTTTACTTGTACATATTTGTACAAAAATAGTAATTTTTGAGGTTTTTGAGCTAAAATGACTATTCCAAGGAGTGTCCAAAGATGAAAATTGATGGAAAATGAATATTAAGAATTTTTTTACTTTATAAATCTCAAAAAAACAAAATAATTTACCCAAAATTTATCAAATCATTAAACTCTTTTGGGCCAGTCAGAAAATGCCTCAAAAGGATAAACCTTCCAAAAGCCATTTCATGGTTTTGGTACTTCTAGGTGGTTCTAAACCACAAAATTTGAAATTTATCATGGTGGGGGATTGATAAAATTTAATAAAACACTTTTTTAATGTTTCATACATGTGTGAGCTCCCATATGCAAATTTCTCTTCTAGGCCTAAAAGAGCTAATTAGGCCTAATTTGGCAAGGAAATGGGCTAGAAAAGACACTTCCACTTAGATTTGGCTCAATTTTTTTTTTATAGATATGTAATAAGATATATAATACCTATAAAAAGTCTAATATTCTCACCAAAACTTATAAATTCTTTCAGACAAGGAGATTTATAGAGAAAAAGGCTACAAGTAGCCCATGAGAAATGCATGTTGTTGGTGTTGTTCCAGGTCTTCCTGAGTGTTTAATGCATAAAATTTCATTTAAAAAGGTATTTTGTCTCTTTAATAATCAATCCATTGTGGAAAATTTAAATATTTATGTAAGGATGAAGAAAACTTCTCCTTTTCCCTCTATGCCATAGTGCAAAATGAGCCTTTTAAGGGGTTTGAAGGCTAAATAGGTGCATATAGCCTATTAAAAGGACTTAGTAAATTTTAATAATGATATTTCACGACATATTAAATATATAAATAATTAATTAATGAGTCATAATGAAATAATTCTTTGGAAAAGGTCTCCAACAAGTGTAAATAGGACTCTTTCTCTTCCAAAGCCCATGTGCAAGACAAAGTCAATTTGTTGAAGGAGACTTATAACCAAATCATGAAAAGTGTTAAAGAGTAATTCATAATTATATATAAGGTTTAAAATCAAATATTTTAAGGGAATTGAAGACCCACATTCATGGAGGAGGACTTATTCACCAAGGGAACATGCAAGCTAATTTCTAGGAGTTGTAATAAAAGTTTAGGCACTTTCCAAGTGGATTATGATTGACAAAATCAATTTGAACATATTCCTAAATCCCATAAATATTTTATAACCTATATTCCATGCCACCCTATGTAGGACCAAAATTTGAGAAGGTGAAATTGCTACTACCATTTTGGAGGAGCTATTTGAAAGGACATTTTCCTAGTTTTGAGGCTCTTATCTCCTTCTCTCCCCTCTCTCTCATTTTATCTATATATAAGCCAATTTTTGGAATTAAAAACCATCCTTAACCTGATTTGTGTCAATTAAACACTCTAAAAACATTTTTACTTGCCTATTTTGATGAATAATATAGAATTCATACCTCCTCAAAGCTAGATTTAGTTTATTTTCATGGTTTATTTATAGATGAAAGTGATAGTTATTACTTCCTCTCATCTTGTCCTTTCATTATTACAGGCTAGAAAGTCTTAAAACTCTATTTTTCAATCCTATTAGATGAAACAAATACTAAGGGAAAGGTAAATGTTGTTATTGAATAATTAATCAATAATATGAATACTATAAAAAACCTTCCAAGTGTGTGAGAATTCAAATTATTGAATAAATATTTATTGAATAAGCTAATAGATCTAGAACAAGGCCAAGAAGACTGTGTATAAGATTCTTTTTTGTTTTTTGTTTGAAGATTGATAACCATATATGATTTAAATTTGTGTTTGATATATAAGGCCATGAAAAGAGTTCAATTATATTATTAAAATATCATTAATCTAAGTATAAAATTAATATCCATTCAATAAGGTGATAGGCCTAGCGAATAAGGCATATAGATTATTTTATGTTTGTTTTCAAAAATCAAACTTGAAAACTATGAACAGGTAAGATTATTGAGTGCATGGAAAACTAAAGAGAGTTTAAAATTAACTTTTATATTATTTAAATTTAAATTAAATAATATAAATAAGTCTATAATCCTATTATTCAAGAAAGTAGGTTTTATGTAACCCATGTTTACATCAGAATGGATGCAAAGATAGGAAAAGAGTTTATGGTTTTTACATGAGATCTCAATGGCCATGCCATATCTCATCCTTAAAATATATTGGGGGAATAATACCTTCCAATATCACTCTTAAATTCTCCAAGGTTTAGTCTAAACCTCTTCCATATCTAATGCTTCATAAGGAAGCATCTTTACAAAGTTAAAGCATCAAGAGGCAACATGGTTGCATCAACACACAGATGTACTCCTTCCTTGATCTATTTATTTTCAATAATTTTAATTATTTCAAATCTTAGATCATATGCACTCATTTACACCATATCATGCTCTTGGTTATAGGTCGTACACCAAAAAATACTCAATGTGGGCTCAAGAAAAGGCAAGGTGTATTGTACACACATAGGTATACATTTATTTCCTTTAAATTAGTTATATCATTATTATGAATTACTAGATTAAAGGAGGGAAATTTAGATACTAAAACTAAATATTTATAGCATCTCAGTCTTATACATTTTAAAAATATCAATCAAGGCTCTACCCTTCAACTTTAGACCTCCATGCTACTGAAAGGCTCACATTTGCCATCTCACTATGCCTAAATGCTTATCTATTAGTTTGATCAGTATCATTTTGATGACCCAGGTCTCCTACACTATGTACAAATATTAAAACCTGATAAACATCTTCACTTTTATTTTTATATCCATACCTATTTTTATATCCTTCTATACACTACCATCCATAGAAGGATGTTACCATCAACAATGGTAATGTGCAAATCTTTGTTTATTGTCTAATTTCCAAAATTCATCGAAATTTTAAATGTTTCAAAACCTATATATTGGCATATTTATCTTATTTAACCCTACCATTATATATTTTCAAAAGGTGTGGCATAAATACAAAGTCTAAGCCTTCTCATTCCTCATCTAGCAAATACCAGGTAAGTACCCACCAAGGATCATTCAATCAATTACACAAATTAGTTATTATTACCTATTCATCCATATTTATTTATCAGTCATAAAAATTGTTTAAGTCATTTAAATAGCATCCCATGAGTGATTTTTTCAAGTTATAATCTATATTATTGCATGCATATTTATATAGTACATTTTGCCCTTATGCGCACACACTCCCACACATAAGAGAGAACTACATAAGTATGAGGCCCTCCTTGGAGTATTGGGTATATAAATAATACTTAGTGATAAAGGGGTCATTGAGGTCAACTAAACACTTTGATCCCACTAACCCATTTTTGGAAAACTCATTCCAAGGATAGTGTCCAGATACAATGAGTCCATTATGGCTATAAAAGTATAATTTCCAAAATTTGATGACTAGTCCAAAACATTGATCCTTAATACTTTTAACCTATTTCTATTCCATATTTTCTTATGCTTATTAAATCAAGATAATTATCATTTCTCTTTGGTATTTTAATCAATTGAACATATTTCAAATTTATTACTTTTTATCTTTAACATATCTCAGTATTATACTTTTGAATATTCATTTATCTAAGTTTATAATTAATTAGCCTACTATAGATTAGTTTATCATCCTTATGCTTGATATATTTTTATATTATTAACCTTAACACCACTCATTTTAATTTAGTGTTAATCAATAATCATGTTTTATCCTCTATACTTAGTGATTTGAAACATTAAGTTGACACTAGCCAATGAATAAGCAAGTATATTTGAGATCCCACTCTATCAATCAAATTATTTTAGTATAACTCCTTGATATTATTTCAAAAAATTAGTTTAGATTCCATTTTTTACGTATTTTATTTATTTATTTTAGACTATATCAACCAAATTAATATAGTTAATGATGTGTGTCATAATTATATCGGTCAGCCTGATATAGTTATCTATGTATAAGTTGCATCAACTATCTCAATATAGTTTCTTATGTTTGTCTCCCGAACTACATGATTAAACATAATAAAAGTCTATTTTTTATCATCTTTAAAATAATTATATCTTCTAATATGATATAAATTTTTCATATCATCCTATATCTAACTATATCAACCAACTTGTTATAGTTTTTTCCTACCTTCCTAACTACATCAATCATCCAGATAAAGTCTAATTCTCCCAATTTTATTGTAGCCAACCTGATATTATTTCTTAATATATTCTTAAATACATTGACTAACCTGGTATAGTCTAATTTACCTATTTTTTACCTTTTTTACTACATCAACTAGTTTGATATAGTCTAATTTATCCAAATTTACCATTGAGACTACATCATCCAACTCGATACTATCTACATTTTTAATAGTCATTACCTAATTACATTGGCCATCAAAATATAATCTATTTATTATAAATTAACTACATCACCTAGCCTAATTAATTTAATATTTTCTCTTTCACCATGTATCACATCTTTTCTAAATTTGAAGAGAATACCCAATAGGATCTCATGGAACTAACTAACTCCCATAAAAACTCTAAATCATGTTTGCATTATACGACCATAGAATACCAAGATATAATGAATTTTCATATGAATAATATAACTACTAACTATGACACACTTAGTGAATCTAAATTACTTCACTAAAATTACCCACTTCAATGCAAGAGAGTAGTTGAGGATGAGTGTGATATAGAATATACTAATGAAATGATTTTTCATATTAGTGAGTATCCTTAGAATAATGTCAGGGACACTAAAAATATATACCATCTCATGATGTGACCTCATGTGGATATTCCTTCTTCCACCACTCCTATATATTCTACTAGACTTGGGGCAAGTCATTACATAAATTTTTTTAGGGCATTCTTCCTCTACCATGCCTAGTATCACTACTAACATGGTGGGTCTTTCCTATAGTGGGCCTACTCAAATTTACAATGTTAATACTCATGATAATGCTAAAATTATTTCATCTTAGCAAACATCTCAAACTTCTTCTTCTAGTCAACAATCTCTTGATCCTTCTCAAATCTTGTTGCAATCAATGAATAAAATGGTTACCTTTCAAGCCAATAATGCCAATTAGATGACATAAATGAAAAATCAACTTTTAAAATTAAAAAATCATCCTAAATAACTTTAGTGGGTAGTTCAAGATCTAAATTCCATATCACCCCTAGATATGCTCATGGAAATATCATTTTTCAACCTCATCTTCTTAATAAATTAATTAGACATCATCAAAATGAACCATTAGTTGATAAAATTTCAAACATAGATATAGGTGGTATCACTCTTAAAATCACCTATAATGGATCCACCAATTCAAATGTACATTTTAAAGGTTTTTAAAATCTTTACAAAGATTAGATTAAGTTAAACACCTTTTCAGCTACCAAACTTCTAGCCAAAAAACTTTTCAAGTGATGCCCTAGATTGGCATAGCTAAATCAATTAAAGCATTATCTCTAGTTTAGAATAAATAGTTAACACATTAATTTAGGAATTCCAAACCAATGATCTTCCTACAAATATCTTATCCCATTTCATTAATTACAAGCAAGAAAAATCTGGAACTCCCAACATTTCAAGTGTTTAAAAGCCTTAGCTAACAAGGCTAAGCACAACACATTAAAATACAACCTATTACACTTGTTTACCAACACTCCTCATCCTAAAATTTAGTATGTAGTCAAGAATCTCTCTCCAAAATAATTATAATAAGCACTTGATCAAGCTAAATGTCAAGACTTCCCCATAAGACAATTTGATCCTTCTCAACCTAAGTCAGGAACTCATATTTTTATGAAGTCTAAAAACAAAAATGATACCAATGATGGTGTTCTAGATACATATAAATACACTAGAACCATCAATGTTTTTATCCTAGGAAGCTTTGATGAAGTGACACTTTTCAAAGCTATCACGATAAGTCCCTTCTAACCTCCTCCTTTTTCATCACAAGTTAACAATGTTGAGGTTCATAAAAATCTCTCTTTATATTAGATTAAGAATTTTATTCCTAAACCTTGCCCTAGAGAGTTAGATTCTTCTTTCCTTACTAGCCATTGGTATGATCCTCAAAAAAATAGTAGCATGTAGATTAGAGACATTTCTATGAAACTTATAGAAAACTTAAGAACCTTGATTTCAAATTCCTTGTTGGTTCTATCTTCATTCATGAAGCTATGATCTAAGAGAAATAATAAGCATTTGACAAGGTATCAATTTCCCATGACTCTAAATTCAAGTGTAATGCTCTTCACCAAGATAATGCTCACCTTCTTATATATTTAAATCCACTCCCTAAGCATAATAAAAATCAACAACCTAATCCTAATCATCCTACTACAACTAATGTTGTTGAAACCATGGTTAATAATCATTCCTATTCTAATGAATAAAACCTAGTTAAAATAAACATCGTGAAGTGCATAGTCTCTTATAACAATCTTTATCTTCATTTAAATTGTAATCCATATCCTATTGATACAATAATTTTGGCTACCTCTCCACCTCATTTTATATATGTTGAGTATGAAGAAATAATGACTTTTGTTTTTCCAGATGATCAAACTATGTTGACCATATTGATGAAAACATCTTTCTTCACAATTATACCAACTACATCAATTAGCCCAATGTAGTATGTTAGTATTCAATCCTCTATCCAAACTACATCAGCCACCCCAATACAATCTACTAGTAATTTTTCCCTTATAGCAATTGTATCAACTAGTTTGCTATAGTTAGTTATTCCTAGCCAAAAATATACTATATCTATTAGCTTAATATAGTCTATTTTTGTGCCCAATTCTCTATCTACTGCATTAGATAACATTATGTGGTCACTTTTTTCATTATTCTAATGTTACTATATCAACCAAGTTAATATAACTCAAATTTAATTTTAGAATAACCATGTCAATTTTTCCTCCTCAACATTTTAGATCACTACCATAATCCTTCATCAAGAGATATAAGAAACTGAATAGACTGTGACATAATTATTCCAAAATACAATTTGAATTATATCACTGTGAAAGTATAAAATCTTGGTTAGGTTGATATAGTCTAATTCTAGTGTTTATATGAAATAAATTACATTAAAGAGGATGATTCAGTCTACTAACCTAGTCCCTACTATATTGGTCAGCCTAAGATCGCATAATTTTGTTCTTAACCAATTTTAGTTTGGATTAGATCCTTCTTTAGTTGATTTATTTTAGAATTATACACCTTATTTTTAGTCCTATCTAACTCACCTTATATTTTTTGAATGGGATGCTATTAAAAAAAATTCCAGGCCCCCTTATTAAATTTTGTTCATTGAGCTCACAAGGACATATATGTATCATTGTAATTGATTGGTGCAACTTCTATTTGACAGAAACTTTCCTCGACCACCACCTATGGGATAAGAAGTTACCTTTCTTGGGTCTAAGGATAGTATCTTACAAGAGTGTGAAGAAATGTCCATTCAAGTTTATGAAAATTTGGATGCTTCTCTCTCACTTAAGTTCCCCATTACTTCTATGATCCCTGATGAAATATTACTTCATGTAGATGATCCTCCTCTTTTTAATGGTGTCCAATTTGGTGATATTTTATTTAAGTGTGACTTGATATATGAATGGTGTAACACCTATATTGCCTCCCTTGAGTTCATCAAAACACATGTTAAGGTTATGATGAAAGACAAATGCATAATCTAGGTTGTGTTTGGCCTCTTATCAGTATCCTTCCCATCATAATTAGAGTTAAGGTCATGATCTTTAACTTTCCATTATCTTATAGAAATGTGCTAGGTTGATTTAGACTCATCATAAGAGGGCATTCTCCTTATCTACATACTAGTGTGTCAAGTTTCACTAGAAGGGTGATATATACAAGATTCAAGGTGATACCAACCCTTAGAACTTTGAATAATTCCAATAATGTGGTTCTTTAAAATAGCTACCCTTGAACCTTTTCCTATCATTCCCTTTCAATAATATCAATGTCTTAATTATCCCATCAATTCTTACCATTATTATAATAGTCACCCTGAGCTTGAGGGAAAAACACCACCTAACCTTTTAGATTTTTATGATAATGAGCCCAATATGATCAACCTTAAGATCAAGATATAATACCTCCCTTATATCATTATATCTCATTTACTTCCTTCATTTCAACCTCATTCTCTCAATAATTTGACTAATGAGTTTCCCACTTTTGTGGTTATTTATAAGAATCCTACTTTCCACTCTTATTATAGTGTGATAATGGTTGAATCCCTTCATATTTCTCTCCACACACCTGATTAAGATGATGGTTATGCACTTGATGACCCATACTTCATTGGTTATGCTCAAGATAATGATGCATAAATCCTTTGGTATTGATCATATATTCAACACTCTCTTCACCTTCTCATTGTATTGATTTAGTTCATATTTATCACTTTCATTCTAATTTACCTAACATTATTCCTCCTTTAGTTAATGTTCAAAGGTCAAACATGGAGTGTGTCTTAGTTTTTACTTCATGTAATACCTTATTTAATTTTAAGCCTCTTTTAATCATGTTCCTTGATTGTGTTCTGACTAGACCCTATCATATTTATATGTTTTTAGATCTTTTGAGCATGCTTCCTCCCAAGATGTTGACTACCTTTATATGTCCTAGACTAAGGTAGATTCCTAAAGAAGTAGCTACATTGATAATTCCTGAAGCTACCCTTAAATGTTTTGATAACAATGAATTATTTAACAAGGCTTTAGATAGACCCCAAAATGATTCTCCACCCAGGTTAGATGGAGTTCCATGCCCACCAACCCAATAATATGATCCACACTATGACTTTTACAAGGTAGTTGGTCATTGGGCTAGATAATGTCAAGCATACCATAGATTATTAGCACATCAAAAATTTTAAGTCTTAGTCCCCACTATATATATATATTCAACCACTTTAGTTATATACTCTTAAGATTTTTATTTTCTATTGGAGTTTAGTATTTACTATGGTAAATTAGTTATTACTAGTTTGTTAGTATCATTACAAGTTTATTTGTAATGTATTATATTTGGTGAGTTGTTAAGTTTTATTGTTATATGCTATAATAATACTACATACATAGGTTAGTGGTTGATATTTTTGAGGGATTGGTTATATCCCTAAATATAGGAAACACACTCATATATTTATAGCAATGTGTAACAAAAAATTAAGTGTGAGAAATATATATTATCAGTGTGTGATTAAATATATTCCATGTGTCTATGTATCCATTATTCATTACATTATTTGAATCATTATATAATCTGCTTTAATTGTTATCATTGGTATCAAATTAGCATAATGAGAGTCTGAGGACATCCGTATAGTCTACATCCTTATGGAGTCTTCTTTTCACCTATGCACTCCATAAAGTCTACAAGTTGTATTTCCTTAGATAATGGGAAATTTTAGATGAGTGATTGATGTAAAAAAAAATTCTTAGAATTTTCATTTTATACATCTGCCATACCACAATGCATTTCTATACTCATTATTTTTCATCCATTTTGTGACTGGTCAAAAATCTCACATACATTGATATCTGATATCTGGTGTACTCTAAGATTTGATCACTATAATATGAGGAGAAAATTAAAAAAATAGTGGTTAGTTGACCTACTCAAATATTTCATTTGGCCTATGCACATATTACATAGTCACTATCTCAAGTTTGCTTTGTTTTAGCATTTATCTAAGTGTTATTTGCTCTTCAATCTACTATTACATATGTATGATCTAAGTTTATTAACGAAGATTAATATTCTTTGCATTATATTTTGACATCATTTGGACTTAATTAAATTAGTCTCTATAGACTTGCTTGAGGTCTTACAATTTTCATATCTATGTAGCATTGGAATTTGACTTAGCTTTAGTGTTTTGTGTTTTGGTTCAGCATTTGGGTTGAAGCATTGGTCTCTCTATGTGATACTCACTAATATTCATTTCATTGAAGTACAATATATATTTTTAACCTCGGCTCAGTGTTGAATGAAAAATATCCATCAACACTAAAGGTATTTAAGGTTTGGTCTCATTGCAGTCAATTATGTATTATTTACATTGGCTTCCTTTAATTTTACATTATATGTGAATGATATTGCATTGAAGGACTATGTTATTTTTCAATGGTTATTAGAATGGTGGTTTCATTGTATTGAGAAGATCTTATCCCAACAACATAAAAGACATATCTCAAAGGTAAGTTTTTTACATTACTTCTGTTGGATCTATGTATTTATTATTTATTCTCATCTAAGCAATGGCCATCATATGCTTCCAAGCATGCATTTGGTCTCACACGCCTAGGTCAAGAGTCTTTCCCCAATACGTACATGTATCCAATTAGTTATTTGTATGCACAAGGTCATATTTTTCCATGTTCGAGACTCATTCCTCGAGCAATTTTACTATAATAAATATTTTGTGTAAGATATATGCTCAATTTCAATAGTTTTAATTTAGATGAGTCATTTTAGTTTATATTTGTCTAATAGTTTTATTTAAATATATGGTCAAATAGTCATAGGTTATAATTTTTTTTATAATATAAAGTAATAAATTCTTACTTTCCATCTTATGGGTCTTAGTATCTTAAGTAGTCAAGATAATGTTTTCAGTAGTATTTTAGTTATTCTAGATAAATTTTGTGAAATATGTAAATGGGGTAGTTTTATTGAGTTGTGTGACACTAAAAAGTCAAAATAAAAATGAGTCAAAAATTAAATGTTATTTTTCTATCAATAAAGTATATTTAGTCATGTTGTCAAGATTCCAAATTTTTAGGTAATTTTATGTCATATAAATTTATTGTCAAAATTGTAAAAATAAAAAAATTACCTCACGAATGCATTATCACTCGTATACTACATCTGAATTATGAGGGTTTCTAATTTCCATGGAAGTAACCAATATAAAACCTTCTAGAACCATACATGCTGACATATTTTTCTAAGAAAGTAAGTTCTTCTATTGTAG
Organism: Torreya grandis; assembly: GCA_037957365.1. NCBI lineage: Eukaryota > Viridiplantae > Streptophyta > Pinopsida > Cupressales > Taxaceae > Torreya > Torreya grandis. The sequence goes on along the minus strand of JARHVA010001352.1, from coordinate 1,280,888 downwards.
GTTAGAGGCATTAGAAGATGGAGGCCATTCAATAATCTCATTATCCTCTAGTGATGGGGCCACTTCTACTTTAGTGGCATGTGTTTTTTGGTTGTGTGGATTTCTATTTTTTTATGACTTTTAGTATGGTATGAAATAAGAACATATGAGTATTCATGTTCACTTGTGTGTATTTCCATGTCACCTCTTTTGTAAAAAACATTATAGAATTTAAATACACATAATATTTTTAAACTTTATCAATTATTTATACTTTTTATCTTGTAGGAACCTATTGAGTTTCAATCTTTCTGAGTGCATATTTTAAGGGGTACACTAAGAAAGGGGTGGGAAGACCATTGGTGCTTTGTAGGATTGGTTTCCCTTACTACCACTTGCTACCTACACAAACCATATCCTAAAAAACATTTTCCTAAGATTTGCTTCCTATTTTACACCCTCCTCTAGTTATTTTATACCTTCATTAGCCCTTTCCTAGCCTAAAACCCTTTTTGATAGTTTAAAATACATTGTCGAACCCATTGACCCTGTACTCTAATTGATAAAACTCATTTAGGGTCTAGGTCAGCCCTTGGCCAACATAGACCAAGACCTAATTTATTTTTGTTAATAATGATACAGAGTCGATTAGGTTGACCCTATAGGCTAAACTTTTGCAAAGGACTAAGGTTAGATCCATCTATATAAACACATCCATTTAATCATTTCTAAGAAGATAATAAGAAGAGATATATATTATGCATCTACTTATTCACCATTCTACTTAAGGATCATAGTTTAGGTTTTCATACTTTCTTTGGAGATACAAATCTTGTCTTTTGGAGAATTCTTTTGGATGCATAGATAGGTTGTGTATCCTAGAGTTGATTTATCCTTGTCATCCTTACATACCAAAAAAACCTATTGTGAAGCACCTTGGCCAAGGGAGAGATTGAGGCTCAGTAGGTTCATCTTCAAAGGTAAGTATTCTTAACTTTGTTCTTCCTTTATAAGAGTATATAGATATGAATTTGTACTTCTCTCCTATGCATTAAGATTCCATATACATTGACATGAATATATGTCTCCTATGCATGTTTAATTTTTATGTTTATTACCCCTGCTTTGTGCCACAAGATTTGGTGATCACCAGATTAGACTTTAATTTTTATTATTTTAATGAATATGAAAACATAGAACTGGGTTAGGTTTATTGAACAATTTTGCTTGACTGGTCACTTTAGAACCCTCCCTAGTGATATTATTGTGGTAAGCGATACCTTGGATAGGTCTAGTAGATCCATCTTGTTCATGACCCTTAATATTAATGTATCAACAATCAAAAGTGTAAATATAATTTATCTTCTCTGAGATAGGATTAATTTATAGATTAGTTGCATTTCTCTTTGCATACATTTTGGTGAACCCAATGTGAATCTAACCCTTGCAAGTTTTATTTCATGTGATAATTTTTTTATCATTATATAATTATTTTTTTCCATATTTACAATACTATATCAAACTATTTGATATAACATAGTTGCTTCAAAATGACTCTATTCTATCTGTGTAGGTCTTCATCAACTACAAGTTACTAGATCAGATAGTTTGACACAATATTCTTCTTCAGTTTCATATTAGCATTCATTTTCAAATAGGTCAACTCTATCTACTAATTATTTTTAATAACATATAGTTTAATGAATACTATTGAATAGTTTGACCTTGTTCATTATTCTTCTTCAGCATACAGATGTTTTGTAAAACGTGGTCAAACTAGTCAACCTAGTTTTTAGAATTTAAAAGTAGAAACTAAATCACTACAACATAAAATTTACAAGATTAAACATCTTCAAGTCCACCAAGTTCCCTTTTTTATCTCTCTATCATTTCATTACTTCCTTCAATTTTTTTTTTCACAAATTGGTAGTCTTCAAAACTACAAACCTATAACTAACTAGGTCGACCTAGTCGACTTAGTTTTGCAATATGTATTATGTTTGAGAAACATAGTCAACCTATTTAACTCTATTATTAAAGAACTTAATTATACATAATAGTAGTGACCTATTCAACTTTGTTTTTTACTATTTTCATATAGTGTTGCTTGAATCGACTCTGTACTATTTTTGATCAAGGAATTAACATATATTTGATAGTAATTAATTCATATTTTCTTTTCGGTTATTTGTATGCTTAGATTAACTCACATAGTTTAAATAGGTGGTTTTTAAAAATTACCATTTTATTTACATTATTTTACTCTTTTTCACACACTACCAAATCAATTAACATTTAAAACATAGATAAACATTTGTCTTCACAAGGCTTACCTACTTGGATTTATCACCAAGGGGTAAGCTGACTTGGTTTTCTGACCAAGTATGAATACATGGTTAATAGTATATTTTTAAAAATTACCTAACACCATTATCATTATGGGATAGTGAAGTGAGGAGGTAGGCCCCAATACTAATCTAGTACCATTGCCAATACATATCCCTCTCAATCCAAACATTCTAAAACCAACTTTAGACTACTTTCTAGTTCCTTTATTTCAGCCAGCTTTCCCACCACATTAAAATCAAAATTTTATAATAATATAATAACACTTAGGATGACCAACTAGTTATCATTTATTTTTCATTTGATTGTTTTCTCTTTGATAATTATGTCTTTTATTTCAAAACTTGCATTGGCTAGCATTGGTTTAAGGTTTGTGTTGCATGCCCCAATTGGATTAATCACATTGATCCAATTGTTTGTGTATTTATTTTCATTCTTGATTCAAACTATCTTACAAAAAAAATTCCCTATTTCAAAACACTATCATTTCAATACAATCTCTTACAAAATGTTTTACCTTCTTTCTAGTAGTACACTATCGATCTACATGATTGTGGCTTCTTATCCTCTTATTTAATTATGTATTCAGTAGTACATAGTCGATATGGATGAGTGTGTAACCTTATCAATTTATTTATCTTTCCTATCTGTAATACATAGTCAGCCTGAATGACTATTTATTCTTATCTATCTGGTTATAAAACATAGTCAATTGATTAGAATTGGTGTCCTATTTTTGACTTTGTATTTGAATCACCATTATCTTTCTTATCCTTTTTCTCTCATCATGAAATTACTATTTGAGGACAACACATATTTGAACTCAATAGGATATGATGAGATTTACCAATCCTAATAGGTTTCCCTATAAACAACTTGTGGCTCCTAATCTAGATTAAATTAATGTGCATGTATCCACTCACACTACTAATTATAGGACTCTTCCTTATGCATCCCTGGTTCATAACCCTCTATTCTCCTTAAAAGATCAGCCTAAATTAAAATATACTCCAGAAATTATTTTATTCATTAATGAATTTCTTCAACATCAAGGAAAATACCCTTCCACTATTTATAACCTTATGATAAGTTGTTAAGAAGAAGAACCCCATTCACCTTCCCTCATATTCTCACATGGATTTAGGGGTAATATCTTCTTTTCTTCTCAACTTCTTCCTTATTTTTTGAATCCTTCTCATACTATGACCTCTTCTTCCTTAATTTCTTCTACCTCCATGCCAAGTATCTCTACTAACATGGTAGTTTCAAAATCTAGTGGGCCTTTTCCAAGACCCAATCTTCTTAATTTACCCACATTCCACTAGTGATTATTTTTATTATAACACCTATACTAGTGCATCTTTCATAATAAATTCTAATCATACCAATCATGCCTCCTCTTCTACCAATGCCTATCAAGCCACTAATGTTGTGCATGCCACTACCCACAGTGGTACCCAAGCCACTAATACCAATGTTAATATTTTAAATGATACACACAATAATCAAAACACCACTCAAACCCATCAAATTTTTTTACAAAATATTAACCAAATTAATGCTAAATCCAAGCTAATAATGTCAACCAAATGATGAAAATTCATAATCACCTTATTCACCTCCAATATCCCCCTCAACAGGTTCTATGGGGAGTACATGACCAAAATGCCCCCACCCCCTTATGGATTCCCATGGAATCCTTATTCCTCAACAACCTCTTATTAGCAAAATGATTAAACATATTCAAAATGAACTTCTTACATCTCAAATTAACAACATAGATATAGGAGGTATCACCACTACCTTTAGTTACAATGAGATAATTGGTCCTAATTTAAACTTAAAAACATTTGGAAATCTCTACAAAGATTGGGTCAAGTAAAATACTTTTGACACTACCAAGATCTTAGTGAAACCCCTCTTTTTAGATGCTTTATATTGGTATAACCAACTTAAGTCTCATTCCATCACTATTTTGGAAGAGCTAGTTAATAATCTAGTACAAGAATTTCAAACTAGTGACCTCTCTAAAAATAGCTTGGCTCATTTTATTAATTTAAAGTAACTTGAGATGAAAACTACACAAGCTTTTACCAAGTGGTGGAAGACCTTATCTAATAAGTGTGAACACAACATGGTAGATGATAACCTCTTTAATCTATTCACCAATGCTCTCTATCTTAAGTTGTAATATTGGGTTAGGGTTATCTCTCCATGAACTTTAGAAGAGGTTCTCGACCAAGACAAGTACAAATATTTTATCATGTGTTAGTTTGAGTCATCTCAACCTCTTGTTCTCACTCGCATGCTCAACAAAAATAAAAATCATCATGTTATCAACAATGGTGTCATTGATCCCTATGATAGCATTCATAATATTTAATCTATTTCTCCTAAACTTGTTATAAAACAAGCATCCCTTTTAAACCAAACCCCTAATCCTCAATTTTATCCAATAAAAAAATCAATGTTCATAAGACATTATCCTTAGTGGAACTAAAAAATCATCTACCAAGGACTCTTTCATGAGAGCTTGATCCCACTTGCCCAATGAAATCATTGTATGATCCAAATAAATTCTATTGGTTTCATGCTAGTTGGAGTCACTCTCATGAGACTTGTATGAAATTACGTAACTTATCTATAGATTTCCTCTTTGGTCTAAATTTCAATCATGATTCCTTATTCGTAAACGTCAACAAGCCTATGACAATGTATTCAAATCTCATGAAACATAAAGTAAAATATCAAGTTTTGAACTAGGTTAATGCTCATCTAGCCATTTACAAAGATCTTCTTCCAAACCATCAAGATAATAATGATAAGCCTACTCCTTCCACCAATAATGTTGAAAGTCTCATAGAGCCAAATCGTAAAGAGAATGTGTTCAACACGACTAATATTTTAATGGTAGTTGTCTTCATTGATTCTCATCCTACCCACATGTACCACTCATCTCACTTTTTATTTGCTATCCAAGATTCTTCCCCAACTCACCTAATAGAGTTGGGAAAAGAGGAAATTATCTATTTTGATGAAAAAATTTCAACACATCCATAATATAACACCTCTCATACCATTTCTAAAATTTCTCTAACCTATTTACCCATTGCCAATAATATTTAACCTTATAATACCCCTTCTTTAAATCTATCACAAGATACACCTAAATCAACTTCTCCATTCTCTCATTATAATCAACCAATTTATCTCCCATTTAAACCTACCACATCCTATCAACACAAATTTGCATGCACTTATAATCCTCCTTTTAAAGATCTCCTCCAACATTATGAATATTTATACATCAGTCCACTCATGGGTTATGATAAATAGGACCCTATCATGGAGCTTACCAATTTCCCATCTCAAATTTCCTTTCTTGAATTCTTGTGGACTTCTCCACATCATTGCAACAACCTTTGGCAACTCTTATTCAAATTGAACATCCCCCATCCTCCCCTAGTAGGACATAAAGCTACCTTATATAGGTCAGAAGATAACATCTTACAATAATGTAAATATATGTCTATACATGTTGATGAAACAATGGACACTTCTCTCTCTCTCTCTCTCTCTCTCTCTCTCTCTCTCTCTCTCTCTCTCTCTCTCTCTCTCTCTCTCTCTCTCTCTCAATTTTCTTGTTGCTTATATGATTCCATATGAAATTTTAATTCACATGAATGATCATCCCAGATCATCCCATATTTATAAGAATCTAAATCAGTGACATCCAAGTCAATCATGCATTAATTGATGAGGGTTTAGGTACTTGTTATAGACACTATAAATCTACACACTACAATCTCAAGTTTCAAAATATCCCTTGACCACCTTGGGACCCTCTCAGTACCAATCTAACCTATCAACCCCTAATGGAACCTAACTTGTATTTAGTTTGACTAAACTAGCTTTACCCTCCCTTTTACATATTTTTACCCTTCACCCTCGATCATCGATGGTTGGGTTGACTGTCAATGGTTACCTTGACCATAAATGGTTAGGGTGCATATCCTTAACCACCAACATGAAAACTCATCCACCTTACTTTTCTAAAAATAACTTGTCCTCATCTGCATGCAAGCCATTACATGAATGAGTTATAATTAGGAGGCCTAGTTCATGTCTTATTACAACTCTCTTACCTTTCCTATAAGAAGAGAAGATAAAAGAGGTGAAATAGATATACAATTTTTATCAAGGTCTTATGCATCTATAATTCTCTTTTTATAGGTCAATCATCATTAGCAATCCATTAAACTAGCTACTACACTAGAGAGCCAACTTGCCACTATAACTCTACTAAAGTGCCAAGTACTGTTACTCTACCAGACTCATGCTAAAATCAGCCAATGATTCGAACACCTCAATCATCCACCTAATCTACCTTTAATAGGATAAGTACTTGATTTTTAGTATTCCATTACTCTATTTTCTTTTTGCATCTAGCCCAACACCAACCCAACTCCTAAAATATCACTTTAAGATCCCATCAATCAACATGTTATCAACCTAGACCCACACATAGTAACCATCAACAGTTGTCTCAACCTTTGATGGTCTATCCAACTATCAATGGTCACCTTGATCACCAATATTCATCTCAACTACTAATAGTTATCCCAACCATCGATGATCATCCCAATCATTGATCGTCATTATGGTAGAAAATTCTAGCAAATTGTTTTCACCTACCTATCCCAAACTAAACATGATTTTCTATGTTCCTACTTGTTCATAGACCCCTATCTAATTTTTTTAAGCATACCCCAACCATCTAACACTAGCATTAATTAGATTATCACTAATTTAATCATTTCTAATCTATATTTCTTAGCAAACACTCTTGTGTTTAATTTCACTACCTTTTGATTATTGATACAAGTACTTTGTGTTTTATTTATAAACTTAATTATTTAAAACATGTGGATTGATATCCCTCGAGGAAGCTCTTGATTTTGGGATAGAGCTATCGCTAGGCAATCCACTCAACTATCTATCTAACAAACAAATTTATTATAGTGATTTCTTATTTACAGGTCATCCTCCCAAGCTAAAAAGGATCTCTCTACAATATTCTAATTCAATGTGTCCACAATCAAATAGGTTTTACAACCATACCTATACTTAGTTTCTTCTTCTTCCCTTTTGATATAATAAGCAAAAATTCACTAAAATATGTTGACATGCTCGGTGGGACCTTTGTGTCTTTACTTGGCTTCTTGTTCGCTTTCATTCTCTCTCTATTCTATTCTCATTAACGAAATCAAAAGTTTATTTTGGGATTAAAAGTAAGTTCATACATTGATTTCTTGAAATTTTAGTTCACATAGCTTAACTTAAAATCTAATTAACCTATCATAGCTTCACTCTTTGTTACACACATTCAACCAAGCCACTTTCATCAATTAAACATAAAAAAATTGAGACAAGGCCTAACTAGGATTTCATCACCTAGCGGTAACCTTACCCTTTCCTAGCAATCCCACTGGAGGTCATTACCAAGGGGAGAACCAACTTAGCTCTCTAGTTTAGTATAATCTTTAGATATCAATATATATCTAATCACCCAACACCCTTACCATTGTAGTGTGTGAAGGGAGGGGGTAGGCCCCAATACCAATCCACATATTGATTCCAATACAGATTATTTTGTATCACATAAACATAACTTGAAACCAACCCTAGACTTCCTTTCTATTAGCCATTCTATAAACTAATCTCAGTCACATAACTTTTTAAGGTATAATCCAAAAGTAAGATTAACTAAAACTCTAGGGCTTAACATAAATTTTAGAGTGTGATTTGATCTTTGATCATTTTCTTGTCTTCTCTTTGTTTGAGAAGTGAGGTAGTTTGTGCTTCTTATCTCCCTTATCCTATATGGTTCTCACTTGTCAGTAATGAAAATATCTTGTAGAGAAAAACCCATCACCAAACCAACCTACCTATTCTACCCCTTCATCCATAGACTATGTTTCTAAACCAAAAAACTCTCCTCATCCCTTAGGAAGTCCTACTTTCCCTTGGGATGTTCCTCAAGGATATGCAGACTTTGTCACTTTCCTAGATAACAATCCCATAGCCTTGTAACATTATCTTACAACCATTTTTTACCATATTTTGGATTCGACCCCACCCATAGATCTACCTTATGGCATGCCTATCCACTTCATGGGGATTACTTATATTTCCATGGTTACTACCCAGCCCTTAAATACCCAAGCTTCCTCATCAACCAACAACCCCTTTGAGACTACCATAGAAAACCAACCAACCCAAACTAATGATACCCTCATACCTTCCACTCATCCATAATAGGAGTTCCTACTTCTATCACTATCAACCTTCCCTTAACTACCCATAATCCATAAACCACTAATCTAATTCAAATAATTATGGTGTACATACCTTCTACCTTACCACCAATCAGAACAAGGGTCACCACCCTTCCATTGGTTACCAACCCAACTACCACTCCTATCCAACAAGTAGCCCTTACACCAAACTTTTGATGCATCCCTAACCTATAATGGCATGTACCCATACCCCTACCCAACCACCTACCTATACCTACCCTCATCCTCCTACCAACCATTGACATCCACTTACCAATATGTGGTAGCCTCCTAACCTTCTACCCACTATCAGTATGTCTCTTAACCACCATAACAATACGCATCTTACAACCTTTCAGGTGCACAACCCCAAGTGGACCTAATTAATATGATTATGGACAAGATGACCACCTTAAAATCATCCATTTTAGGTGCTCACAACATATTTTTATATGACTAAATCTATAATTAGCCCATTCATCCATCCATACCTATCAGGACATATCCTCCCCAATGGGAACTTCCTAAGTTCTCTAAATTTCAAAGGAGGATACCTAATAGCACCTTAGGGAATTTATGCATGCTTGTTATTTTATCACCTATGAAGATGCCCTTATTCTCCACACCTTCCCCATGTCTTTAGTTGATCCAATATTGGATTGGTATAGTGCCATACCCAAGCACTCCCTTTTCTCCTTCACCCAATTGGTTCAAACCTTATTGGATCACTTTTTAATCAATATCTCCAAGAAATTTTTTTTCATCGACCTCTACTATATATAATAATTTGAATATTAATCCATTTCTAATTTTTTAGCTCATTAGAGGAGCCTAATTAATCAACTTTCCTTCTCCCTACCTCAACCTAAACCCATAGAGCTCTTTACTCAGGTATTTGTGAAGCATATCTCATCTACACTATGTGTTCAAAGATTTTGAACCTTAAATGAATATTTTACCATGGCATGCAAGTTAGAGAACTGATCCATTGATGAAGGAAAACTAAATCTCAAAAACAAAAAATCAACCTATAAAACCAATGAGACCTCTTCCTCTAAGTCAAGAAAATAGTCTAATACCAATACCAAGAGAAAGGGAACCTCAAATGTAGTTATCCTTAAATCCACTCCTCCACCTTCTACCAACCAACCAAATTCCTCTAGTTCCTCCAAGCAAAACATGAGGAACTAAAGCTATAATAACTAGAAGCAATTCACCCCACTTGGGTATCCTATGCCTCCATCTTGGAGAAGTTATTGAAAGCAAACATCATTCAACTTCCTCCTATCAAACTTCCTCAATAGTTTTATGCCTCTCATCCTTCACTTACTAGTTCAAATATTAGAATTTGTTTCTAAACCCAACTTAGATTTGGCTACCTTTTGGTAGAAACTAGGTTTCCCTTATATTACTAGACTGCAACCTCCAACTTTTTCTTTAGCAGACCAACTTGCTACTTCTATTGACTAACCTATTACCATATCTACCCAAATAACCAAAACCTCTACCCAACCAACCAAAATCTCTACCCAACTAAATAAGACCTCTACTAAACCAACCAACCCATAACCACCTAAGTAAAACAATACCCAAGTGTCCAAACCCTCTTCTATCACCCTAACCAAAACAACCAAAAGACTTGTCACCTTCCCTACACCAAACCTTAATCACCCTTCTATGAAGGTAGACCTAACCCCTTCAAACCAAGCACCAAACCAAAGAAACTAAAGAGGTAAAACTACTTAAAGGATTGAAGCCCAAAATTTTACCTCCCTCAACCTTGCATTCCATTTTGGGAGCTCATCCCTCTACCTTGAGTAGGAAGCCCCTTATCTCTACCAAAACCCCACCACCTCTTTTGGTCACACCTTTACAATTACTTTCCAACACACCTCTCTTCAACACACCAACAATACCTAAGTTACCTATCTTGCGATCTTCCACCTCTAACTCATCAACTTCCTTATTTAAACTAAATCCACCAACAAAATACACCACCTTATCTAAATCACCTATCACTAAACCTACCCCCAAGTAACCTTCTACCTCAACCATCTAAGAAAAAACCAATACGCCTTTACAACCTTTATCTAAATCCTACTTGACCATTATCCATAAGTTATTGTATAATTCTTATTTAGCCTTACCTCCCATTAGAACCTTTGATGCTCTTACTTCAAAGCTTGTCTGGTATAATGACCACCAAGTGTGTTCTTATCATATGACACCCAAACATGATATAAAGAACTGCAAATCTCTCCAAAGTATTATCCACTGGCTCTACAATGAGGATGATTTATTAATAGATGAACCTCCTATGGGCCCCATACTAATCCAACCAAAAAACATACCTATATAATGCTTACATACTCCTCTACTCTCACCTAAGAGTGAAGATGAGTCTAGCCAGTCTACTACTTTAGCCTATCCTTCTATCCATACTATCAGTGTGGTCATGAGACCATGGTAGAAGGATAGGGGAAGGCTAAGGTGTCCATTCTTTGGATGTATCCCTTATCCACCTACCAACAAACCCACACCCAACCATCTCCATCTTTGACCAAGCCTAAGGTGTCTATTTTAGGTACCTCCTAATCTAACTCCTTAAAATCCATCAAGAGAGTTATCCTCAAGTAAATTCACCAAACCTTGATGAAGATGAGCTTATACAAGTTGATCTCTACCTCTCCCCATCACCACTAGGCATTAATAGAGGCTTTATAATCAATTTAGGTCTAACCAAAATATCCCCAACCTCTAGTATCCTTTGTTAGCCACCTTCAAATTTGAAACCATGTTACCTTTAAGGATTCATAAATACCTTTCATCCATCTCGAAGACCTAGATCCCCCTCTCTTTATTATTGATTACATCAACCAAACCTACATTAAATGGGTCATTATTGATGGGGGAGATAACATTAACATCACCTCCTCCCATGCCTATAACCAACTTAACTTGTTGGATAATTTCATGTCCAAAACCTTGGTTATCCTTTGATCATTCAATGATACCATGGCCACTACCTTGGGAACTGTCATCTTCCATATCCGTTTAGTACCCCACATGTTACCCAAACTTTTATATGTAATAGAAGGTGAATTCCAATATAATTTTTTATTGTAATGACCTTGAATCCATTTAATGGGTTATTTCCCCTCTACCCTTCACCGTTGAATTAAGTTTGAACATGAAGACTAGGTCATCACCATCCAAGTTGACCCAAGCCATTTCTTGACATACAACATGACCTATCACCCAAAAAATATCCTCATAACCCCATCCAACACACCCTTAATAGATAAAACCCAACCTTCAACCACCAAATTAGATATCATATCCCTTTCTATCTATGAGGCATCAATTAGTTACTCTATCCCTTTGAACTATGGACCCTTTGGAATCAATGTTCCATCACCTTTCACTATGGGAGTATCACATTTTATCCCTTTACACTTTCCCTACTCATGAGTATGGGAAACTCACCAACTAGCTAGGATATGACCCCAATGTCAGAACTATCATTTCCTTTAGACCTCCCCAACATCAAACCCATTTTATCTATGGGGGTATTGAAAAGCTCCTTGGTGTTTTTACTACCCCTCATTCACCTAGGCCATTTACCATTGGTTTTTCCTACCTATATAAATCAATTTTTACCAAAACATACCTCTATCAATGTGCTTCAAAAGGCTTTAGTCTTGGGTGATATGAGTATAGCCCACTTGAGCTAGTTACCATTGAAACTAGGGAGCCCCATGAGAAGCATGGCCTTGGTTTTATCCTACACAAAAAAGGCAACCCAAACCACCTATCACTACCATTATTGAAGAATATGCCCCCTCCTCACTGACCTCACCTCCACTTTCATGTAAAGATGATGACATCATACCACATAATTTTTTTTTATAAACATGATCACCCTCAAACCCTTGACTTATCTAAAATAAGGGGGAACTGTAACCATCCCTTTGACCCATCCTGAGATGATAGGAGAAGACTCTCCTACTATTAACACCATTCAATGCTAAGATGATGATTCTATTCTCACCTATCTTGGTGCCCTAGATTCTTTAATCCATAAATCCCTTCCTCTTGAGACCTCAACCATGTTAAATAAATCTGCCATGTATATCAATTTGGTCACTCTAGACAACTCCCACATTATCAAACTTGGCCAATCACTGAATACCGAGGAACTTTGGGACTTCCCTTCTTTCCTCCAAGACTATAGCATAGATTTTTATTGGTCTTACATTGACATGCCTAAATTAAGCCTATCATTTCTACCCACAACATAGTCACCAACCATGATTGCAATCTTGTCAATCAAAATCTCTAACACATGCACCCTCATATAGCCCTTTTTTCAAATAAGTGCTTCAACATATCCTATCTATTAATTTCATTCAACCCATTGATTGCCCCCAATGGGCCTTAAATGTTATACCTATCACTAAAGCCATAGGGGGATTATGCATTTGTGTGGAATTTCATGACCTCAACCTCATTCATTCCAAATATGACTTTCCTCTACCCATCATCAACTAGCTTGTTGGTCTTACAATTGGCCATAAGATGTTATATATTATGGATGGATTCTTGGGATACAATAAGATCCTAATTTCCCCTAAATATCAACACAAAACCACCTTTATCACCCCATAGGGACCTTTATACTATAGGGTCATACCTTTCAGACTAAATAATGCTAGTGCAACCTACCAACATGCCATGACCTATATCTTCTATGACCTTATCTATAAGATTATCTAGGACTATGTGGATGACCTTATCAATAAATCCAAACTCCAAAAGGATCACTTGGCCATTCTCAATATCATCTTTGAATGCCTCATCTATGACTATGTCCCCCTAAAACCTAAGAAATGCATTTTTGGGGTCTTATCAGGAAAACATTTTGGCTTCATTGTCTCCCTCCATGAAATCAAAGGTGATCCTACCAAGATCAAAGCCATATTCAATTTTCTCCCTTCAACCAAACTTAAACAACTCTATAATTTGTAGATGAAGCTCCAATACATTTTTTGCTTTATCTCCCAATTTTTAGACTGATATCAACCATTCCACCACCTTATAAATAAGGATGTATCTTTCAAGTGGAAAAATAACTATCAAAAGACCTTCAATTCACTCAAATATTAACTTTTGTCACAACCTTTCCTCACCCCTCCCAAGGATTACCAACCTTTATATCTTTATATCTATGCCATTGACCATTCCCTAAGGGCAATGCTAGCTCACCGAGATGAACAACATAAAGAGAAAACCATATACTACATTAGCCACATGCTTGTAGAATAAGAGAATTGATATACCCATACTGATAAAATTTATTTATCTTTAGTTTTCATGGACACCAAACTTCACCACTACCTTCTCAATCGTAAAACCTATGTCATAACCAACACTGACCCACTCAAGTACATGCACTACAAGCCATACCAAAACTAGCGTATGGCCAAGTGGCTTATGCTCTTAGTAGATATTGACCTTGAGTTACTTTAACAAAATTTAATTAAAGGGTAAGTCATTATCAACCAATTAGATAAGGCACCTTTAGCAGATAACCAACCTCCTCCTCTTGAGTTCCTCAATGAGTCCATCATGACCCTATCTCAAGTGTTTTTCACCTATCAAGTCACCATGTTTTTCAATGGATCAAAGTGTTAGCAAAATGGTGGAACAGACATCATCCTTATCCCCTTTGATGATGAATCTCTTCCTTGTCCTCCAATCTTTATTTTAAATATACCAACAATATGGCTGAGTATGAAGCCCTAGTGATAGGCCTTCAAACTACCTTACCCCTAGGATTCAAAATAATCAATATCTTTGGTGGCTCTCAGCTTGTGATCAATCAAATCAATAACTATTACCAGTGTAAGAATGATATTTTTCAATAGTACAAGCAACTAGTTGATGAACTCCTAGCATTATTTAAACACTACTACATCTAATCAACCTTGTGACTACTACAAGTTCACCAACACCATGGCTTACCTTGCCTCTCAAATACTATCTACACCCTTAGATTCTAATCTATCTATCATTATCCATAGACTCACCCAACCTTCCTATGTCAAACTAGATTCTCCCACCATTTTCAACATGAAAGACACCTAACCTAACCTTTGGTATTAATAAACCTTTGACTATATTAACCTTGCCGTAGTTCCTTTTGGTCTTTCTAAGAACACTCAAAGAGCATTTATCTAGAGTACCTCATGTTATACCATAGTAGGAGGTATCCTTTATAAATGTGGCTTTTGATGGTCTTCTCTTTAATTGCCTATGCAATCAATAAGCCTCTCATGCTATCAAATAAATACATGATGGTATCTATGGAGGCCACTTTAGTGGCCTCATCGTAGCTAAGTGTATCCTTCACCTTGGCTATTATTGGCCTACCCTTAACCAAGACTATTATGATTATGTGAAAAGTGTGTTAAATGCTAATAATATGCCAATCTGCATTGTGTACCTAACCATAATCTTTGCATTTCTACCTATTTCTAGCCCTTTTCACAATGGGGTCTAGTCCTCATTGGTGAAATCAATCCCCATTCCTTGTAGTGACACCATTCTATCATCATCATGACCAAATATTTTACCAAGTGGGTAGAGGTTATTTATCTAGTATTGACCAAGGTAGAGAAGATTATTGACTTTATCAACCGTCATTTCATCTACCATTTTAGTGTCCCACACAAGATTATCACTAATAATGGTAAATACTTTAAAAATAATCAATCCAAGGTCTATGTGATGCATTTAGCATTAAGTTAATATTCTCCTCGCCCTATTGCCCTCAAGTAAATAGATAGGCTAAGGCATTTAAAAAAACTCTTAATAATATAATAACTAAAATGGTTAATGCATCTAGTTAGGATTAACATTTACACATCCCCTTCACCTTATGGACATATCATACTAGAATTAGAACCCCTATGGGTGATACACCCTTTTTCCTTGTGTTTGGAGTAGAGGTCATCTTGCCTCTCGAGGTCTAAATCCCATCTCTTTGCATATCTTTGAAAGAGCTCATTTCTGAGGATGATTATTATTAGTACCATTTAGCTCAGCTTGATCTACTTTATGAGTGTTGTTTAGTATCCCTTACCCATCTCTATGTCTATCAATAGCACATCAAGCATGCCTATAATAAATGCCTTAGAGTGTAGAAATTTAATATCAAAGACCTCATCTTAAAGTAAAATCAAATTTTCACTAATATGGAGAAAAGTAAGTGGGGTAAATTTGCTATTAATTAGCTTGGACCTTACATCATAACCCACAAGTATGGATCAATAACTTACTAGTGCTCTTCTCTTGAAGGCCACCTAGAACCTGAGCCCCTTAATGCTTCACATCTACATCCATTCTTTTGTTAAGAAGGATCGAGTTCAATTTTTATCTAACTTAAGCTCATCCCTTGCTATCTATCCACATTCCATCTCCTTATTTTAGGGGCAATCAATTAAAACTAAATCATGTGATTATCTGTCACCGTCATAGATTTATCTTAAATAATGGGTATCATAGTTATACCCATGGCATGGCTCTCATGGTACTTTCCACCCTTTCATAAGATGGATCCCCATGATCATTGTCACTTGAGCCTTTTTCCACCTATTTAACCTTATTGTGCTTTTAGTTTTACCTTCATAAAAGTGAACCACTAAATCAGCCTAAACAATTCTATGTCAATCAATATCAAAGCAATAAAAAGTAAAAACCCTATAATTAGCATTCACGGGTCATTCCTAGCATTCATAGATTACTCCCTTGAAGGAAAACTATTGAAAATTTATTTAAAATTTCCCAAATGTAAGGTGTACTACTCCCTTGAAGGATAGTTATCAATAAACAAAGAAAATAAACTTAAACCACTCCCTTGAAGAATGGATACGTATAGCATTTTTTTCAAAAGAATAGCAATTTCATGGAAGTTTCCTTCATCGATCATCTTCCCATATACATTAATTAGAAAAAGACCCATTATTAAAATCATAGAAAAAGTAAACTAATATTGAAATCTATAATTGACTCTCAAACACCATAATAAAGTAGAAGCTGCAATTGGATTTCATATGCAAAATTCTTACATCGATCATTCTACAAAGTTTGGCATAGACTTGTTTATACTGACTCTTTGGACACCTATAAAAGAGGCATGATAGTCTTATAATAAGGTTCTATTTTCAACCATCTCCCCTTTAATCACTATAAGTAAGGAATTTTTGAGCTTACTTGACATTATGTGGTCAAGATACCTTTTTAACCAACTAATGAATGCTAATGTGAAGAATTCGAAGGGCTTATGTTTATTAAGCTAATCCAACTTCAGTTTTGTTTTAGTCATTATCAATAAAGAAACATCATACCCCCTCTTTATCCTATCATGACTAGTTGATATTTTCATTATGATGTTTGTCTCTTGATTATACTCTTTAGTCTCCCATTTAGTGTTGTTAATAAAATTACCTCATGTGTTTTATCCTAAGAATTAACAAGTATGATAATATCATAACATCCATGAGCAATTAAATCAACCAACCATTTTTCACAACATGTATAAAATATAAGTAGTGCAACATATACTCATTAGGATTTATCATGTCATAAGCAACCAAGAAGCATAACCATAATATCAAAACCATCTCTTGCCTAGCTAAGCCTATATCAATGTCTAGCATCCATAATATAAAACACCACACCATAAGCATTAAACATCAACGTCAAACCGTAAACCATGAACATAAGCATAAATAATGATCATATGTATAAATCATGAGTAAAACAACATAATAATGTGTACAAATAGATAGACATGTCTCTCTCTCAAAATGTACATCTCATCACAGCTCATCATAGACCATAATCAAAATGATATAAGAAATGTCATAATCTAGCTATATCTATGCCCCAAGGGCACTACTACCTCCTGGAGCACTATTGGATCCTAGTGCCTACCCACCTATTATACCTACCGATCCCTTAGATATCACTATCTATCCAGATATAAAAGCTACCAACTACCTTGGTGTCACCATACTAGCACCACCTGTGAAGCTAGCCCTATACTCACCCCATTATGGATATTATGGGTACTATGTCAAAAATATGGTTTTATAGTACCATATCTCCTCCACTATAGCTAGGTAGTGGCTAAAGTTATTCTTACCTAACCATCATGGCCAATCAGATCTATAGACATCAACCTCACACCTCTATCATCCTTGCCAATGTCTATAGCAATATATATGGTTTGGTACCATGCCATGTACCCATATATGAACCCAACATCATTTATTTATACCCTAATTAATATATCCTAATAGTCTAGCAAAGTTAGCATAAGATGTGGATCTGGTAGTAAGATCTCTAAATCCTCTCGCTTGTACTTAGGGAATGGACTTGGGATACCCTATACCAAGTCAAATTATTGGCATACCTTATCAAATGGGATCAACTCCACCTCCCCATCCCACCTACTAAGTATCCATCTATAGCTCTAAATGTAGAGTGTCTACCTCCTATAACCTAGCCACATGAGAAATTGTACATACAACCTCTAAGTGATGTCTCCTATCACTAGTGGACCTAGTGAACCCATGAACCACTCCACATCATGTAAACCACCTTATTTACCTGACATAGAAAAGTCACCCCTCCACCACATAAATCTAATGGGTAACTCTCTTTATGTGAAACCTACCCATGGAAATCCCACTAGCCTTAACACCTGAATGTGCTCATAGGCCCAATAATGTAGAACCAAGCTGACACTAATGGCATACTCTCTATGGGCCTTGAACCCCCATAACTCCCTATATATTTGGATAATAAGAATAGGCACCTAGCCAAATATAGTTTGACCTAGAAATAACTCAACCAACACCCCCAGTAATAAGTATGGAAACCTCCCACTTTTTGAGTCAAGAAGTGTAAAGCATGTAATATAAATCATGAGCATGAACATGATTATCCTCTCACATAGAGCCCTCCAATATAAAGCACTATAATTGAACCCCTCATCATTCCATCTGACCTAATCACTATCATCCCCATACAGAATCTTGACATGATCATCCCACTCCTCATACTCTATATGGTAGATCAGATCACCTTGAAGTGGTAGTTGGGTGATCTTATTGACATCCTTAAGCAAGATAGTAATCTCCTTAGGAAATAAAAAGGTGTTCTTAGTGTGATCCCATCTCTTAATAAGCACTATAACCATGGATGTATCTTGAGGAACATGCTGGTAGTGACTCATAACTCCCAACCCAACCTCCTCCATATGGGCCCAGTTGGTTGGGGTCATCCCCTACTAGATTTCTATGAAGATATGCAACACATGGTCATGAATCTATATCTACTCCATCTCTTACACCAAGTTATAAGCATTATTTAATCACCTACAACAATATCATCTACCCTAACCTTTAAGCAACTGACCTATTTCCTTACCCATCTTACCTATATACCCAATACCCACCAATATTTCCTTCTAAACCTACACTACCAACCTCTACCTAGAATGCACTAACTCACTTTGCCTTAGCATTTTTTACACACTTTATAAACTTATCTTTTAACTTAGTTGACCCCTGATGGTCATGGTGACCATCGATGATCAAGCATCCTTCTTTATAAGGATGTTGACCATTGATGGTTAATCCTGATTATCGATAGACATTATGGGTATTCTAAAGCTGGAACACCTAAACCCTATCTACTCCAATGACAAACTAAACCAACCTAATTTGCTACCCATCTCTTTACCCACCTAATTAAACCACCCCTCCCCATAAATTTTTAATTTTACCCACCAATTTACTCTCATTATACCAAAAACCCTAACCAGGGCATGGAAATTAAAACCCAAGCATTTCAACCTACCTTGACCTCCCAACCCAATGTGCATGCATGAATTTAAGTTAAGATAAAAAATTAAGGGCACCTCCTACCTCATTTTTTGGCCTTCATTAAGGAGTCAAGTGAAGACCCACCCATCCTCATCTTCACCTACGTGTTCCCTACATCTTCACTGGTCCACTAGGTCAACCATCCACCTCAGCTAAATATCAATCATCTACCTTAGCAAGTACCCTCAGCATGAAACTTTGCCATAAAGTACCAAAAAATAGTATCAATGAGTGAAAATTAATTTCTCTTTTCACTTTTACCTTGCAAGCTTTTAGGGTTTACACCTTAACCATCAATGATCAAGGTGATCATTGATGGTTACCCTTGGGGACCTTGACCATCAATAGTCAGGTGGTCACCTTTTATTTATTTCACCTTAGTAGACCTATTTTGGCAAACCTTAACCCATTTTACCCACCCTTGGAGACTACCTTCTCCACCCAACTAGACCACCTCATTACCTCATCATTAGTCTATTTTAGCCCAACTAACATGATTTTTTCAACACTTTTACATGGTCCTTTGACCACAACGTCAACATTTCCATGTTGAATATTTTTTACCTTATGCCACCCCATGCTTACTAGACTAGCTTGTGTCTTTTTGGGAGCACTTCCTACATTTAATACCCATGACACTTGACCTATTTATGTTTTCCACAAGAGCACTTCTTACCTTAGATACCCATAAAAACACTAACCTTGTCTAATAGACTAACATGTGTACTTAGCTACCATGCCTAAATATTGTCATGTGATACATTGGTGACTTGTCTTTCTAGTACTAACATTTATTATTATCAATTATGGCAACCTCATATTTACATGATCTTGGCTATAACACCTTTTATTGTACTTTGTATGCCTAATTACACTTTAGTGCCCCTACTATCATCTACCTTCATGACATCCACCTATGTCATCACCTTCACCCACATTTTCAAACCCATACCCAATTCCATTTTACCTCATCACCTCTCAGTTTGAGGGGAAACACCTCCTCCCATACTCAAGGTAATCAGACCTTTGACAAAAATTGATTTTTATTTTGTAGTTGATTTATTTCAAGTTGCACAATAAAAATGGGAAAAACATAAACATCAAAAATCCACACACTATGATCCCAAGTGTTGAAATACCCCTTGACCACCTTAGGACCCTCTCAAGACCAATCTGACCTATCAACTCCTAACCAAACCTAACCTATAGTTAGTTTGACTAAACTAGATTTACCCTACCTTTTACCTATTTTTAACCTTCACCCTTGACCACTAACGATCAAGTTAACCATCGATGATCACCTTAACTATCAACAATCAGGGTACACCTCCTTAACCACCAACATGCAAACTCATCCAGCTTGATTTTCTAAAAATAATTTGTTCTCATCTACGTGTGATCCATTGTATGAATGAGTTATAATTAGTAGGCCTAGCTCATGTCTTGTTATAATTCTCTTGCCTTTCCCTGTAAGAAGAGAGGAGTAAATAGGTGAAATAGATCTATAATTATTATCAACAGCTTATGCATCCAAAGTTTTCTTTTTATAGGTCAATCATCAACAACAATCTAGTAAACCAACTACTACATCAAAGAGCCAACTTATCACTATAGATCCACCAAAGTGCCAAGTACTATTACTCTATCAAAATCATGTCAGAATCCACCAATGAGTCAACCACCTCAAGTATCCACCCAATATACCTTATGAAATATAATTACTTGGCTTCTAGTATACCATTACTTTATTTTCTTTTTTCATCCAACCTAACACCAACCTAACTCATATAATATCACTTTTAGATCTTGTCAACCAGTGTGTTATCAACTCAAACCCATACACAATAACTACCAGTAGTTGTCTCAACCACTGATATTCTATCCAACCATCGATGGTCACCTTGACCACCAATGGTTAGCTCAACCACTGATAGTTAGCCCAACCACTAACAATCACTATGGTAGTAAATTCTAGAAAGCTATTTTCACCTAGCTACCCCTAACCAAATTTGATTCTCTATGTTCCTTCTTGTTCATTGGCCATTGTCTAATTTTTTAAAGCATACCCCAACCATCTAACACTAGTATTAATGATCTTATTATTATTTTAATCATTTCTAGTCTATATTTCTTATTAAGCATTCTTGTGTTCAATTTTAGTGCCTTCTGATTATTCATGCAAGTAATTTCTATTTTGTTTATAAACTTAGTTATTTAAAATGTGTGGATTGATATCCCCCAAAGAAGCTCTTGCTTATGGGATCTAGCTATCGATAGGCAATCCACTCAACTATCTACCTAACAAACAAATTTGCTTTAGTGATTTCTTATTTGCAGGTTATCCTCCCAAGCCAAAGAGGATCTCTCTATAATCTTCTAATTTAATGTGCATATAATCAAATAGGTTTTTCAACCATACCCATACTTAGTTTCTTCTTATTCCCTTTTGATATAATAAGTAAAAATTAACTGAAATGCTTGTGTTGCCTCTCTTAACTTAATTAAAACTCTTAGATACTTTGTGTGTAATCTTAAGTCCACACACAACACATTTCAAGGCTATGACTAGAGGTAAATACCTCCTTTAAGTTATTTGTGGCTCCTTATTACCAATCTAGCTATCATTGCTCGAGTGAAGGTTATGATCTTTAATTTTCCCCTTTCCTATAATATCTTATTTAAATGGCCATGGACTCATCGCATGAGGGTTATCATATATTTTTCCTACCAATGTGTCAAATTCCCTCACCATGGTGCACTATATAAGATTTAAGGTGACACTAACCCTTAGAATTTTTAATAATTCCAAGACTATGGTGTATTCAAAATTACCACCCTTGAACCCATACCAAGTGATCCATTTTGAGAATCTTAACACTTTAATTTCCTTATCAAATTTACATGAGGTTATCATGGTTACCCTAAACTCATCAAGAATATAATACCTAACCTTTTATATTTCAATTATGATGAGCCTAATGAGATCAACCTCAAGATAAAACTTCTTATATCTCTCCTCATCTCATTTCCTAGCTTACACCATCTCTAAATTCACATTCCTATCAACCACCTAGTGATGATATACTTGTAATCTTAACTAAGACTCAAAAATCTATTCATCACACCACCTCTGATGATAAGGTCATACCTACTTAAACAATTTATCTTTATACACCTGAATATGATGATGGTTATACTTTAGATGACCCATTTTTAGGATGTCTTATTCAAGATAAATATGTTGAGATCCTTCATTAATTTTCATCTTTGTTTCAATATTTCCATTTATCTTATCACATTATGTCTTATATATTTCCTAATTTTATCATTATTCCTCTTTTTCATAGGGTAGAGATGGTGGTTCACATGGCACAACTCCATTTTATATAAAATCTCTTAGGAGCATGCTTATGGATCATGTTATGATTGATACCTATCAATTCACTAGATATCAAGATCCTTATAGCCATCTTCCCCCTGAGATGCTTTCTAATGTCCTTAAACCCTATATCTATCTTTTTCCTCCCTCAACTAAGCCTAGTCAAGATCTTATTCTTATTATACCTTTAACTAAGTATCTTCTTACTTTTGATTCTATTTCTCCTTCAATTGAGCTTCATTTAGTCTCTCTACTAGCCCTAGCCCCCTTGGTTATGGCCTTCTTCTTTTACTATCACTTGGTCATCTGCCTACCCAATGGGTTAATCAATCATATTATGACATTCATAGAGTTTATGATCATTATATTAAAAATTATAAACTATACCAACCTTCCCCATCTTTTGCATCCACTTCCTGTGTTAGTACACCCATAAAATCTACTAACAAGCATATATGATACTTCCATAACATAAATGATCACTCCACCCATTGTCAAAATATTCAATAATATATAGACACCTTGCATCCTACTCTTACTCAACCTAAAAACAAGGCTATACCTCCCCACAAGCTATTACCTGAGTATATTCTCAAATATGAAGAGGTATATTATTTGTGGCACAAATGTGGTACCCATCAAATCAATCATTGTTGCATCCTCTAAAAGCATCTCTAATATCACCTTATGACCATTATTATACCTATTATCCATCCTCCCATAGGTTTTCCATGCAATAAGGCTTCCCCTTCTTCCCTCATGGTTCATCCATATTTGGCCCCTTCTCCACCTATGGTCCCTCTACCTATGGATCCTCCTTCACCTATGGTCCCTTCTCCACTAGTGGCTCCTTCATGTCCCATAGATTCCACTCTTATTTCTTCTCATGATTATCCTATGCATGACAGACCTCATGAGCATGATCCTTCAATCATGCCTACATTTTATGTCAAAGAAATTTAATGAGAGGTATTTTCCCAAATTTCACTAAAGATCATTGAGACCCTCACTATAGTTAGAGTCCAACTTCATAGAGATATATCATATGTTATGGACAATGTTTGTGGGAAAATTTACTAGTATTTATAAACATAACATGGTGTTATTTCATTATCTTCTTAATTTTGGATTGGAACTGTGCTCTAAGTTTATATTTATCTACTTTATATCATTTAACTCTGTGTCAAATTTTAATTCACTAATTTATCTTATATGGATATTTATATTTCACATTCCATATTGTTTATGGTGTCATTTTCTTTCCTTCTAATCTCTCATGGATTCTTTTCATAATTACATTATTTTTATATGCATTCATTTCCATGGATGTCTTATTATTTTCCCATTATTTTTTGCTACCCTATCTCCATAACACAAATAATCATTATTATGACTTGGTTATACAAACCTTACTCCCCTTAGTATTCCTTATTTACCATGTGATTAATTATTAAATAAGTCATTTCCTTATAATCTCATTTTAACATTCCATCTTGGATCTCCCTCTATTCCCTTTATTTCCTTTCACAAACTAAGCATACACATGGTTAAAACTTGAGATAACATACTGATTCATAGGTATGCCTAAGTATTTTAGTCAGTCATGCTTTTAGATACTTATCTTCCTTTAACCAAATTATAAATGTCATTCATGTGTATCACTTTTTCTCTCATGATTGGTTATTTCAGGTCCATGTGGAGGAGGAATCTTAAAATCCATAAAATTCAAGAGCAAAATCCTTTTAATAGAAGGTAATGATATAAAAGGAAACATTCAATATTTCAAAAGTTAAATCACACTAAAATATGTGATTCAAATCACATCTCATTTTTATAATCAAATCTCAAACTCCATAGTTGGCCTCATGATAGAGTCTAGGTCCATTGGGTTATGGTAGGCTAATAGATTTGGAAAAGAGAATTTAAAAAAACACCTTTTATTACTACTTAATTTCTCACACAAGTACCCAATCTTCATAGAAGATCAAAAACTCTACAAGAGGTCTTGAATAATGGGGAACACATTATGGGATGATAGGTCCATTTTAATTTTCTTGGTCAAAAGACCAATATGTTTCAATCTTAGTACCTCACTTATTTTCATATATAGCTTTGTGTTTACTATGAATAGGATATCCTTTGTATATTGATGGTCACTAGTCACTTAGTGTCTTTTCTATGTCCTTAGTATGCCTCATGTTTCCTAAGGTCTTCTCATAGATTCCTACATTGTGATTTTTACATTCCCTCTTTAATTTACAATAATCCTTATATTTCCCCTTGATAAATATTATTTTATTCACTGATCAATCCCCCTAGGGATTCCATTTATGATTTGTAGTGTAAGACATTGTATAGGACTAGTCTTTCCTCATGAATTACCAAATTACCATTATAAGCATTCCTTTTAATATATTTTCCTAGTCATTTCCATCTAATTGGTGTCCCCTTTGTGAGTTGAAGTGTAAGACCCATATATAGGATTAGGCCTTCCTCATAAAATATTTTAATACCTAAGTCATAATTAAATTACATGTGTCAAATTGAGCTAAGTAGTGATTGATCATGAGTTAAACATTGACATGATTATCATAATGATATAGTATGTTTTATGCTTACTTCATTGATTTTCCACCTTTACCTTCTTATTTTCTAATTGCATGTAAGAATAAAACCATTGTTCTTAAGTTTTTCATACTTCCTTGCTTGAATTAGTGTGATCAATTTAAGTTTATTTTTCCAATTTTATTTCTCTTTTTTACTTCCCAACATGATTTAATAAGATTGATTAACTTAATTATTTTATTTTTTATACCATTTGGTGTTTATTATTCCTTCCATTTTATTACATTATTTTCATACTTCCCAACATGATATAGTATGATTTTACTTGATTTAATTTAGTGTAAGTATTTTTCATGGTTTAACAACATTTTGTTATCATTTTTACCTAATTTGGTTTATTATATTTAGTCATCTTTTATTATTACACATTTCCCATCGTGATATAGTGTGTAGCACATTTGTTTTGATTACTTATACTTTTCCCATTCATTTTTGCCTTTTTCTTTTCAACCATGCATGTGTATCACATAATGTTATAAAATAAAACACTCCACATATATTTTCCATAAGAAATACAAAAAATTCTAAATACATGTTCTAGAAATAAATATATCCATGCATCAACATCCACAACCAAATACAATTCATGAGATCAAATACAACTACCAAAATCAATATCTATATATATCATGTGTTTTATACAATACAAGGTATAAAATACAAAATACATAGCTTCATATCTATGGTTGGGCTCCATCATATCTATCTTGTGGCCTAACCATACTTCCAATAGAATCCTAGGATTATCACCTATGAATGGTATGTTATAATGAGGTAGTCTTGGATCTCAAACTTAGTACTTACCCCTATAAGTTGGCCACCTAGGCTTGTACCTATCCAAGCTAGACTATGGTAGACATATGTGCTAATATCTCCTGAGCCAAAGCTTGAAAATCATATGCCTCTTCCTCTCCCACCCTTGTCAATGGCTATAATCCATCCCCATGTGTATGTAACTGCATACTATACCACAAGAACATCCAGAGTGGTGGGGTCATATGGTGTCAGCACCTCATCAAAAATGTCGTGATGTGTGGCCACAATAAGGTTTCCTCATCTGACCTCCTTTATCACTAGATCTATAAAAACAAAATTATATATATATATATATATATATATATATATATATATATATATATATATATATATATATATATTATATCATGTATATACCTCAAAATAGAGCTATCTACTATAACCATATGTAGCTAGTATTCTATATCAAACACTCAAATCAAAATCACAACATTTTTCACTAGTCCTAGTATTACTAACCACCATCTCTATCTACTTTCTTGTTGACCATGGTCTCTCCATCTGATTATCCCTGAGTGTTTCCTTTATAGATCATCTCTATGTATACAACTAAAAATGCATCATGTCTATGAATTAATCTTGGATCAGATAAGATATATCACACCTATACTTTTGATTAGTGATACACTTGTTAAGAAAGAGCATGACCAATATGGGGATCTACTAGATCCAATTAGGGGATCACTTGCATCACTTGTCACAACATATCATGTTAAGAAGGGTTAAAAAGCCTATAGTCCAACATAATTGAACAAAAAACCTAATGGAGTCCTTAGGTTTTAAATATTCACTCTATTCTAATAACAAGAAATCAAAATCTAATCTAGTGCTCACCAAAACTTATGGCACAAAGTGGGGGTTAGAAACAATAAAATAAACAACTAAACTAAACATGTATTAGAAGACATATACTCACATCAATGTATAAAAAATCTTAATACATGGAGATAAGAATACAAATGCATTATTTATCTACTCTTACAAAGGATAAATGAAGTTATTAATACTTACCTTTGAAGATGAATCCATTGAGCCTAAATCTCTCCCTTGGCCAAGGTACTTCATAAAAAATTATTGTGGTATGTAAGAATAACCAAGATAAACTAGTTCTAGGCTACATAACCTACCTAATCATCCAAAATAATTACCCATAAAACAATATTCATATCTCTAAAGAAAGTATGGTACCCTAAGCTTTATTCCTCAAGTATAATGCTCAATAAGCAGATGTTCACTCACACTTGTTCAATAATAATAATTCTCTTATGAAATGGTGGGAAATGACCTTATATATATAGGTAGATATTCCCCTAAATCCTTTTTTGGAATTTTTGTTGTTCGAGGTCAACCCAATCAACCCAATGTGTTTTTAGACATAAAACATACCCCTAAATTGTATGAGGTTGACCCAATCAACTTAGTATAGTTAACTATCCAAAAGGGTGTTAAGGTAAGAAAAGGAGGATGAAAAGAGGAAAAATATTAGAGGAGGTAGGACTAAGAAGAATAAGCTTAGGGTAAATGGTTTTATGAGATAAGTGTGTAGATTGTAAGTAGAAAAAGGAACAATAATATTATGAAGCATCGATGGTCTACCCACCCCTTTCTTGGTGCACCCTTTAAGGCATGCACTCAGAGAGATTGAGACTCGATAGGTTATTACAAGATACAAAGTGTCAGTAATCAATAAAAGTTTGAAAATATTATGTTTATACATATTCCCCACTCAAAGCTCGTCATTTGTCATGTAATTGCAACATGGGATGGTACTTCAAGATAAAACATGATAACACACAATGTTTATGCTAAGTAAAGTGCAGTAAGCAACAAATAAGATAAATGAAAGAACTATATTGAAAAACACATACATTTAACTTACCTTTGTGCTAGAGATAAATAAGTAGTATATAATAAGTGTGAAGGTGTCCAATGTAAATAACACTAGATTAACCTGTATAAGTTAGTGCAAAAATAGCCAAAAATCAAAACTTTTAGAAAATAGGCATATAGTGGTTAGTACAAATAGAGATTTTATAAAAAAATTGGCAAATTAGGATTGGTAAGGAAAGTTTTAGAGTATTGAAGGAAAATAAATGACAAAATAATGGAAAATAAATGACAAATGATTGGAAATCGTAATAAATCACATTGGAAAGCATATAAAACATAAATGGAAAAAAGGAATGTAGAACATATTAAATCATGTTGAAAAGTATGTAAAACATGAAGGGTAAAATGAAATATCAATGCAAGAAAAATTGAACAAAGATATGTAAGAAAGGGAAAAGTAAGATCATGTAATATAAGCAAAAATAAAAACATGAAGGACATAAAATGAAATGTAATTAAACATGGAAGACAAACATGAAGATGGCATATATAAAGAGAAACATGTAATAATGGCAAAAGGGTGTGGACTCAACTATTCACAATAGAAGGGCAGTATAATAATGATCCATAGTTACTCAAACATGTTGTTTTACTCTAAGGATAGATAAAACTAAAAAAAATTAATGCAAACATGTTTTTAAGAGGTGAATAAGAAGGAATTAAAGAACATGGGAAAATAGATTTAAAATGATAATTTTTCTATCAAGGGGGGAAAATGAAATGGGTGGAGGGGAGAATGAAGGAAAAACCAAGGTAGATAGAACTCTTTATCGAAGTCAAGACACTTAAATTTGGTTTTTAAAAACAAGAGGACTTTTGACCTTAAGAACTCTGAAGAACTTCTCTTATCCACACAAGTCTTAGGTAAACAAATGGAGTATATAGATCATCCTATGAAGGATATATGCATGAAAATTAAAATATACCTACCTCCCCACGACATTTTACCCACTCTTTAGGACCCCTTATAGATCTATCGGTCTATTGAAAAGATTGGGTACTTACATGAGAAAGTAGTTATCACCATAGAGTTTTTTGAAATCCCCTATTCTAATCTATTGGCCTACCGAACCCTAAAGGACTTTAGCTCTATGTTAAGCTAACTTTGGATTTTGAGCTTTGATTGGAGATAGGATATGTGCTTTTAATCACATATTTTTGGCATGAATTTTAATTTTGAGATTTGTATGTTGCCTTTTATTTTCAAATGATTTGGATTTTAAATTTATTGATAGCTTTTTAAAGATTAGTCCTCCATACAGATTTTTAAAACCAATCATGGGTTTTAAAGTTGACTTTCATTTGAAAACTTGGGATAATGTTACTAGGAGAGAGAAATTTAAAGACCATTGGGTCGTAAAGTCTCATAAATATAGGTGAAATAAAAGTGTTATCTTTATTTCGACCTTGTTTTACTCAATGTCGAGTGATAGAAAGGGGAAATCAAGAGCAATGACACATGGAACAATTTAAATTACTTCAAATTGTAAAGAATGTGAAAATGGGAAAAAAGGGATAAAATGAAAAAAAAGTGTGATTATTTATCATAATAAATAGGTAAATAAAGGAAAACATGCTTACTTAGATTGTTTGAAAAAATTCCATCTAACAAAAGTTGCAAAAGCTAAAGTTGAGAGCAAGAATCAAAAGCATTTTCTAGAAAAGGAATGACAAGATAATAATTTTATGAGGATGGTAGGGTCCTATACATGGTATTATACTATAACTCACAAAATAAAAATACAAAGGGTTACAAAACAACATTGACAAGAAACACCAAGAGAGAAAAATGATTAAAAGATGGTAGTTTTGTGAGGAATGTCAAGTCCTATTCATAATCTTACGAAGCAACTCACAAAAATAAAAACCCAAGGGGTACCAAAAGAGAAATGATAAAAGATAAATAATACTATGGTACATCAAGAGTAAAATGCTAAATAAAGGAGAAAAATAATCATAAAGCTACTAAGGCAAAAAGTGATATAAAAAGACAAAAGGGAAAGAGACAAAAAATGAAAACAAATGCCAAATGTGACGTGTAATAAAGCCAAATAATGTAAAGGAAAATAATGATGATAGTAAGGTGAAAATTAAAGAATTAAAATTAAAAAAAACAAAAAACATGAGATAAGAAGAATAAGTAAGACCTATGCTAACATTTGTATCAAAGATGAATATGTGAAATACAAGTCTATAAGTCTCAAAAGGTTTCTTAAAGTTGGATTTGTTTGTTGTTATGTATTATAGAATAAGAGTAGGAATCAAAAGATGACCAAAAGGGTAAGTGGTTGTAGGGATGGGTATCACACGATGACCCAAATTATGAAGGGACATGTGGATGGGCATCATAAGATGCCCCAGCATATGATTTGAAGTGAGGTAACATTGAACCATTAGAATGATTTGCATTGGGTTGGTAGGTGCATTTGGAGATAGGTAAATGTGTTGGTTTGATATATTTTAAGGAGAATTAATGTGACATATGATGTGTAGGAGAGGTATGAGGATATAAAGGAGGTAAAGGAGGCCCATGTATGATATGAATTGGAGTAGGGATTTGAACTAGATACTCCTTTGGTTCATGTGGCTTAAAAGGTTGAGGATCAATAGATTCAACAATATGTTTAAAGTTGTTCATGTTATCAATCCTTTCTTTATTTGTATAGGAATGAGGGTCAACATTGGTTTGAACAAAATTATCAGATGAGGTATATGTATGGGATGATTTTTTTATCATTAGGTGGTTAATTTTGATGTGATTGTAGTTCTTGAGATTGAAGTTGAGAAGATTGAATATACTCTTGATAATGTTATTTTGTGAGAATATAAATATTGAAATGTAGACCAAGAATGGAATAAAGGATAAAATGGTGAAGATAATGACAAGATTCATGAGAATGATTTATAGTAGCATGCCACCAATAAAACTTATTATGATTTTACCATTTTGGAGGAGGTTTGGTAGGATCAAATCTCATGGGTTTAGAGGGTGTAAATTTATTCTTAAGTTACTCTAGACTCAAGGGAGGGTGGGTTGGTTTAAAATTGGTTGAATTAGATGCTCAATTTTGAGCTTGGGGAGGCTTGGATGAATCAATGTTATTAGAAGATGATTGTAAAGGTACTTTAGTATTTATTTGAGATGCTTCAAATTGAGTCATAGGAAAATCTTGCCTTTTTGCTTGGTCTAAGGCTTCATCTAAAGTTTTAGGAGAAAATATTCCAACTTTTTATTAAAGGGGAGGTTTAAAAGAAATGAAAAATAATTTTAAAAGAGTATCATCATTCATGTTATGGTCTACTTTATGAGAAAGATAATTTCATCATTAAATGAAAGTATGAGCAGATTAATTAGGAATTTTCTTGGCATTGATGAAATGGCTAAGTTAATTTTTAGGAAGGTCATCATGTTATAATTCCTTCACTAGAGCACTGATTAAATCCTCTAGTTGTGATATGGAATGTCTATGAAGTTGGTTGTATGATTCAAGTGCATCACCAACAAAGGTTTTGGCTAAGATCTTGGTGGTAGCAAAGGTGTTAGTTTGGACTCATTCCTTATAGATATTACCAAAATATTTAATAAAGATAGTAAGGTTCTTAGTCCCATTATATGTGATAGTTAGAGAAATGTTTCCAATATCTATGAATGCAATGAATGGGGATAAAGGTTCATTTTGAAGATGTTGACGCATGTTGTTATTCATTAGAGGTTGAGGGATGATATTAACATTAGCATCTATAAGAGGAGGGACAAAATTTTGGTTTAGTTGAGACATGATAACTTGAGGTGGTTGAATAATCATGTTGCATGTTCATCACTCAAGATTGAATGATTGTTTGCATGATGTTCATTTGTTTTAGGACTTGTGCAAGAAATTGAGTTGTATCAATAGGTGTGTTAGTATTTTCAGGAGGGGTATTAGTGTTGGTAGGAAAAGGATTATTTGTGTTGGTTGGAGGAGGATTCTTTGTAGGTAGAAGATTCCCAACATTAGTGTTAGTTTTATTTAAGTGTGGTATAATAAGAAGGAAGCTTAATCAATCCACCATTCTTGTGATGAGTGTAAATAGTATTATCATCAAGGTTTTTAAATGATTGGGAACCATCTAGATTAGAAATTTGAGTGGTTTCAACCATCTTACTTTGGGAATTGATAAGACTAGGTGATCTTGTTATGGGTGTGACAAGAGGATTGTGAATATTGGTTATAAGGGGTGGAACATAATGTGAGGTTATAACATTTGATATATATGGGTTGATGAGTTTATGAATTCTAGGTTTAGAAGGTGTAAAAGTGGTATAAGGTATATGATTGTCATGATTTGGGATTTGTCTAATAGGAGTATCTGGATCTACTATATGATATGGGGTAGATTGAGAAGATTTATAACCATGTGATGAAGAGATACATCATAAAGAATTATCTTATATGGTAGATATATAGGGTAGGAAAGAACAACCCATGTACATTTGGAATGGGTTAAGACTATCAAGAAAAGAATTTGATAAGATATTTCATTATGTTTGGAAAGAAATAAAAAAATGTTAACAAGAAAAGATAATGAACTGGATCGGCAAACAAAGAAGGTAGGAAATAGTATAGGGTCGACTAGATTGACCCAGTATAATAGACAAAGGTTAAAAAGGGTCTATAGATAGTACATGGTTGATTGGGTTGATATTGTACAATAAACAGAGGCTAAAAAAGGTTTGCAAATAGTACATGGTTGATTAGGTTGATCCTAAATAGTGGATAGAGGCTAAAAAATGTCTATAGATAGTACAAGGTCAATGAGATTGATCCTGTATAGTGAACAAAGACTAAAAATAGGTAGATTCATTATTTTTCCTATATCTTTATTTTTACTTATCTATTTTACAAAACATAAAATGCATTAGATTCATAATGATGTAGAGAATTTAAATAGGTAAGATGAAAAATTTGATAACAAGTTGTGAATAATATAATTTTGCAAGTAATGTAAAGAAGTAAGTGTTGAAAGGAAACAAACACTCAATTAGATCAATGCTAGTCAATCTAATTGAGGCACATAAAACAAAACCTTGCACTAATGCTAGCTAATGAAAGATCTTACGCACACAATTAAGAAAAGAGAAATAAATCAACTTGAAAATTAAAGATCTAACTAATTGGTCAACCTAAATGCTTATTAGATTATTAAGATATGATTTTTAATGTGATTAGAACTTTGGCTATAATCAAGGTGCTAGATAATAGTCTAAAGA
The DNA here is from genome assembly GCA_037957365.1 of Torreya grandis. NCBI lineage: Eukaryota > Viridiplantae > Streptophyta > Pinopsida > Cupressales > Taxaceae > Torreya > Torreya grandis. The sequence goes on along the minus strand of JARHVA010001352.1, from coordinate 1,247,309 downwards.
TGGTTTCAGGTAGTTTGGGCTGAAAGGGACTATAGTGGTAATGATACAAGCTTGGTATTGGGGCCTACCCCCTCACTTCACACATCATAGTGATAAGGGTGATGGGTGTTTATCCAAAATATACCATTAACCACATTTTATACTTGACTAGAGCATCAAATCAACTTCCCCCTTGATGATGAAATCTAAGTAGGTTGGCCTAGGGTAGAAAATGTTAAAGTGATTATTTATGTTATGTGATTTAGCCATGTGTGAATAATATAGAAATAGTGAAACTAATTGATTAATTTAAAATCCCATAATTAAACTATGTGTATTATTCTAAACATGCAAGTAACAAGAAAAGAAAGGTGTGAGCTAATTACTAACATATATGAGGCCAATTCCAACTTTTAAATAAGGTATATTGTGAACACTATATACAAAAAATACATAATAGGGAAAAACCTATACTATGTAATTCAAGTCTAAAAAATGAACTAGGTTAGCAGTATTGATCTAGTTATTTTAAATAGCATATAAAATGCAAAACCAAGTCGGTAGTGTCGATCTATTTGACTATGCAAGTGTAATTTTGAAGAATAAAAACTATGAAATGAAATACATAAAGCAAAGAAATAGAGAAGTATAAAGTAACCTTGGTGGATTAGACATGTAATGATTAAGATTGTTGGTTTAGACCCTAGAAGAGTGCTTGAGAAACATGTAAACTGAGTCAACAAAATCAATAAAGCTATACAAGAACATTTTCAAAAGTGATGAAACTATAAGGGGTTGATTGGGTCAACCTAGTAGGTTAAACTAAATGTTTGAAAGGCTAAAAAATTATATTGGGTCAACTAGGTTAATCCGGTTGTCTATTCCTAAAACTTATGCATAGAGAAAAAGAGATGGGTCGACATTATCAATCTAGTATGTCAAAATATATGATAAAAATGATGATCAAAATAAATGAAATAAATGAAAGAAAAAGTGAAAAAATATTACAAGGGTTAGTTAATGTCAGGTTCACTAGAATTTATGAAATAAAAAAAGCATTATGTCTATGAATTAATCCTAGATCGGATAAGATAGATAACACCTACACTTCTAATTGGAGATACACTTTTTAAGTGGAAACATAACCAATATGGGGATCTGCTAGACCCAATTAGGGGATCACTTGTATCACTTATCACAACATATCATGATAGGAAGGGTTCCAAAGCATATAGTCTAAAAATATTTCACAATAAACTTAATGGATTCCTAAGGTTTTAAATGCTCATTCTATTCTAATAACAAGAAATCAAAATCTAATCTAGTGCTCACCAAATCTTGTGGCACAAAGTGGGGGTTAGAAATAATAAAACAAATAACTAAACTAAACATGTATTATAAGACATATACTCATGCAAATGTATATGGAATCCTAATACATGGAGAGAATAATAAAAATTCATTATCTATCTACTCTTATAAAGGATAAATAAAGTTAGGAATACTTACCTTTGAAGATGACCCCGTTGAGCCTTAATCTCTCCCTTGGCTAAGGTACTTCGCAAGAAATAGTTGTGGTATGTAAAGATAAAAAAGATAAATCATCTCAAGGCTACACAACTTGCCTAAGCATCCAAAAGACTTATCCACAAGATAAAATTCATATCTCCAAAGAAAGTATGGTACCCTAAGCTTTATTCCTCAAGTATAATGGTTAATAAATAGATTTTTTTTTGCACTTCTTCACCAATAATTCTTCTCTTATGAAATGGTGGGAAATGACCTTGTATATATTTCCCTAAATCCTTTTAGGAATGTCAATTTTACGAGGTCAACCCAGTGTGTTTTTGGGACATAAAACATACCCCTAAACTATATTGGTTCAATCCAATCAACCTAATACAATTGACTATCCAAAAGGGTGTTAAGGCAATAAAAAGAAGATGGAAAGAGGAAAACTATTGGAGGAGGTAGGACTAAGAAGAATAAGCTTAGGGTGAATGGTTTTAGGAGACAAGTGTGTGTATATGGTAAGTGGAAAAAGGAATAATAATCTTACAAATCATTGATGGTCTACCCAACCCTTTTTTGGTGTACCCCTTAAGACATGCACTCAGAGAGATTAAAACTCAATAGGTTCTTACAAGATACAAAGTGTCAGTAATCAATAAAAGTTGAAATTTTTTTGTGTATACACTCTATACTAGTGCAAATGATAATGTTACCACTTTTACATGTCATGACCTTTTCTTAAGAGGTGTCTCAATGGACCAGATATGTCCTAGAATGGTTTTTGGGTCATCCTATGTTACCACCCTTGCATGTGCCTTCTCTCACTGATAGTGTCTCTATTTATTATGTGGTTAAGGTGGTCACTATTTTTGTGGTTCATACTATGGTTCTTGATGTATCTTTGCATCCACATCTATGACATCCCCTACCCTAGCCACCTACTACCATGTTCTACTAGTCCATAATCTAATATACCATAGCCTAATCATCAATATCTCTACTAGTACTCCTCCTCCTCTCCCCCTTAGCTCTCTATCATGTCATGCCTAATAAATAATCACTACTAGATGTGTCATTAGGTGTGTGATTTTGACCTACCCTATTAAGTGTGCTACCAAATGTGGCTCTACCCATGAAGTATAGTGCTCTGTGATTAGCTCTCGAGCTAGCCCTATCACCATAGTCAACCAACTAGGCCATATAGTAGCAATGTGTATGTAGGAATGCCACATAATCTCTCCTCATGTGATAGTCTACAAAATTTACACATGGGGCATGACTTGAGCTACATGGTAATATCTCCATCTTATCACCCAAGGTAACCTATCATACCCCACATGGGGTAACCCAACTAGTAAATACATAGGAAACCTCTCATATATCTATGCACTCAATAAAACAATAATCCTCATTGTTTTTTTAGTCTAGATAGTATCCCATACATATCATTCATGAGATGGACCCAGATAATAGCCCCAAAGTCTCATAGTGTTCCTTGATCCAAAATAGACTAACACAAAGCTATCATATATAACAATACCTTACCATCCAACTTGTGACACAACACTCATACTGTCACAAATTTGATCATGGCCTTCTAGATGTCCAAAATCTTGGCAATATATACATCAAAAAAATTGAACCTTAATATTAGGTATATCCTATCTAATCCCATTACCCATTGGGTTATTTATCACCTCCTCTAGATAGTATGGTGTCTATATGATCACTGGTGTCCCTCTTATCAATAATCCCAATAATACATGGACATCCTTTAGCATGATACACACCTTAATGGTATCCCCATCCACCACTCATCAAAAAGTGTTGGTCAAGCATTCCCATGATCGAAGGAACATGACAAAGATATCAACACTAAGTGGGATGTGCCTCATATTCATGATGCCTCAAAATCCCAATGTCACTAACTACACTCTATCCACATCAATCAATCATTCTAGTAGATCCAGTAGCGATGACACATATATCAGTCACCAATACCTCTAATGTCTACAAAATATCAAACAACAAAGGATATATCAAACCTCCATGTCATAAATAATTAAAATACATTCTTAAAATTTCAAAAATCAGCCACCTTTGATTTAGTTTCTCAATTTTCTATAGAATTAACTCATTTCAATATTACATCAGCCTTGTACTTTATTTTGATACTATATTGGCCCTTTCACATTGATACAAGATCATCCCTCTTAAGTAAAATATATCGGCCATGTCATACATAGTTAGCCTTTACCCCTTACCAACTAAATCAACCCATTTCTATGTAGTTAGCCCTATTGTAGCATACTAAATTGGCCCACTATTATGCAGTCAACCTTGTCATTCTCCCTCATTTTATAGACTCATTTGACCAAGTCAACTCTATTCATCCATAACAATAAATTTTTTCCCATTTACCATAAATACTTAGGAATTTATTGGTTTGACTTCTTCTTACCCAATACCCTATTTTACCCTTAGTTTACCTAGTAATTTCTTAGGTTTCATTTTGGTGCCTAGATTTTGCCTACTATTCACTTTTATATTTTTATTTTAATTTCAAATAAAAATATTCAAAAAATTAAAATTTCTAATTGCTTACCTATGTTGCACTCACTATGGATGTTGTGTGTTCTCCCCATCTCAACTATCATTTCCTCACCATTATGGCTCTCTAGTCTCCAACTAAATCTCTCAGAGCTATGTTTTCTTAGAATAGTAAAAATAACAAATGAATTATTTTTCACCCTATTTATATTTACCATACAAAATTTGTGTATTATTTAAATATTTACTACCAAATTTTATTTTTTGATCATATCTTTGTTTCTAATAGCTCTTTTTTCAAACCATAAAATGTTATAGAATCTTGACATCGTAGAGAATATTTTCACCTATCATATATTTATGTTGCATTTTTTTTTATTTTTTTGCTCTTTTTCTAATAACTTCTATAGGTTCACCCAATTTTCCATACATTAGACACCTTTACCATTATTTAATCTCCTTCTTTATTTATAGCACTAAGGTAAGTAAAGGTAAGTGTTTTTAAATTATGTCCTTTCATTTATCTTATGTTCTCTTTACTATTATATGTTCAGATTTAGCATTGTGTGTTGCTATGTTATTTTCCAAAAGCACCATCCTATATTGCACCTAGATAACACATTATGAGCTTCAAGTGAGGCATATGTATACACATAATATTTTCAAACTTTTTCAATTAATGATTTTTTATCTCTTGTAGGAACCTATCAAGCTTTAATCTCTTTGAGTGCATGTCTTAAAGGGTGCACTAGGAAAGGGGTGGGCAAACCATTGGTTCTTAATAGGATTATTGTGTTGACCCAGGAAGTAGCAGACAATAATTCAAGATTTACATTATGAATTTAGTTTTCAACAAACATGTCACTATATTTTTTCAATATTCTAACATAATTTTTTTTACAATGAATGCCTTTAAAATTCATTTGGGTAAGTTACTGAGACTAACTACCCAATGGGATGAACCACCCATACACTAACTAAATAACCTATCATTAATTAAAAACTAACTATGAGGGTGTCACATAAAGTGATGCATGCCCTAAATATTATTATTTTAATCTAACCAAAATAAATACACTTGGATCAAATATCCAACAAACCCCCCTTGATTTAAATGGTTATAGATGATGAAGATCTAGAACTATGACTATGAAGTCATTAATGAATTTTTACCACATATGTAAGTTAACACATTATACATCATGGTACTGATCAAAATTAATGTCACTCCATAAAATCCCACCCAGTGATTTGTGGCATAAAAGGTTGATAAACTCAATCAAGGCCTGCTCATCCCCTATGATCATCATATTATACTATAGTAGAACCTAATCAAAGCCTATCCAACTACATCGACCCACATAAGGTCCTACACAAGAACCCATCCAAGTAATCCTATAGTACTCTATATGGCACATTTCTCAGATGCCCAACAATCACCAACATTGCCCACATGCCTTTACTCAATACTCAAAATGCTAGTAAATCTAATGCTAACTCGTATAACCATCAAAAACTGATCAAAGGCCACTATGTAATATCTTCCCCACTTTCAAGTGAGAGGTGAGAATATTTGCAACATAAAAACAAGTTAAAACTACTATGTCTACTCCATGTCATGATTATAAAGGATAAAAAGCCAAAAATAGAACTGAAATAAAAACACAAGCCAACAATTGCTATCCTAGTAGTGAACCCATACTCTGAGTGAATAACAAACTAGAGAAGGGAAAATATCCTCTAACCTTTATGGATCATCCAACCTCTAGTTGTCTTTATTTATCTAATCATATCCTTAGGGACCTGCAAACACCAAAATGTAACACCATCATCACTAACAACATAAGCAAGAAGTGATAGTGTGGAATTTTTCATTTGGAAGGTGTCAATTTCAACTAAAAATGCACCTTTATACATTACATTCATTATATTGGTTGCAAAAATCATATAAGGACAATGAAAATTACAATATTGACCATTTTTTTGTGTTTGAAATGTTTAAAAACCTATAAATTGCCTGGTCATACGACCACCTTTGGAAAAATAATGATTTGTCAAAAAAAGTTATAACCAAAGTCATGAATTACAACCTTATATTGCCAAGTACAAAATATAATATTCTAAAAAATATTTCCCTTAACTTGAAAAACAAGTTGACAAAAAAAAGGTGAATTTTTTTGAACTCTTGAGCTCACAATACACACTAAGCTTTTATAAATCTATTTTTACCAACCTCTCTATGTATGCTATTGAGATGTAAAGTTTAAAAAGTTCATTTGATTTACAAGTACATACAACTTGTGGAAATAGATATCTATGAAAAATTCTAAATCATGAGCCTTGAACCCATAACCTATTACAATTTTAATGACTTAATTAAATGACTTGAAACAAACTTTTCACCACAATGATTTAAAACATGTCTTCATGAAACTATATATACTCCCAGATTTTATTCAGTGTGACTAAAAGGAAAAGGCAAAAAATAAAGTTATTGTAGAGCAAAAAATTAATCTACATTTCATTCTAATTTTCAGTTGTGTGCTGCAAAATTTTGTTCCCGCATACTTTGATCCGAGATGGCAAAGTTTTGAAACAGAGCGCAGGCGCTAATTTTCCTTTTGATTCATTTTTGTCTAACTATTGAAGTAAAGTGGAAGCTGACAAGTGTCATCGTCTGAGGCATCCTTTCTCAAGTGAAAACTACCAAGTGTCATCATCTGAGGTACCTTTCATATTTTATATAAGTTGGTCAGAACATGCCACGTATCTCATAACGACTCAATGAAATGCGCCAAGTGTCAGCGTCTATGGTTTCATATCAGCACTCATGTTCATCTCTTTTTAGTGAAAGGTTTTAACAAAGCTAAGTATCAAAATCAAGTGGAAAGTGCCAAGTGTCAGTTATAGAAGGTCTCAATTTTGCTTTTCTAAAAACAACAGAAGATGCCATGTATCCCAGCAAAAGAGAGCAAAAGCCACCATGTGTCAAGATCTAAATTATCTTCATTTTGCTTCACTAATATAGCAAAGACTATGGTGGGTCCCAAGTTTTGTTTCTTAAGTAAGCAAAAGCCACCAAGTGTCACTATTTATGTAAAAGTGAAATGAGACCCAATTGTTCTATGGTATAAACAGAGTAATGCGGAGACCGCCACATGTAATCTTCCATAGGTTTCTAAAAGGGTAGCTATAATCAGTGGAGATCACCACGTAACCCTAGATAAGTAAAGAGAAGATTGCCATGTGTCCTTTAATGAAGCAATGGAGATTGACACCTGTTCTTATGCCCCTTTTAAAGTTACTCAGGTAAGAAATGATGTGGGTCTTATTTTCTTTTAAACTATTGAAGTTTTAGAGGAAGCAAATAGCGACAAGTGTCAAAGGTGAAACACTCCTAAGTGAAGACACAAAAGAGTATAAGTTACATAGAAATTGCCGTGTGTCTTCAATAAGTGCTATAGAACATGACAACTATCATCCTCCAGTGTTTCCTAAAGTAATAAGAAGAAATTGGCTAAGTGTTACCTAGTGTTTAAGAGAAGGGAGCATCTTGAAATCTATTTCAACCAATGAACTGCCAGAAGATGGAGCGTACTACCAGTTTAGTTAGATTTCAGTTGGGCCGTTAGATTGGGAACAAGCAAACAATTTGGAGTGAATCCAAGGCTATAAATAAGGGTGTATAGATCACCAGGGAATCATCATCAATTAGCATCTATTATCAGAGATAATTTTTTGAGAGAGAATTATTGTAAAGAGTTTAGAATTTCTAGAGCTATGACTAAGTAATATCATTTGCTTTTGTCTCATTTTCTTGAGTTGAAAGGTTTATATAACTGTACATGTTTTGTGCCTTTTATCTAACTGGAAGATTCAAATAAGAAGATTGAACCCTATGCCTTTGTTGATTTTTTTGTGTCATTTGTAAAAGTAGTCTAGGCTGTAGAATTTCTAGAACTGTGATTAGGAATGTCATTTGCTTTTGTCTCATTTTCTTGAGTTGGAAGGTTTACATAATTGTATGTGTTTCTATGCCTTTTATGTGATTGGAAAATTCAAATAAGAAGATTGAACCCTATGCCTTTGTTGACATTTTCTATATCACAACAAAAGTAGTCTATGTTGTGAGCCTCTATTTCTATTATTTCCATCTTTTACATTGATCATGCACTTGTTTGCTCTTAAATGTAAATGAATCCTACATATAGTCTCACTGTGCTCAGGATTAAGGTTGAATTACATTCAGGTGCATCACCATAGATTAGATTTTATTTCTTACATTATGTTTTTTATTTAAGTTCCTCTCCTTTTTCCCAGTATTTACTTGATTTAAAGAAGATCCAGCTTCTCTAAAATCTGGAAGTTGTTTCAAGACGCAAGTCCCACATCTTGAAACTTCCCATTGTTGTTGATTAGAATCAAGCACAATTTTAAATCATCAATAGTTTTTGGCACACTTAGTGGGACCAATATTTTAAGAAGTTAAAGAATTTTTGGTGTGTTCTTCGACCAACCAGCCTTTGGAGGTTTTTATTTTATCAACATCAACGGTGACTCTGAGTTAAATCAGTCGGTTAAGTAGTCCTAGTATCATCAAGAAATCACCATGCTGTATGTATAATTCTATTACTCAGAGATATGGGTCTTATGCCCCTTCATATATTTTTAATCAAGATCAAGTTGCTCATGGAATCACATCAAGCAACAAGGATGCATATGGTTATAAATTTTTCCCTTCACAGGTCCGATATCACCAACCTCAGCCCTATCATAAGCCATATCAATCTTATGCCTAGTCTCCCCAATATGTTACATCCCATGCTCAACCTAATCTCATTTCCACCTTCAAAAAAGCATTACTGGGATATAAAAAATGTGTATTAGAGCTTGACAATAGAAGGGGATGTGGCCAAGAAATTCCTAATCATGTCATCCATCAAGTAAGAAATGCAGTAGATCTGATTAAAAGTGAATGTGATCCCATTGAAAGAGAAAATTGGCAAAGGCTTACATATGAGATGTTAGATGTGTGTGGCTTAATTGAATTTTTAGAAGAGAAGCTGAGTATTCATGAGAGACAACCTTACCAAATCTATCAACCTGCATATCCACTACCATAAGTTTCATATTAGATATACACAGCCCCTGCTCATGAGCCAAGTCAAACCTGTCAAGGTCCTTTCCCCAATAATGTCGAGTCTATGTTGGTAGCAAATGAGGTAGAATCTAAACCCTCACTTTCCCCTCAAATCTCTCCCACCCTTCCTCAAGAAGCTTCTTATTTTTCATTTCAGCCTTCATGCACTCACCACTTCTATGATGATTCCTATGAACCCCAAGAAAGACTCTTTCAACAAAATCTAGCTAAGCAAGTTGAGGAATTACAGGCAAAGATGAGATTGCTTAGAGAAAGAGAGATAGAGCTTTCAGACCTTAGAGAGGAGCCTACACCAAAAAATACCTCCTCTACCAATCCTCAGATCTCTTAACATGATGTCCAAATTCTAAGTTAGAAGAGGGAAAATCATGAACTAGCTAGGGATCTTGAAGAAGATAAAATTGATACCTCTTCCCAAGGGAAAAGTTTTGGTCACAAGGTCATGAATTGGAAACAAACAATGAAATCATGGAGTAGAAAGGAGGAGAAAGGTTTTGCTTAAAGCCTTGAAGATGTTGAGGCTGCTCTCACTCATGATGATGATCAAGCAGAAGATATTTCATTTAAACACACCCCATCTACATCCCTCCAAGAGAGCTATCAAGCTACATCTGATATAGATGAAGTGATGGACAAATGGAAAGAAGAGGATCATTTGATTCTAGCTCAAGAATTATCTCCTCTTCCACATATGTATAACCATCAATATTCTTCTTTATCCCTTTTCAAATAGGAATATATTTTGGAGGAAGCAAATAAGTATGCAGAGGAGTATGCTCAATTCATGGCTAGTCAAGAAGATTTCATGAGTGAAGATGAAGAAGAAATCACTATAGGTCACACTATTCTTCAAGAAGGCTGTGAGTTGGCTTCAGGTGGAAAAGATAACATTGAGACTCAGATAAGTATGTAGAGGGGATGCAAGCTTTCAGACTTATCCTTTCAAGAGGTTGAAGTCATCAAGGAAGATGATCATGCAATGAAACCTGAGAATGAAACTAATCATGTTTTGAATGACTTGTTTGAAGTCATTGGGGCAGGTTACACTATTATTCAAGAAGGTTTTGAGCTAGCTTCAGGTGGAAAAGATAACATTGAGACTTCGATAAGTATGCAGAGGGGATGTAAGCTTTCAGACTTATCCTTTCAAGAGGTTGAAGTCATCAAGGAGGATGATCATGTAATGAAACTTGAGAATGAGGTAGAAGGAGATAAGCCAATCAATAAGGTATATCCAAGGGCTTATGGTGATGAACCAACAACCATCAATTTCTTGATGAGACATGACAGTATGAAGAACCAACATTTGACAAGCTTTCAAGAACAAGAAGAGTATGCATATATTGGAAGCATGTTTGACTCTGATTCACTCAGATGCAGGACAATCAAGGTGGCAAGTAGGAAGAGCAAGTCACCAGAGCTCCATCCCATTCAGCCATTTATCTAGCACCATAAATTTTCTTGCCATGAAGGAAACTTCAAAAAAATTCCTTTTGATCCAGGAGGGAGGAAAATATACTTGATTAGCTATATATAGTAGTTTGCTTTTAGTTTTGTTACTCTATTTTCTCATTTTTTCTTTCCCACTCTCTCTTTTAAATAAGTGTTCTTTGAGCACATGACCGTGGCTCAGAATCTTTTCAAAATTTTCAAAACTCTCGACACATTAAGTCAATCTCAAATCTCCATAATTCCCCAGATGTGTCTGATTCGTCAGTGCCAGAAGTAACAAAATGTGGTAAGGTATATTCAAGGTGCCTCTATTCCTAAAGTTAAAATCAATTATTTAAATATAAGTACACAATAAAATGTGATTAATAATTCTCTAAACATAGTTTATTCCTTGAAAAGTTCCAAATCATCTATCTCCTTATGGTAAAATGGTGGAGGTTTCTAAGTCCTAGTAGATGGTTCAATAATAGTCTTATAATTTTAAATGACAACATAACTAATACTTTGATTTAAAGATTAAGGACTAGTAGGAATAGTGGACAATTGATTTTGTAACAATTCTTTTTTACTAGATATATGAAGGTCAAGCTATTTTGATCCAGCTAGAATTCTAATTGAAGGTTGTAGTTCATATTTTGCAGAGTTTTTGCACAAGGACATCATTAACCTTGATTTAGCTTTCTAGGAGTTGCAAAATAAGTAGGGGCTATTTGATGCTGAATGGTCTATTTATCAGTTGGCCTTACTGATGTTGTGATTGTTGCCACATTTTTATATGCAGGAAATTGTGGTTTCTTTTTTAGCAGGCTCAAAAGTCCTTGGGGTTGCCAATAATTATAGATCAATAAATTACTCTATGTTTCATTCTAATTTTTATTTGTGTGCTACAAAATTTTGTTCCCGCATACTTTGATCTAAGATGGCAAAGTTTTGAAAAAGAGCGCAGGCGCTAATTTTCCTTTTGATTCATTTTTGTCTAACTATTGAAGTAAAGTGGAAGATGACAAGTGTCATCGTTCAAGGCATCCTTTCTCAATCAAAAACTTCCAAGTGTCATCATTTGAGGTACCTTTCATATTTTCTATAAGTTGGTCAAAACATGCCATGTATCTCATAGTGACTTAGCAAAACACGCCAATTGTCAGCGTCTATGGTTTCATATCAGCACCTGCATTCCTCTCTTTTCAGTGAAAGATTTTAACAAAGCTAAGTATCAGAATCAAGTGGAAAGCACCAAGTGGTAGTCATGTAAGGTCTCAATTTTTCTTTTCTAATAGTGATGGAAGATGCCACGTATCCCAGCAAAAGAGAGCAGAAGCCACCACGTGTCAAGATCTAAATTATCTTCATTTTGCTTCGCTGATATGGAAAACACTATGGTGGGTCCCAAGTTTTGTTTCTTCAGTAAGAAAAAGCCACTAGGTGTCACTATCTGTGTAAATGTGAAGTGAGACCCAATTATTCTATGGTATAAATAGAGTAATGCAGAGACTGCCACGTGTCACCTTCTACAAGTTTCTAAAAGGGTAGCTACAATCAACAGAGATCACCACGTAACCCCAGATAAGTAAATAAAAGATTTCCATGTGTAATTTAATGAAGCAATGGAGAGTGACACCTGTTCATGTGCCCCTTTTAAAGTTACTTGGGTAAGCAATGATGTGGGTCTTATTTTCTTTTAAACTATTGAAGTTTCAGAGGAAGGGGATAACAACAAGTGTCAAAGGTGGAACACTCCTGAGCAAAGACACAAAAGAGTATAAGTTACGTAGAAAGTGTTGAATGTCTTCAATAAGTGATGTAAAACATGACAAGTGTCATCCTCTGGTGTTTCCTAAAGTAATAAGAAGAAATTGGCTAAGTGCTACCTAGTGTTTAAGAGAAGGGAGCGTCATACAATCTATTTTAGCCAATGAACTGCCAGAAGACGAAGCGTACTGCCAGTTCTATTAGATTTCAGTTGGGCTGTTAGATTGGGAACAAGTAGACAATCTAGAGTGAATCCAAGGCTATAAATAAGGGTGTATAGATTGCTAGGGAATCATCATCAATTAGCATCCATTATCAGAGAGAATTTTTTGAGAGAGAATTATTGTAAAGAGTCTAGACTTTCTAGAGCTGTGATTAAGTAATATCATTTGCTTTTGTCTCATTTTCTTGAGTTGAAAGGTTTATATAACTGTATGTGTTCTATGCCTTTTATCTAACTAGAATATTCAAATAATAAGATTGAACCCTATACCTTTGTTGATATTTTTTGTGTCATTTGCAAAAGTAGTCTAAAATGTAGACTTTCTAGAACTGTGATTAGGAATGTCATTTGCTTTTGTCTCATTTTCTTGAGTTGGAAGGTTTACATAACTGTACGTGTTTCTACGCCTTTTATGTGATTGAAAAATTAAAATAAGAAGATTGAACCCTATACCTTTGTTGACATTTTTTGTATCATAGCAAAAGTAGTCTATGCTTCGAGCCTTTGTTTCTATTGTTTCCATATTTTACATTGATCATGCACTTGTTTGCTCTTAAATGTAAATGAATCCTACATATAGTCTCACTGTGCTCAAGATTAAGGTCAAATTACATTCAGGCGCATCGCCATAGATTATATTTTCTTTCTTGCATTGTGTTTTTGATTTAAGTTCCTCTCCCTTTTCCCAGTATTTACTTGATTTAAAGAAGATCCAGCTTCTCTAAAATCTAGAGGTTGTTTCAAGACGCAAGTCCCACATCTTGAAACTTCCCATTGTTGTTGATTAGAATCAAGAACAATTTTAAATCATCAACAGTTACCATGGAGAGTGTTGCATGTAAAATAAATGGGTAAAAAGGTCATGCCACAACGACATACCAATATAAAAAACATAAATTAAACTTCTGCACCATACGTTTGAAGAAACCCACATTAGTTTTAAGATTTTAAACTTCTATCAATATGCCATGACTATATTTCTATATAGCTACACCTCTATTTTTTTAATTTTTTCACTTGATGGGAAAATGGAGAAATAATTATTAAAAATATATTTAGTATCCAAACATTGATCTCCTTACTGGCATTATATGTCCTTTTCCCAGACTCATATGTTCAATTTTTTTGTCTTTTCTTAATCTTCCCATACAAAAATGGCTTTGTAAATTCCTTATTTCCTCTTCAATTTTCCTTATTAAGGATTATAGTATCAATATTATATCAGTAATTAACAACTGTTGACCTTCTTAACATTGATAACTATTGAGTCATTCAAAATTAATAACTACAATGTCAAAAAAAAATGTGATGCTATGACTACATTATCTTTTTATATATCCTTTCATGCACTATGCAGGTATTACAAAGAGATTTAGATGCTTCATATAAAATTAGTGATGCTATGGTATGCCAACAAAATATTGAATTCACTAAATTGCATCATAAACTTACAATGTGAAATGGTGATTGACCCACCTACTAATCTTTGTACATTTGAAATTTTATCCACCGCTTAGAATCCACTTGACCTCCTCTAATATTCCTTCAAAAAGGATTTGATACCACTATTGGCCAAGGGAGCAATAGACAATAATTTAGGATTTACATTACGATTGTAATTTTCAACAAAAATTTCACTATATTATTTCAATATTGTAACATAATTATTTTTGTAAAATGAATGCCTTTTAAAAGGCATTTGGGTAAATTACCGAGAGTAACTAACCAATAGGTTGAACCACCCATACACTAACTAATTAAACTATCATTAATTAAAAACTAACTATGGGGTGGTCATATAAAGTAATGGATGCCCCAAACATAACATTATTATTTTAAGCCAAGAAAAATAAACACACTTGGATCAAATATCCAACATGTTGTCCCTTAATACCACTTAATATCTATATAACCATCTCCTAAAAACATTTACCTAAGCTTTGACACCTATTTTTCACCCTCTTCTAGTCATTTTCCACATTCATTATCCCTTCCCTCACCTAAAATATTTTTTTATAGTTTATGATACACTATCAAACCCATCGACCTTGCACTATAATTCTAAAAACTCATTTAGGGTATAGATCGGCCCTTGGATAATATAGACCAAGACATGATTTTTTTTGTCAATATTGATACATATTTAATTAGGCAGACCCTATCAGTTAAACTTTAAGAAAGGACAAGGGTTAGATCCATTTATATAAACACATATATTTCATCATTTATAAGAAGAGAAAAAGAAGAGATATATATTGTGCATTTGCATATTCACCATTCTACTTGAGGAGCATAATTTAGGGTTTCATACTTTCTTTGAAGATATGGATCTTATCTTGTGGAGATGTATTTTAGATTCATAGATAAATTGTGTAGCCTAGAGCTGATTTATCCTTATCATCCTTACATACCACAATAAACTCTTATGAATAACCTTATCCAAGGGAGAGATTGAGGCTTAGTAGGTTCATCTTCAAAGTTAAGTATTCCTAACTTTTTTTCTCTTTTGTAATATTAGATAGATATGCATTTTTAGTTCTCTCACATGCATTAATATTTCATATACATTGATATGAGTGTATGTCTCTAATGCATGTTTAATTTTTATGTTTATTACCCCCACTTTGTGCCACAAGATTTGGTGAGCACTAGATTAGAATTGACTTTACTTATTATTAGTGAAATGAATATGAAAACATAGGACCCTAGTTAGGTTTATTGCATAGTTTTTCTTGACTGAAGGATTTAAAACCCTCCCTAGTGATTTTATTATGGTAAAATGTCCCTTGGCTAGGTCTAGCAGATCCATCTTGGTTATGACCCTAAATATCTAATATATCAACAATCAGAAGTGTAAGTAAGATTTATCTTCTCTGAACTAGGATTGATTTATAGATCAGTTGCATTTCCCTTTCCATATAGAATGTTGAAAAAAATGTGTATTACAGTAATAATGATGTGAAGGTTTTGGTAAACTAGGAAAACCAATTGTGAATTTTTTTAGTAAACAAAGAAAACCAATTGTGTAAGGTTTTTGGTAAACCTGTGAAAACTAATTGTGAAAGGTTATTGGTATACCTATAAAATCAATTGGGTAAGCTTATTTATATATCCAAATAAAACCATCAATAGACAAGTGTGGAGGATGAGAATAAGTATATGACTTTGTTCATGCCTAGATGGTGGTTGTATCTATCCTTAAAATCCACTTGTAAGAATACATTTGATCATGAGCACACAAAGGTGGCACGCTACAATAAAAAAATGGGATATATTTTACCATGTAAAAAATAAGGGGGGGGATGTTGGAGTTTAGTATTTACTATGGTAAATTAGTTATTACTAGTTTGTTAGTATGATTAAGTTTATTTGTAATGTATTATATTTGGTGAGTTTTTATATAATATTGTTATATGTTATAAAAATACTATGTACTTAGGTTAGTGGTTGATATTTTTGAGGGATTGGTTATATCCCTAAATATAGGAAATACACTCTTATATATTTTTAGTAGTGTATAATAGAAAATTAAGTGTGATAAATATATATTATCAGTGTGTGATTTAATATTTTCCATGTGTGAATGTATCCATTATTCATTACATAATTTGCTTCACTTATCATCATTTTCATGGTAGTAACATTCACTTTTCAACGTATTATCAAGCCCTTCAATGGTAATTAGATGCACTCCATCCTAAAGTAACCCAACTTTCTAGTCTCCCAAACATGTCACCATTAAAGATATATCCATATTACATTCCCAAACAAAGGAAAGTATATTTTATTTGGCATTAGTGTGTTATACATCATACGAAGTAGTATTTTCATTATTTTTTAAGGCCTATAGATCTACCTTCCCATCAACACTCACAAGGTCATTCTCGAATGAAGGGGAAACTTTTTCCTCAAATATATCCTTCCATTAGATCAAAATATATTGGAAATCAGATGTTGCAAGTTTCTCACATTGATTATTCTTCATAAGAGGCTCCAAAACCTCCTCATTCCAATGTTCCTATCTTTTCCATATAGCTCATTTTCTAGGAAGTTCTTACATGACTTTTGATAAATTAGAAGAGACTATGGTCAGAGATAGATACCAACTACCTCAATATTTATTAGATGTTATTGATTATGTATGTCATGATCTACATCAACATTTTTTATCACATATTTTGAGTCTTATCATATTATTCTTCACATTGTCTAATAGTGGAATTCATGTTTATTATTTTTTAGCATTTGTTATGATTGAAATACATATATTTTTTATAACATGGTTCTCCTTCATTTATCATAACTTTAATGTTTATCATTTATATTTTATTATATTATATATCATTACTTTCTACCTTTGTATCTCTTGTAGAGCTTATGTAACACCTTCAGGTTTTCTTGTTATCACATTTTTATCATTTTTTCCTTAGTTTACTTATGATTATTTGGCCCCTATTTGCTTCCCCTTATTTTTTATGACCATTTACATTCCCCCTCTTTTGGTATGACCATTTAATTTCCTCCTCTTTTGAGATGACTACTAATTTCATGAGTTCTTGTGATAGATCCTATGTAGGTTAGTATGACTTCCCTGGTGACATGACTATTATATCACATCTAAATTCTTTTCAAATCATTATTTCACCTCTTTCTGATTATCTATAATCATATTCCTCATTGTATCATTTTTTTGCATGGTTGGATCTTCCACGATCCCCACTTTCTTTTTTTTTTCCTTTCACTTGAGGCATTTATAGGTCAATTTTGAGGTTACACACTTACATGTGAGCAAGTCCATGAGTCTTTAATCACCATGGTATTTAGGTTATCTCATTTATTAGCCAAGTTTAATATATCTTGTGTTACCTACCTACTTTATTCTTGTTTGGTTTTCTAAATCCATATGGATGAGGAACAAAAAAACTTAAAAGAATTATTATAAAAATAAAATTATAAGGCACATTATAAAATAAAATATGTTACTACTATATCATGATTATACCTTTCCTACTATCAACCTAACTTATTAAAAGTTTATTTCCATTTAACTCCTTCCATCTTATCCTACTTTAGTTATGTCAATTTCCATATATCCTATGGAATCATCCTGGGCAATACCATCTGTTTAGTTTTTTTTCCCTTCCTATACTATATTGGCCAACCTGATGCAATTCTAAGTCTTTATTCCAAAATATGTATTATATCATCTTGGCCAATTATATTCTATGTCAACCAGCTTATTTTAACTATATCAATTTGGCCAATACTATTATCTTAGTGTTTAAGGTCAATTTTGGGTATTGGATCGGTATATATAGGGGTTATATTTCATTCCAATCATATCATATACACTCTATTCACTTTTATTTTTCTTGTACTTCTTCCCTAAGTCATGTTTGGTGGAGTTTGTTCTTTAGAACCTTATCTTAAAGAAGTTTTTTTAATGGTAGTATTTGAATCTCAATAGGAGTCATTAAAAGTCTATGGTTGAGGATATGTTAAATATTTGTCCATCCATTTTAAGTCTTTAACCCACAACATATCTTACAAATATTCACTTTATCCAAGGGGGAGATTGAGGCATGACAGGTCCAATCCATGGTATCTCTAACCCTATACATTCCTTTATTTACTTAATAGTTAGACATTATTTTTTCTTAGTGAATGAATGTGTGGGTATCTTCACATGTGTTCTCTTTACATTGAATTAATTTTATGTGGCTATAGTATTTATTATATTTTCCATATTCCATTTTAGGTTTCTCAGACCCCAATTTGGTATACCATGGAACCTTACCTTTTATGATAATTCTAACCCTTCCCCTTTAGTTTAGTTTACTTTAATTTCATACTCATTTTCATTAATTTACTTGAAAAAAATACTTTAATAGAGTTCTAGTGAGAATTATCTCCTTTTTTCATGGCTTATAATTTGGGACCTTCCCTCTTGGCATTTACAACATAGACAACCCTTTACTATATCTATGTATTTCATTGGTCATTACCCAAATTAAATAAGTATCATGGGATATATTTTATTTACCTTTATGTGAGTCTCAACCTATTAAGATAGGATAGGTTTAGGTTAATCATAATCCATGAATACACCCATTAATTTTTATAATAAGAATAAAGTAGCCACTATGGTGGGTCCTATTTGAAGAGGTAGAACATTAAATTTAAGGGTGTTATGTATATGTCCATTAAACCCTTTTAACACTCTTATCATATAATTTATTTTTTATGTGTATCCAAAATAAATGAGAAGTGTCAAGGTGCAAACATTTTCACATCAACCATTATCAACCATAACATTGTGTATAGGGAGCTCATTGATGTGAGCTTGAATGAATATTACATGTAAAAATTAGTCATCACTAACAATAGCACTATCATTTAATGTAATCATAGGCCACTATGGTAATTTTCTCATATATGCCAATAATCATGTATATTAGATGACTATATGTACTAGGAGGAAGATGTGCATGTTATATATGTTATACTTCATAAGTATTGTTATTTTTTGTTTTTGCATGCTTTAGAAATGGTTTATTAAATATATTCAACTTATAGTTCCCATTTGATTGTGTTCCATAATCCTTTATCGATGTGCTCCATATAATTGTGTTGTCATAAATAATTTATTGTATCTTTTGCCTTAACTTGAACATCTATTTATAGAATGTCCAACACATCAGTGATCAACACAATAACCATTATAATCATCTGTACTAGGTAAAGGTTTGCTTTTATTGACCATTATTAGTAGAGGTAGAGATGAAAGGTTAGATTCATGTAAATTTTGTATAAATTAATGAGTTTGAAGAAAGTATTAAAATTCCTCTTTTATGAACCAGATAAGAGAAGCCTATTTTTAGGTTGTGATATTGTGTTAACTATAAGATTGGATTCATTATTATTCTCATTTGATTTTCCATTATAATTTGGCTTGATTTGAAACTTGGCATTTGAAGTAGTAGTAGTATTTGTGTACTTAGTTTTATTTAGTAAAAGGAGATTGACTTCACAATATTTGATTTTATGGCATTAATAATTAAAGGTTTTAAATTTCTTTAATAATATTAACTCATGAAGTTGTGAAAGCAAGATTTATTTTAATATATCTTATAACTTGTTGTCTTACATGGGATTAGTAATCTTAGCTAACATGATCTTGTATCAAAGTATATATTCACTAACTGACTCATTATACCCTTACTTGAGTTTATAAATTTTCACATAAGAGAGCTTCTCATCAATTTTGATGGATAAATGTGCTATAAAAATGATCACCTAAATTAAGGAATTCAATAACTCACCAAGGAGTAAAGTCATAAAACTATCTCAAATCATAGAATTTAAGAATCTTTATAAATAACTTAGTCAATATATGATTTATGGTTGCATAATCTAAGCATTTTACATGGAAAGATAAAAGGTGTTGTTTAGGATTACCTTTTCCATCATATAATGGGATTTTAGGAGTATAAACCCTAAATATAGAGGATGGGATTCTATATTTAGAGCGAATGGATTATGAATCAAAGTATATGAATATGATGAATGACTAGCTTGAGATGTACCTTGTGATAATTTAAACACATTATCTTTAAAATATTTAATAGTATACTATAGGAAGCATCTAATAGGTAAGGTCTATGATGTAATGTGCATAGTCATGAAAGTATGGGAACATGTCCCCTACACAATAATATATATGGAAATAATATGAAACCTTGTATTTCCCTACACCTTGGGTGGACATAACATGTGAAAATTGGGGTGTAGATGTAGGAATAATATCAATAGTAGTGGTTTAAACACCTATGGTTGGTTTATTTGAAATAATAAAATATACGTGTGCCTTAGATGTGGAAATCTTAGCTTGGTTATTGGATTTTGATTATAGGATTATATTTTAGACTCTATCCAAATCATAATGGTTTTAGATAATATAATTTTGGAAGTGAGATAAGGCATTAAATTTATTAGGATCCACCCCATTAAGGTCATTTGGAGTAATTATATCTTAGTGATCTTATTTATCTTGATTATCATGTTCTAAATTAGGCATGTAAACATTATCATCCATTTTCATGTAATCATTGATAGTTGCAGCATCAAAATAAGATGAATAAGAATGCATAATCATTTTAATTTCTTTGACCATTTTAGATTAATTAAGATAAATTTGATTGTTTTCAATTTCCAAACCACTTATCATAGAACTTTGCCTTAGAGGAACAAGGAAAATAACCTTATTAGGTGGCATAAGATAAAAACATGCATGCAAAAATAAGTATAGGGCCAAATGATGAATTGTGATTAGTGTTAAATAATCATAAATCATGATTTTAATTAAAATCTAAGGAAAAAAATCTATAACTTTAGAAGGAAGAACTAAACTTTAAGGACAACCTAGTGTTTGGAAATGTTCAAACAATAAATGGGTTCACCAAATGTTTACCCTATTTTAAGATTATGTGAATCACAATAATATATAATTAGTATAATTAATTTGTGTTATAATTTATGACAATCAAGCATAAATATGAATATACACTATTGAAATTGACTTGATAATTAGATTTAATATTTATTGAAAGTATAACAAAGGATAAGATACTTAGCTTCACTATTTGTATTTTTTAATGTGATTGTGTTCTAATAGCATAAATAGACTATAAGCAAGTATGTGATTCACCTATATCTATAACTATCTCTATACACATAGGGTCAGTATTGTCAAGAAGGGGATAATTCACCAGATGTAGGTAACCAGGGCTGACATTATTATCCTATGACTTGTTTCCCCTTTGTGATTATACAATGTGATGCACTACCTAATATGTATGTGTATGTGAAATATTTGACCCTTGACTATGTGTACAACTCCATAAATCAATTTTCTTATCTTTTAAACCTTAGATCCACTTATGAAAGATAAAAAACCTATAAAATATGAGGAAGTGTAATTGGGTTGAGATGACTCTAGTCGCCACTTGATTATTGATTGTTGCCTACATATCTAATACTCTGAAGAGAGAAGTAAAAAACACATTGTTCTTCCCTTTAGTGTGATTGTGAAATTGTGTTCTTTCACTATATTAATGTACCTATAAATTTGATTTAAACTTGATAATGTTGAATATTGACCAAAGTTGGTGTGCTTCAAACTTGGATAATGACTACTATTAGTGAATGATTTGTAATTTGAGAAGAATAAATTATATTTTTTAAATGTGTAGTAATGTATATATGCTTGATAGATAAGTGATATATGATGAATATGATTGAATTTACTTTTATTTATATGGGATCAATTGGGTAATTTCCTACACCATCAATATACTAGCTGCATGGGTCAACCTATGTGAATGATTTGATTTTGATAAATAGTCATTGCTATGCAAAGGACAAAAATGTCAGCCTTAGGATAGTTTCATAAATGCTTATGTCTAAGTCTAAAATTAGTGTTTGGGAGACAAATATGTAAATTATGTTATCTATAAATATTTGAGTATGATTTTTAACCAATTTAGTAGAGATAAATAAGTTTGTGTAAGTGACTGAAAGTAAATTATGATAGATCATGCTCGTAACTAACATGTAAGTGTGTGGAAATGGAAAATAAGAGTTGTTCATAGACGAACAAGTCATGTAGGATAAGTTTAGGTCACTATCAAAATTTCCAAGTATCAAATTATATACTTTAATATCTAAAAAACTAGACATAGTGTCATGGTCAATAATGATTATAGTGAAAATATATGTACCATGACACTACTCACTTATTTGGGGTATACAAAGGTAGATCTATAAAACACAATAAAAATAGTTAAGGGATTTGATGGAAAAAAACAAAATATTTTGGAAGGATTATACTACCACTGAAAGTGTGTTATACTATTGTCACTACATTATCATTTATTATATTGAGAATGGGGACATTTGATATTTTTTTAGGATGCCCTTGGATACATAATTTGTGTGTAATACCATAATCTATACATATATGTTTGAAATATATACATGGAAATAGGTTGGTCATAATTATAAGTTTTCAATAGTAATACCCTTTTTAGCACAATATTACTTCTCAAAGAATAAATTTTATATTGAAAAAATTAATTCAAAGGTCCAACAAGTAGTGTCGGGTTTGGCCAAACTCATTCAGGACTAGAATTCACTTCATAGACACACTAAATCCATAGTCTAGGCCTTTATCCATTCTACCCAGCTTGCTTAATCCCCTACCTTTCAATCACTAAAGGTTTTAAAATCCCCACCTTGGGGTCCCCCCTAAGCAGTCCCTCATGTAGGCAAAAGGAAAAAAGCACCCTAGAATGTTCTTCCCTAGAGATGTAGTTGAAGGCCCTAGGAACCACACTCGAGAAAAAGTTTCAATGGAAAAATAGATCCTTCTAATGAAGGACACTATAGATGATGAAGACCCTCATGAGGGACATTCCTCCTAACTCTATTCTAGTTTCCTATTTTTTTCTCTCATTCTAGTACAGTAACTTTTTACTTTTTAGTTTTTCAACCCTGGTTATGGCTTGTTTAAAATTTTATATTGCACTTTAGTGGTTCCAAGTCCATGTAAAACTTGGGTTTTACCTCATCAAATTAATTAAATAAGACTAACTATGAATTAAAAAAATATTTAGTTATTTTTTATTTTATGATTTAACCGTGTAAAACTAAATATGGATAGAATTAATCAATAGAGACTGATTTTTCAAGTTTTATAGAAACTAGAAGTGTAACTACTGAGGAATAGGAATGTCTAAAAAGGGACATGATTGACTAGCACTATTGTCTTCCACTAGTTTATTTTGTCCTCCATGATCATTTGTGGTTTCTTAAGATAGGTCTATATGTATAAAATTAACCTTTGGATGTGTGTGAATGACTTGAAAATAATTTTTTCAAAGTCAAAACCCTAATAGGGCTTACAATATCTAAGAACTTGTAAATATAAAAAGGGGGAGTTTAATGTCTTGAGTTGACCCCAGTCACCTCATGATGATTTATTAGTACCTATGTATCAAATAATTTGAATATGGAAATCAAGCATACATAGTTCTCCCACTTAGAGTGTTTTGTGAAATTATGAGCCTTTAACTAAATGTATGAATATAGATATGGATTGAATACTTGATAATTATTTTCTTTACCTTAGATAAAATAGGCTCTTGATTTGGCTAAAGACTATTTCAAATTATTAAATTCAGATTTGGAAAGAATAGGAAAGTTTTGGTCAATGTGAAATAGTGTAAGTGTGCTTCAATATTGAAATTTCCAATTGATAAAATAGGTGACTTAGATGTGCCTTTATATAAATCCAAAATGGTAAAACCTCATGCTACCTATCCTAAAAACAAAAACCAAATTTTAATGGAAGGTCTAAATTTGAAAAGTGATTATTGCTAGGGTGAAGGACAAGATCAATACATAGGGGTCAAAACTGACTTCCACTATTTTCCCCTACTCGTTGATCATATCATATAAGTAAATGTGTGAATTTTAGTATCTTAGATGTATATACATATGCTTATAGGTATTTTTATCAATTTATACCATTTTTTTAGGAATAATATAATAATTTAGAGAGGGATAGGTCTATAGAGGTGTTTAAGATAGATTAAGGTGGAGAAATAGGTCCAAATTGAGAGATCAAGTCAATTAAATTGAAAATGGGCCAAACCTGACATTATCAAGTATTCATGACCAAATTGAGTGACTATATTTACCCCCTATTTAGTCTAAAAATTAAATTACTAGAGTAAAAGGAAATATATACCTGAATGTGTAGAGTAATTTTGCCTTTTGGATAAATCTCTAATCATGCAAGGTGTTCCATGGAAAATCCTAAAATGATTTAAAACTATTTAATGCTCATATGCAAGACTAAAAATTGAAATGTAAATTTAATTTGAAAAGATTAAAATAAGCAAGGAATTAGTACACTTTTATGTGTGAAACTAATGTTTCTCATGTAACTTTTATTGGAGATGATGCTTCCTTTGAAGCATTGGATAATTTATATTTCCCATGAAACACTTTGAATGGTTGGTTATTTATTTAAACCAATATAAAAATTGAGGGTGATCAAGCCTCAATTTGAATTGAACTTGTATAGTGTTGGAGAAAATCTCCAATATGTGAGAGAAAATGCTCAAATTGTATTAATTCATCATATTAACTTATTAAATATGGTAAGTTACATATATATAGGTATGTTGATCTCATAATAATAGGAGAATAGGCAATATCTAGTCAAATTTGATTACTAAAAAAAAAAAACACCACTATATGAGTACTAATTCCTAACATTCCCCCCCGCTTCGTTTGCACATGGGTGAATTAAAAAAAACCCCATAAAATAAACATTAAGTCCACCTGATAATGTATTCATACAAAGATGTTTTTTACTCTTTGACTTAATTAGACAACACACAATTTTTATATACTTTTAAGTAACAAACTTCAAATTATTAGACTTATTATGTTATTTTTAACCCCATACCCATAAAACTATACATATTTTTTTATGAAATAGAGCTTGTATTATTAATATAAATATTAAGAAAGTATAAGATAATTCATTAAAAAAATGGTGGTAGAAAGCACACCATAATGAAAAAATAGGTGAAGCTTAGGAGCAAAAATAAAAAACTAGGCCTAACATTAAAACAAAATAAACAAATAACTAGGTAAATCCTAAGATATCTCTATAACATCAAAAATTATTAAGTATCAGCTACAAATAGCCTAATAGAAAAGGGGCCTAGATTAGATGAATCACCTCAAATAGAACCTGAGAGATCCTTTCCTTCAGTAATAAGGTCCTAACTTGAATCAAAATTATGATGATAACCTTCCTCTTGAACATTTGCATCTTAGTTTGTGCATTGGGTTGAAATAACTAAAGTTAGCTATGAAAATCCTTTGCCTAGAGGAAGTTTCCAACCACCCTAAGCATTTTTAGGTAGTAAAATCTATCTATGTTGAATCATATAGGATGGATATACCCACACCTAAGCCTATAAAGAATGAGGAGGTAGAGATCCCCAACCCCCATGTGGATTTAGGGAGAGGAGGGAAACATCATTGTAAAGAACTAGTAGCTCAGTTATGGGAATGCCAATAAGACTGACTATAGTGAAATCCAACCCACATGGGCCCACTCTACTACTTGAATGTGAGTTTTAAGGTAGGGAAGGAGGCACATAAGAAACATTGTAAGGGGCATACCCTAGTGGTGAAGTAAATACTACAGGTAATCAATCTCCATGAAAACTTTGTTGGTTTGAAATTGAAACTACATAAGCACATTATAAATAACCATATACTTATTATAGGTATAAAAGTGAATGTTAAAAACATAGATAAAAAATTAAATTCCTTTTTTTCCACAACCAGATTAAAATTTCCACTCTAAAAGCATGCCAAACTTGAGTGAATTGAGAGGGAATATTAGGGTTGTCACCTAAGATAATATGAAATCAAATAAAGGGTTTTGGGTAAATATCCTAAAGAAATCATGGATCCAAGACCAATCACCTTGAGCCTTAAGAAACAACTAGAAAAATACATGAGAGTGTATAGGTGCCCAAAAAATAGGCATCGAGGTTATACTACACCAACTTGAGCTAACCTTTTTCCAATAGGAAGCCCTTGATGAAGCAAACACTAAGAAAAATGAGCAAAATTAATTTCAATACAAGCAAACCAAATAGTTTGAAAATGTCTCCCCATATTGATAGGGGTGAGTGAATATCACATTTGGAATTGACCTTATCCACCATGGGTAAATATAGTGACCATTCGTATATTTTGTGAGTAGTATAATTCTAGAAAGGGATGTCGACATGCCATTTCCAATCCTTCCACCAAGGGTGGGAAGAGGAGACATTAATTTTTTGAAAAAAATTAGTGGGTATAGCCTCAATAATATCTTTGTAGGATTTTTTGTCTATAGAGGAAATATTATATTTATGTTTGAATTCACCCCAAGGGAGCTAGAAATGAGAATTCTTACAAAACATATATTGTATTGTATGAATGTATCTTCAAAAAAAACTTGAGATAATGTATCCATGACACCTTTTGAAGAGGTATGACATGATAATTAATAGTAAAGGACTACCAAAGAGAATTTTGGTTGATAAAAATGCCATATTAAAAACTTAATCCATTCCACAACTAAGGTTTGAATTTTTCCCAGGCTTTCTAAATAATTTTAATCACAAAGGACCCCACAATATTCACAGGGTCTGTAAGTGTAAGAAGGTTAGAAAAACCTAAGCATTTTCATGTTGAACATCCATGAGGACTACCTTGATAAATACAATAATGGATTAATATATTCCAAACTTCATTCACTTTAATGGCACAGACAATCCATTTGACATAGAGTTGAGCCTTGATGAGAAATGTCAATCAAACCCATACCTCCTACCTCTTGGGAAAGTCATTAGTATTCTTAGGCCACCCTATGAAACACTTTGTCAATAGAGGGATTAGCTAAACTGAATTCATGGATTAATGTTTTGAGATTTTGGACTGAGTTTTTAGTCAAAACCTAACAAGAATAATTATAAACATGGGTGGTTGCAATAACCTTGGGGTAAGTATGAAACTTACCAACCAGTGATAAAGGATTAGTGATCCAATACGAAAGTTTTTTCTCAACCCTATCTACCCAATATTGTTAGAGTCTAGAAGGGGAAGCTTGGAATGTAAAGGGAATTCTTAGGAACATTAAAATTTCATCATCTTATTTCCATCTCCATTCATGATCAATCACCTAGGGAGGGGGTGGGAAGGAAGGATTGTCTATAACATTGAGTTTTTTATCATTGAAATGGAAGATATGAAAGTAAGGAAAAAACATAACTAGAGAGTTCATGGCATTGGAAACATTATCTTTATCTTTAATAAGAGTGAGAAATGATTCATCCATAAAAACCCCATTAAGAAGTTGTACATGCTCCTTATAAATCAAAGAAATATTACAAACAAGCCCTTGAGATTGAGCATTAGCAAGCAGATAGCCAAAAACTTCAAAAACAAGAATATAAAGAGTAAGTTCCAACAAGAAACCTTTCCTAATGGATCTAAAATGACTAAATTACTTATATTGGACTCAATTTATGGAAATATAGGCAGAGGCATCAGAAAAAAGCATTCAAACTGATTATAATAAAGTTGGGCCAAATATTAAGGCTTGTAGCATAACCATAATGAATGAACACCCATTTTGATCATTGGATTTTTTAAATTTAATTTTAATAAACATATCATTTTTATTATAATGATGATCTAAATCCAACCCCTCCCACACCATAATAACATTATCCAAAATGTATCTACCATGAATGAATCTAGTTTACTCAGATTGGATAATCAAAGGTAAATGGTGGTGAATCCTAAGTGATAAGTATTTGGTAATAATTTTATAATATACATTAAGTAAGGTGATTGGCCACCAATTATAGATTAAATTTAGGTCCACTTGCTTCAATATGAATTTTATATGCCCTGTGTTAATACTAGATCCCAAAGACTAGTTGTGGAAGGCTTCGAGATAGACTTGGTATAAATTAGGCCCAATAGTGTCCCACATTTTTTTTAAATACACAAGGGAATCCATAACAACCAAGATATTTTTCATTATCCATTTACATAGCAACATATTATAATATCCTCAATGGAGAGTTTCCTATCACATCAAAACTTGTTGAGATGGAGTTAGATTGCAGGGGAAAACTGAGAGACATTGGTTAAGGGCTTGTTGTCACTTAAGAGAAGGCACCTAATATATGAAAAATTATTTATAGTGCCTTATAAAGGCTTTTACCATGTCATACACTTTAATGAGGTGCTATATAGCATCCTAAATAGCTTTAATATATTACAAAGAGTGTTTGGCTTTAAGCATTTGAAAAAATCTTTGGAAACTCTATATCTAACTTTAATCCAATATAGGCATGCTATAATTTGAGATAATTGAGCTTATAATTGTCTATAACTTGGATACATTATCACAATCTAAAAAAAATTAACTAAAATGGCTCACTAAATGGGTTTTGCTCAAACTTTGACATTACATGGCTCAGCTCTGAGGAGGTGGTAGAATAAGAGTGTTATTGAATTTTGGCCAACTCATGGCCATAAACTTAGAGAAATATAGTTATAAAATTGATGGTGTCAACCCATGATTGGATATTGATACATATTTGGTTTGGGGACAGGGTTCCAAACCCAACATATATAGGCCATGGTAGGACCATGCTCTAATATAAAAAAATTAGGAAAAATTGAGTTTTTTGTATTTTTGGTTGCTTGAATTACCAAGTGATATAAAATAAAATGCAAAAGTGATCTAAAAGGACAATATACAACATGGCTTCCATTGATAAATAATATAAATTATCAAAATAAATGTACAGTTGAGTGGAGAGCATATCTTGATTAAGCTATTTGATCACATAATCAGATCCACTTAAAATATTGGTCCAAGTGTACCAAAATTCATATGTGGGATGGAAACAAATATTAGGTTCATAAAACCCATATTTATTTCACATGAAAATCCAAGCTTCTATTTTTATAACTAACCAATGCATTATAAGATGGTCTATCTTGTCAATAGGTTGATCTAACATATTGAATTCACCAAAAAAATTCCAATGGACATCTAATATTTTGTTAGTGACACACCACTAGAGAGTCATCCTTTCATATGTATCATTTGAGGCATAAAAATTAATCATGCCAAAAGAATAGTTACCAATTTTAAAAATCACTGAAATGACATGATGCAAGGGTTCAGATCCATAATTGACAAGGTGTTGATGTTATTATAGAGAAATAAATGTAGTAAATCCACCATGGCCTGAGTCATGATTTATTGTCAAAAACATACTATCATGTCAAATCACTTTAATGATAGTACAAAGAAGGAAATTTTGAACTTTAACCTCTTGAAGTCAAAGGATGTGTATATCTAAAACCTATTTACAAAAGTATTGTAACACATATTTATGGGATGAATTTTTTAGACCTTGAAAATTCCATGAATAACATTCATAAGTTAGGGTGTCAAGAGACATATCCTCAAAATCTAATCTCTCTATGGCCTCATATCAATTTTTTAGAAATTGTGCATTATTAGACTGTATGAATTCTTGACATTGAAGTTGCCTTCTACTTTCCAACTCTACCACATACTCCTCATCTTATGTATTTTCCCTAATAGGGGGATTGTGAGAGTGAGATAGAGATTCCTAGGAAGGACTATTTAGTCATCTAAAATGTTTTTTTATGTAATGAGTGTCACTTGAGACCACCCTATCCTTAGCTTATCCCTAGACCTATCTTAGGTCCTCTTTTGATCCTTTTCTAGCTTATATGCACTTTTATTCCATGCTTAAATATACCAAAATCTAGATTAATCCATCACCTAGGAATCCCATATATTTTCACACACATGATAACCACCTAGACAATAGTGCATCCCCTTTGGTATATAGTAGAGTGTGTTATGGGAAAAGGGGGAAACACTATTGATATTTATCTCTTTCTATCCATAATGGATATTTTTTCCATTCCTTAAAGAAGCCTAAGGTCGGCCTAGACTCATTTCATGTCTTGAATAGCATTAGAACACTATATAAATACTATTCTCATTCATTCTTCCCTAAGATAGCAATTATCGTGAATAAGATTAGAAATAGTTATGCAAATTAAGGTCATTGATCACTATTTATCTCTATTTCTACATAAATCCATCTATAATAGCCTATAGATCAATTTTACTTAGATTTATATTTTCAAGTCACACTTAAATCATTCAAATTGGCATGTATACTCAATCATACTAGAATCACTCTCACTTGCACCAGTACTTAGATTATGAGAAGTACATCGAGTTTGATCCCATTTCAAGGTATTGGTATGTAGCTAATACTCAACACCTAGGGTGTTTAGGTCACATCTATCTTACCCTAATAATACCACTCTTATTAAACTTGTGTTCATCAAAACCCTAGAAAGCATGGAGACTTATGGCTTCCTATTGAAATCAGTCAAAATAAATCTAATGATCTAGGTCTTGGTCATATAGGCACAATATTTCCATAACAAAGTGAAGGTTTGTCCTAATATTCACTATTTTATCTACACAATGTTAATAGCATAGTATATAAGTTCATTAGCATAGTGAATTATTGGTAAAGAGGGTTGGGCTACTATCTAAGGAGGGTTATAACACCTATTTCTAGATGATGACACTTTACCTTATTCCTGTATCCATTTTTAGCATACCACTTATCTATTTTAATCTTATTTTATAGCTATGTATCTCCTTTGTAATTCATTTTTATTTATAATCTAATCAAATAAATCAGTTATTATACAAATTAGTGGTTTTTGATATTGTAGTATTTTATTCCTTTATTTACATACTTAGCTCTCTATCTGCTTAGGAATTTACATTAATTCCCAAGATAATTTAATCATTTTGTGAACCCAACTCACTTTGAACATATTACTCAAAATCCTAGTGTACGATTAGTGTTATCATTCTCATTTTTATAATTTTCTTAATTTTTAATATTCATCTTGATCATCATGATGGAATCCATTTTCTACTTTTTGGTACAAAGCCTTGCAGTTTTTTGTGTATGCTTATTACTTACCATTTGTAGAAAGATGCACATGTATGTCACTCCTCTCATAGATCATATTATAACTCAACTTATTTCATACATTGGTCCACATCATATTGGGGCCCCTTTCTATGGAGAGCATTGTTGCATGGCCAATTTTTACTTACCTTTGGTTACTACTTGATGATAGAGGGATGAAATGGATCCTTTTGTTGATCCTCCACCTATACCCATTGAATACCTTTTCTCACATTTTGACTCTACTACTCACCCTTAGAAAATATATATCATGTGTTTTGAGATATTAGTAAATGAAACCAGGTACCTCCTCAACCTATATAGGAATAATGTAATCCCATAATCCCTTCTCAACCCCAACATAGTAAAATGTGACTTAGGGATCAACACAAAGCATATGATATTATTGATCAATTGATAAATACACTAGCCAATATTTATATATTATAATCAATTCAATAGGGAACCATATTTAAAGACATTCTTTTTCAAACACTTAAACATACACCTTTGGCCTCATGATATAAAGCCAGCTTATTTTTCATATGTCATGAACACTATAAAGGACATTGAAGATGTTATATATTTTAGCAATGAGGATTTTCCCTCCTATATAATTATCAATCAAAATATACCACTTTTCATTCAAGCACAAATTAAAACCACCATTATTAAATGAGTTCTAATTAACAGTGGTTTAGGTCTTAACATATGTAGCTCACATTCTTACAAACTATGGGGGTTGATATAAAATCCATTTAGAAGATATAAGAACATTCAAGGTTTTGATGACATATGATGATAATCATTGGGTTGTATCACTTTGGATATCATGACTGGTCCAAAAACCTTATCCACACAATTTTAGGTGTTGCCTAATCATTTGCATTACAATTTATTACTAGAGAAACCTTGGATACATGCCATGGAGGAAGTACCCTCTACCTTGCAAAGATGTATAAATTTTTTATATGATGGATATATATAAACTTTCCTAGATGATAATCAATAATTCATATATTATAAATTCATTGAGCCTACTGCCTTAGGTATTTCTTCAAATGGAACATCTCATATTATCATAGAGTCTCTGCCTTAGATTATTCTTATAGAATATATGCATAAATATGAGGTTGGGGAGTCTAGTACCTCTATTCTTACACCTATTATAAATCCTCCTACAATAGATTTACCTTCACCCATTATGGATAATGACCCTCCTACATCACAATTCCACCCACCCATGATAGATGATGTAATCTTCACAACATAGTTACTATTGACCAAATTTGACCCTACCGGTCAAATTGGGACCCTTCTAGGTAAAAACTTAAACCTTAGATGTTTAAGGGGTATATTATTATGTTATAAGGTTTATTATAGGTCATTTAATGTCATTTTAGGTCTTATTAGCCTTGATCATTAGACTTATTAGTCAATATGTACTTTTGAGTCATTTTGGGGGTAAAATGAGCATTTAATAAGGTGTACATAATTATACGGCCTCTATTTAATAAGGTGTACATAATTATATGACCTCTTGTAGCTAAGGACACTTTAGTAGTGTCTCTTGGTCTTAAACACACTTATTTCAATGATTATTTTGATTAGAGATTCTAATAAATGAAGAAAATCATTTCTCTCTTCTTTCACTAGGCTTGGTAAGAAAAAATGGTCTTTAGGTTTATACTTGGTATAGTCAGCAAGAGAATTTTTAGACAAATTGCTCTTGGGGGTGTCTTCTACACTCAGACAGATTCCATTTGATGTTTAGTTATAGAGTAATTG
This sequence comes from Torreya grandis, assembly GCA_037957365.1. Classification (NCBI taxonomy): domain Eukaryota; kingdom Viridiplantae; phylum Streptophyta; class Pinopsida; order Cupressales; family Taxaceae; genus Torreya; species Torreya grandis. The sequence goes on along the minus strand of JARHVA010001352.1, from coordinate 1,214,194 downwards.
TGACTTGTGATTTATGAACCATTTCTAATAAGTAAGACTATCTAATTTGATTTATAATATATGCATCATAAGGGTTTAGCCATGGCATCAATAAGAAAATTTCTATTTTAATGTTGACTTGGTATAAATAAGAACATGTAACTTAAGTTATAACTTAATCCTTTATCATCATTGCAAAACTATCCCCTCGACCTAGAAATTACCAACTTGAGCAATGATCAAAGGACTTAATATTTCCTAAGTCTAAAACTTTATATTATGTCCTTGCTTAGCAGAAGATCTAATACCTCACGCTCAATCATGCAAAGGAGATCTAATGGAGTGTGATGAAGTCAAATTTTCAAAATAAATTTTGAGTGAGCATGTAAGTGACAAGTGTTACATTCATGGAGATTGTCAAAAAAAGACCCAATGAACGTAAGTTGGTTAGAGTTAATGATAGAGCTTGTCAAAAGATCTAACATCTCACACTCAATCATGTAAAGGAGATCCAATAGAGTAAATGGACTTAAATATTATAAAGTGCTCGAGGTTTATTAACACAGTGACAAGTTAAAGATTGAGTAAGTATGAGAAGATTGATGGAGTGAAAGTGATATAAAGATGCAAAAAGCAGTGAGATAAGGTAAAAGTGTCAAAATTTAATGACCAAGTCAAGGTAAAGTTCATGCAAGTTAAAATATATAATGATATGTGGGAGATAATATCTAAAAAACTAATGATGTGAGATGAGTCAACTAGTTAGAGAGCTTGAGGGGTCAACACATGGCACAAGTGCATGAAGCTATAGATTGACATCAAGATCCTATGGATTAATCCACATTCAACACATGGTGTAAGTGGAGATAAGATTGATATTTCAAAGAATATACAATGGTTTATGGGCATCCGTGCATAGGCAAATTGATAGAGTGAGTTGGGTCAATTTGTCAATGAGCTATTAGATTTTGATAGCCAATTAGAGTGAAGGTGAGCCTAGGGTTTTTGATAGAGGTCAAGAATCCATTTTTACCATAGAAATCAAGACTTTTAAGGTTTTCTTGATGCCATCAAATCTCATTCAAATTCCATGGAGTGGTATAGCTGATGTAGTCAAGTATGAGGAATATAAAGAATTGTCATGGGGGCTAAATAATTATCTCTATTTTGATAAGTTATACCATGAAGGGTTCTTTCTCATGACTGGTTCATCATTTTTAAATAAGGATCCATACATAATGAACTCTTGGATCTTATAGAGATAAAGTGGATTTATTTGGACCTAATGAAGTTTAGAATAAGTTTTGGTCTATAGGTCTATTTTACTATAAATACTATAGGAAAACCAATGTCCTGAGATTGGTTTTCTAACTATAGGTGGGACCTATGATCCAAATATAGAAAAATAATGAATACAAAATAACTACATGGGTGCCCAACATCAACAAGGTAGGTAATCCATTGGCCAAGACATGGCATGATTGTCAATATCAGGACTCAAGGATTTGATCCTCATAAGTAGGGCAAGTGGACTTAGAGTCCTGAGATGGTGAGTTGGTACTTTGAGAGGTAATTTTTTGAGCCAATAAAGGAAATTTCATGCCACATTTCAAGAGTTTCATGACTTTGGGTGACACTTGTGTTTTTTGACCTTGCATGGTCCATTTCACACTCTCTTCCAATGCACATGTAACTCCTTCTCTTAGTATGACAAGTGTCCTTGTGACCTTTGGAATTCTTTCTTCTCTTCTCTCTCTCAAGTTCTATAATAAATAGCCATTTTTGCCTTTGTAAATAATGATCCACCTGAGTATAACAAAGCCCTACTCATTTACATACCATTAGATCAATAAAGACTACTATTTTTACCTCTTCTATGACTATTCATAGTGCATTTACTTGAATGATAGATCTTTCTTAGTGTTGACTATGGTTTCTTTAGCATTTTTGTCTCATTCTCTCACCTATTTTCCTTTAGGATAGTTTACTTTAATTTTTCTCTCCCTTTTCCCTCACAAACATAGACATAATAGTGGTCTACAAGTGGTACATCAAGAGAGTTAGCCCTATCTATAAATTCACCTCATTCTTAGACTACCTAAAGCCTAGAGGTGTTTTAATTGTGCCACTTGGATTAGGAGAGCTGAGATATCTCCTCAAAGGGTGAAAATCCAAGTGACAATAGTTTTTTTCATGCCCAATGGGACTCTTAGTCCAAAAATTTGAAATATTTTTGGTGTTATCTTTAAACACATCATTATTTGGAGGCTTATATCCAAGCATCAATGGTGACTCTTAAATTATATCATCTAGTCAAGTAACCCATGTTTTCCTTTTGAAGATTGTTGGTAAATTTTTCTTTGTGTTCTTACTTCTTAATAAAGTTACATGGCTGAATTTGGTGTTGATTATTATTTTACATATGTTGGTGAGGTTTATCAATCTTGTGTCATTCCCTATTAACCTTTTCATGATCCTTAGTATCTCCAATATGAACCTTATCATCCTTTTCATGAGTTGTATCATTCCTATAACCAACCTTCTCAATACCTTGCTCTTCTTAGTCAACTTAGTCACTTCTCCAGTTAATCCATTTCCACTTTCAAACAAACTCTATTGGGATATGAGAAGTACATGATAGAGATTGATACACTGAGGGGACATGGTCAATATGTTCCTATTAATCTAATTAATAATGTGAGAGATGCAGTAGAGCTATTTAAAAGAGAGTGAGCACCTATTGAGAGAGTAAATTGGCAAAGGCTCACAAGTGAGATGCTAGATGTAGGTGGCTTGCTTTCATCCTTAGAAGATAGGATAAAAATTCATGAGGAGCAGCCTCACCAAGTCTACCAGTCTTCATATCCACCTCCACAAGATTGCTATCAGTCCTACTTGACCCCTACTCATGAGCCCAGTCAAGCTTATCAAAGTCATCTTCTTCCCAATTAGCTAGAAGAGTGAGTTGGAAAGAAAAACCTTATTTTTGAAGTAAATCCATATCATCAATAAATTAAGTGAAATTTAATCTCTCATTAACCTCTCACATTACATCCCAAACTCAAGAAGTGACTTCTAGATATGAAATCCCAAGTTGGAGACAAGGTGGAGAATCCAATCCTAAAGAGATCCCAAGTTTCTTGAGTAATTCATCCACCCCTCAAATTCCATCACCATCTCAAGAAGATAATCCTAATCCTAACATCCTATTATTAAATAATATAGTGGATTCATGGGGAAAGAAAGAGGATAAAAGACTAGATAAAGAGTGTGAAGTTGAGAAAGAGTTTGATCCTATGTAAGCCCCTCCCACCCTTCCTCAAGAGACATTTTATCTTCCATGTTATCCCTCTTATACTCCTTATCCTCATGATGATTCCTATAAACTTCAATAAATAATTTTCAAGAGAACCTAGCCAATAAAATTGAAGAGTTAGAGTTGAGAATGAAATTTTTAAGTCAAGGTATGATGGAAGGTTTAGAGCTAAAAGAAGATATGATGCTCAAACACACCCCATATAACCTTCCTCAAGAGAGTGTTCAAGCTAAATCAAATATAAATGAAGTTATTTTCAAATGGAAGGAAGAAAACCAAGCTATTTTAACCCAAGGCCTACCCCCGCTTCCTCAAGAACTTCTAAAAGGATCCCCTACAATTCATTCTCAATCTAATGTTGAGTTCTATGTGCCACCTCCACCAACTATTTCATCTTGTCATCACCCCATCACCCTTTTACTTTATGGAATAGTGGTATGGGAATATAAAAAATATTAGGTGGTTGATAAAAATTAAAAAATCTTGCTTGAAGAAAATATAGCTCCTTAGTAACCTCATTGGACTAAGTCATTGGATTACAAAATGCCTAGCATTGGCATCACCAAGAAGGAGAAGGAGATTGAAAATATTGCATCCCTTAAGAACCAAATTCATGTTATGATAGTTTAAATGTAACTTGAGAGCCTTAAAGAGGTAATTAATTCTGAATAAGAGGTGATTTCTTATGTGGAAACTTTTGATTGGGTCGATATGGAAGAATGTTTTCATTTTACCAAAGAAGAGGAAATCATCATTGGTTCTTCCATCACTATCCAAGACATCATATATGGGAAAGAAAAATTTTATAATCAGCCTTTTGATTAATTATTTTTAGTCATTTTAGCAGGTTATAATCTTCTTTAAGGAGTCTATGATTTAGTCAAAAATGGAGAAGGTGGCCTTGACACTCAAGTGAGTATGCAAAGAAAAAGTAATTTCTCAAATCTATCCTTTCAAGAAGCATATCCATTCCATGATGACATGTTTGAAATAATAAAAATTGGATATCATTCTCTCAAATAGTTATGAGAAACACATCAGCTCTTGAAGGATGGAACAAGCTTCTATTGGCCTCAATCTTCCAAAGAACAAAAAACTATTCTCTTGAAGTCATGCCTACTAAGAAGATAAAATTTGATAATGAGATGAAGTGTGGGTAAAAGAATGAGGTATGTGTACAAATTCAAGAGGAATAAATTTACATTAGATACCTATTTTAAGATAATATACTTGAAATCCTAGCAAGTTAAGTGCCAAGAAATAGGTATAATCCATCAAGTATCCAATCCAAAGAGCAACATGCTTGGCACTATGATTCATATTATGAAGAAGGAGATGCAAGGAACTTTCATTTTGACCCTATAAAGGAGGTATGCTTTGTTGTTAGTTGTGAATATTTGTTTTATTTCTATTTTCCCTAAGTTCTTTGAGCACGTGTGTGTCTTGTTAGTTTGTTTGCTTTGTTTTGTGTGTGTCTTTTGTTTTGTGTGGTTGAGGTAGTCAAGTGGTCTTGTATTGATTAAACTAGTTTTCAATGGTAAAAGTCCTCTTTATATGTTTTAGGCTTCAAATGACTCCTTAAACCTAATGGACTGATAAGGCTATTGGTCTAGTTAGCATAGTAGGCATGCTACCCCTATGAGTCACTAATTCATTGACCAAATTTGACTTTGTAGGTTAAATTGGAACCTTTATAGGTAAAAAAATGAACCTTAGATGTTTTATGGGGTATATTATTATGTCATAAGGTGTATTGTAGGTCATTTGATGTCATTTTAGGTCTTATTCCATTTAAATGTTTGGTTACAGAGGAATGGTGACTTGTGCTTTATAAACCATTCGTAATAAGTTTGAATATCTAATTTTCATGTTAATCTATACATCTTATGGGTTTATCCATGGTGTCAATAAGAAAAATTAAATTTTAATGTTGACTTGGTATAGCCAGGAATATCTAACTTAAGTTATAACTTAAGCCTTTGTCATGATTGTGAAATGGGCCCCTTGATCTAGCAATTACCAGCTCAAGCAATGATCAAAGGACTTAATATTTCTTAGGTCTCAGACTTTATGTTATGTCCCTACTTATTATAAGATCTAATATCTCATGATCAATCATGTAAAAGAGATCCAATGGAGTGTGATGAAGTTAAATTGTCAAAAGGAGTTCAAAGTGAGAATGCAAGTGACAAGTGTCACATTCATAGAGCTTGTCAGATAGAGACCCAATGAGCATAAGTTGGTTAGAGTTAATGAAAAAGCTTGTTAGAAGATATAATAGCTCATGATAAATCATTTAAATGAGATCCAATGGAGAAAATGGAATCAAATGCTATAAATTACTCAAGGTTTATTGAAATAGTGATAAGTTAAAGACCAAACAAGTTTGAGAAGATCGATGGAGGGAAAGTGATCCAAAGATGTAGAAACTAGTAAGATGAGGTCAAAGTGTCAAATTTTAATGACAAAGTAAAGGTAAAGTTCATGAAATTTAGATATATATTGACATGTATGAGTTAGGATCTATAAATCTAATGGTGTGAGATGAGTCAAATAGTTAGTGACCTCATGGGGTTGACACATGGTAAAATCACATGAAGCTACAGACTAATAGAATAATCTTATGGACTAATGCACATTTAACATGTGGCATAAGAAAATACAATATTGAAATTTCAAATAATATTTAATGGTTAGTGGGCATTTATGCATAGGCAAATTGACGGAGTGATGTGGGTCAACATATCAAAAAGCCAAGTCAAATTTTGATAGCCAATTAGAGCAAAGGTGAGCCCAAGGTTTTTGACAGAGGTTAAGAATCCATTTTTGACCATGGAAAGTAATACTTTATAGGATCTTCCTAATGACATAAAAGCTCATTAAAATTCAACAATGTGGTCCAAATGATGTAATCAAGTATGAGGAACATAAAGAACTTCCATTGGGGTTGAATATTGATCTCTATTTTGACAAGTTGTAATGTGTAAGGTTATTTCTCATGATTAGTTTATTATTTATAAATAAGGATCCATATATAGTGTACTTTTGGATCTTATAGAGATAAATTGGATTTATTTGGACCCAATGAAGTCTAAAATAATCTTTGGTCTATAGGTTTATTTTACTATAAAGACTATAGGAAAACCAATGTAATTAGATTGATTTTCCAACTATAAGTGGGACCTATGATCCAAATATAGAAAAGGAATAAGGGTGTCAATCATCAAAAAATTAGGTAATATGCCACCTAAGGAATGTCATGATTTTTAGTATTAGTACTTAAGGATTTGATCCTCATAAGTAGGGCAAGTGGACTTAGAGTCCCAAGATGGTGAGTTGGTACTTGGAGAGGTAGTTTTTTGAGCCAACAAAAGTAATGTCATGCCACATTTCAAGAGTTTCATGACTTGGGGTGACACTTGTGTTTTCTAAACCTTGCATGGTCTATTTCACACTCTCTTTCCATGTACATGTAACTCTTTCTCTCAGCATGACAAGTGTCCTTGTGACCTTTAGACTTATTTCTTCTCTTATCTCTCTCAAGTTCTATAAGAACTAGCCATATTGGCCTTTGTAAATAATTTTCCACCTGATTATGGTGAAGACGTACTTATTTACATACCATTATATCAATAAATACTACTATTTTTACCTCTTCTATGACTATTCATAGTGTGTTACTTGAATGATAGATCTTGCTTAGTGATGACTATGGTTTCCTTGGCATTTTTATCTCATTCTCTCACCTATTTACATCTTCTTCTTATAGGTCATGTGAATTGTTCTAGGAAGTTTCAAGGTTGAGTGAGTTATCATATTTAATAAAAAAAATTTAGACATATTTTTCAATCCTCCTAACCTAAACATTCACCATAGCCTCATAGTAAAACACTGATGTGAGAAGATTCAAATTATAAAAGTGTATGTCTAGTTAGTCCTTTGTTCTCATGTATAATATGCAATTGGTTGGTAGTCATCAAATAATTTGGTGTATCACCTCCTTTAGGATAGTTTACTTTTAGTTTTCTCTCCCTTTTACCTCATAATCATAGGTGTATAAGTGGTCTACAAGTGGTACATCAAGGAAGCTAGACCTATCTAGATATTCACCTCATTCTTAGGCTTCCCATAGCCTAGAGTTGTTTCAATTGTGCCACTTGGATGAGGAGAGATAATAAATCTCCTCAAAGGGTGAAAATCTAAGTGAAAATAGTTACCATTACTTGTTAACTCATAAGAAATATATATTAGAAACCCATATATAGATTTCTAAACCACCACAGAGGATAATATAACACCCATGAAGGGGATTGATCTTAACACTAATAGGCCCTAGAGAGTAAAAATATGATTCTAAATAACTTATAACTTTCCCTACATAGGCATCACCACCAGTTCACAATACCTCAAATACAGTCCTAGACATTCACTTGTAGTTAGAGGTAGATTATTATATACACTCAACATATATGGTTACATCTATGTATATTGACCTAGTTATCTAGATTTAGGTAGGTAGTACATAAGAGAGACCATAAATAATTTTATAGATATTACTCAATAGAGGATTGATAGTATTACCCATAGTTTACCACATATCCATTAGCAAGATGATATACTCTTTTGTCTCTTTCATAATATTATTGGTATAAACACATGCTCACGATTACAACATAAATTGAATAAACTCAAGGATAAGGGCACTATCCATATTACATATCCTCTTCCTCCACAAATATAAGAACCATAATGGAATCTGACCTCAATATTTAAGGAATGATCTATTGACTATCAAGTCTTTCATCAAGGACCAATACATGCCTAATATTTCTATAGATGAGGTTTTTGATCCCAACACTTACACTTTGGCATTCTTACAACACATAGGGCACTAGGATATGGAGCTATAGAATGTTATGAATTATCAAGACTCTTTAAGACATATTACACTACCAATTACATGTGTCCCGAAGGTGATAAACACACTTATTTTTGTTATGAGCATAGGCAATCACATACAAGTTACTCATAGAACTACATGGTTATAGGTAATGGATGCCATAGTCAATCTGACAAATAGATGTTTGAATTTAAATTATGAGGGACACACAATTCAAATTTTATATGATGACCCATATTAAAATCATAGATTTCATATAGACATCGAATGGTCTAATGTAGTCTACCCTAGGACTACACATGAGTCTTCTTACATAGTAGAGAAACATGTTATCTGAATGCACAAAATATAGACCAATGATAAAAATAAGTCTATACTTATTTAGATAGAATGCTATGATGATCAAAATAATGATGATTTATTCAAGTTATCATAGATTCAATATCTAACATTGGATGACCTCCCACCATATCCACCATTTGACTATCCACATCTTGTGGATGTGCTCTTAGATATTTATATTCACTACATTTCATTTTTACATAATCTTATTTACTTCCATTATTACTTGTATATAGTTTCATGTATCTTGATCCTTATATAAAGTTTCATTTTCTTGTTGATTGTACATAGATTATACCCAAAAAACATATAAATTATATAATATGTTCAAAAAATATGAAACATTCAAATATCTTTTTAGAAAATAAAAAATTTAGCTTGTATTCATTTTGATGTTTTCATTCCTTCTATTTTTAGGTACTACATATGTTATCTATGGTATTATAGTTGGTTTTATCATACATATATGCTTCACTTTTTACTTTTTAGTGTTCATAGATTACTACAAGACTTTGGTCCCCTACATAGATCCATATTTGTTACTATCTACCCACGGGGGGCACATACACACATACATAGATTCAAAATTGACATATCAACCCATTGGGGATAGTATACACAACTTTCAGTTTACCATGTTATATTTTTCTATACTTCATATCACAAATTTAACATTGATAATATCTTGATATTGATCATCATATACTGCACTAATTTTTTGCCAAATATTACTACTATAGACTCAAATTATGTAAATCTTTGATATTATATAGATTTATACCACATGCTTATGGATAATTTCATTTCTAGATTTAATATTTTATATTTTATTGCATCTCTTTGCTTATACATATACTCAAGGGAATTTAAATATGTCATTATTCCATGGCTTTAATCCTGTTCCTTTCTTGTGTGTGTTTCTTTAGTGTGTATGCATACATTTTAACATGTCCTTCCTTGTGGATCTAAGTTAACCTTGTTTTCTCTATGAATATGTGGGAATTTAAACATGTCCTTATATGTGTCATATTTCTTGGAATTAGTGACATGTGCTCATGTCCCTTGTATTATGTCACCTTGGCCTACTTTATGTGCCTCATGTGTTTATATGTATACTTTTCATGTATGTGTCATGGTCATGACACTTTTATCTTGTTTGTTACATTTACATCTAGTTTGTAATGCCATGAGAGACCTCATGCATCTTTCCTTCCTCCTTGGGTACCTTGATGGACATCATACCCCACCCCACTAGGTAGTATACCTAGATTATATTTAGATTTATTGTTCATATGCATGCTTAAATTTTTATATCTATCTAAAAACCTTTTGAATGTTATATCTAACATACATCGTACATTGACAACTTATGCTCATATTATTTTCCATTCTAATGTCATGTATACACATTACATTGGTTTATCATGTAGATATCATATATTTTTTAGTCTAAAGCACATGATGCATAGATTTTATGTTGAGGATAGTTATTGTATAGGTTCAAAAACTCCCCTCAAAAGAGGAGGAATTCACAAGGATTTGTCACAGAGATCAAGTGATCAAAGTGCACTCTGAACATATTTTTCAAAACATAGACATAGATTATAGAGATAACATTCAGGAAAATATAGTGAAACACAGTCACATACAGATCAATATCATTTTCCCTCATAAATATTAATTTTGGACATTAGCATAATATATTTTAAAAATTGAAATGCACTATAGTAGACCCACCACACTATTGACTAGTAGCCTTAAACACAAAATATTTTAAAATTGATAGAAAGGTACAATAATTACAATTCAAATTTACATAGTTTCAATCATAAATTATCATATATATTCAATATATACTCAGGTTTTACATGATATCACAAAGTTTTACTTAGATTAAGGGCATCATGTATGGCATTATCACTCCTATTTTAGTTTCAGATATGCACAAGCATAAATTACTATAACTTAGTCTAGAATCCATATACATAGATATTAGAATTGGGGGTATGTGCAAGCACATTATTCCCATTTCATTTAATTTTTAACTAATTATCTTAGATGAAATGATAAATATATTTCACTCTCCATTTTGTATACTCCATACACCTTATGCAATAGTTTTCCACTAGGATGACACTAGATTGGTGTCATATTATGTCTATAGCAATTGGCATTCCTGAGTGGCCTCTAGCTATTTTTACATTTCAAAGTTTCTATATGGCCTAGATCCATCTTAAATAATTTTAGTTACATTACAAATTTTTTTATTTATATGCATCTACTAAACATGGGTGGGTAATGATGGAATCATAGCCTACTTGAGTTTTTGATCCACCTACATGAGAGGGTTAGATAACTCATCAATCCAATCTAAGTTATTCACATATTATGATCCACTAAACAGGGGTGGGAAATTATGGATTCAAGGCTAGATTGAGTTATTGAACCACCCACATATGGGGATTGGGAAAACAATTATCTTGGTCCAATCTATTCACCATTCAATCAACATCTACACACATAGGATGTCACCAAGTTTTACATTGGTTCGCATTGAGCTGTATTTTTTCCTTTCCTCTCTCTCTATCTCATCTCTTTAATAAGTGTTGTCTTTGTTTTTTATGTTTATTAAGTAATGACTTATTCATACATGTTTAATTTATAGGACATGTGATGGAGTATAGTTCGTAGACTCATATTCACATTCACAAGCTTTGCCTCTTAGGTAAATCCAAATACATCTCTTTTTCCTTTATCCTAGTCATTTAACTTTGTTTAATTTATAGAATGAATAGGGGGGTAAATTTAGTCATCTAAAATGTCATTTTATGCAATGAGTGTCACTTGAGACCACCCTATCCTTAACTTATCCCTATACCTATCTTAGGGCCTTTTTTTATCCTTTTCCACTTTATATGCACTTTCAACCCATGCTTTGATATACCAAAAGCTACATTAAGCCATTACCTAGGCATCCTATATCATTTCACACACATGTCATTCACCTAGATAATAGTTTGGCCCCTTTGATCTATAACATAATGCATTATTGGCAAAGGTGGTAACACTATTGACCTTTATCTCTTTCTTCCCTGCAACAAATATTTTTTCATTCCCTAAAGCATCCTAGGGTTAGACTAGACTCATTTCATGTCTTGAATAGAATTATAACATTATATAAAGACCATTCTCATTCATTCATCCCTTAGATGGAAATTATCATGAACAAGCTCAAAACTAATTGTGAAAATTAAGGTCATTGATCCCTATTTACCCCTATTTCTACATCCATCCATTAGTTTTAATCAAATTTTTAGTTTTAAGTCACACTTAAAACATTCAAATTGGCATTCATACTTATTCATACTAGAATCACTCTCACTTTCACTAGCACTTAGATTAGGATAAATGCATTGAGCTTGATCCCCTTTCAAGGTATTGGTATATAGGCAATGCTTAACACATGGGGTGTTGAGGTCACATCCAACCTACCCTAATAATGCTATTATTCTTACACTTATGTTTATCAAAACCCTATCAAACATGGAGTCTTAGGGTTTTCTAGTGAAATTATTCAAAATGAAGCATAGATGATCATTTATATCTCAATCACATAGTCACAAGATTCTTAGAATAGAGTGAATTTCTACCCCATGGGTTTCACTATTTTATCCACATATGGTCAATAGTGCAGTATAAAGGTCATTAGTTTAGTGCACTATTGTAAAAGAGGGTTGTGCTACCATCCAAGGAGGGTTCTGGCCCTTGTTTTTGGTTGATGAAACTCTAACCTATTCTTTCATTAGTTTCCAGTCTATGACTTGTCTATTTTAGTCTTATTTTCTATCTAAGTATATCCTTTATAAATAATTATTACTTATAGGCTAAGTAAATAAATCAATTATTATAAAAATTAGTGTTTGTTGATACTATATTATTTTATTCCCTAATTTACATAATTATCTTTTTATATACTTAGGGTTTTACATTATTTCTTGAAATAGTTAAATTAGACTACATGATCATTTTTTTCTCCTAGATGGGAAAAAAAATGTGAAGGAAGAACAATGGAGGTGGGAGACATATTTGAGGAAACATGTGAACTAGATAACACATTAATAGCCATGGGGGTACTATATAATCTAGGTTTAACTATTTAAACATTAGTTTGAAAATGTTCCTTTATAGGTTGAGTAAGGGTGGTGACTCCCTAGTAGTTAGGGTAATGGTTGGTGACTCCCTATCAGGTTGAGTAGTTGGTAAAGGTGATTGAGGCATGGAACTAGAAGATGGATTGATATTTATAATAGGGTTATACTAAACTATACCCTTATTATAGTTGTTTTTTCATCCACCAATAGTGTGCCACCTATCCTCTTAATTATTATTAAGAATATCAGAAGTGGGTTTGGAAAATAGCATGTTGTGGGACAAGTACAAAGAGTAGTCTTTAATCTTTTGGTTCATGGTTTGAAAATAACATATGTTGGGAAAATTAATATAAATCACCTTCTATGAGTGGTGAGAGTCACAAACTTAAATCTCAACAAACTCTTTGAGTTATTTATATAAATCAACCTTAACATAAACCCTCTTCTAAGAATGGGTTAAATAAAATAGGTTCAATGGAAGTCAAGATTTTATTGATGAAATACCAACAAAGCAAAGGAAATCTAAGGAAATAAACCTAGATGGAGACTTTTAGAGTATCATGTTATAAGACAATTAAATCATGGGTTTGAGGTGAAAGCACCATCAAGGATTTACAAATGTACCAAGTGGTGAATTTATTAAATATCACACTTGAATGGATAGGGTCTAATAAACTTAGTAGGAAAACACACTTGGGTCATATTTTTAATATATTGAGACAATAATAACAAAATAATCCTACAAATAAATTTATAACAAAATGTAACTAAAACCTAAAACATTCCACCATTATATCTTAGCATTACATTAAAGTTTATTTTTGATAACCACATAGACTCTAATATAAACTTTATAAATTTATATCAAACCTCTCACTATTTATCATTAAATATATTATAGAGTCGTAACCATTTTTTACTAGTTTTTTAGATTTCAGGGCATGAAGGTTCTATTTGAGAAGATGTCGGTTTCAAAAAATTGCTCACACTAATGGTTATTTTAACAACATCACATACATGGTGGTGACATATTTAGGATGTATTAATAGGTGTATCTAGTAACTATGACAATTTTTATTCTCTCCCTTACACAACTTCTCTTTCTCTACCTCTTTCTAAATTAATGTATTCTTAAATTTTCTCCCATTTGTATGCTTACATATGTATTGTTTTGTATTTTTTTGACAATGACACTTGTCAGTTTATAAGTCATCTTACATCTATCAATGGGAATTTATTTGAAAAATTTCAAGATTTTTTTTTTGTTTTGTAAATCATAATCAATGAAGGCCATGTGATAGTTTTTATTATTGATCTATGAATCTATGTCTTTTGATAGTAATTCATGACGAATTTCCACATATTTGAGTCTTTTGTTGCCTAAAAAAATCATAATGGGATTTCCATAACAAACCAAAACTTCAAAACCTAATTGATAAAATTGATATGACTTGTAAAATAATAGTTTAAATAGAACCAAAACTTGTTGTGATGAATAAATGACAAAAGAGTTTGCATGTGGTCTGCACTACATATTCATTAACATAAACAATGAAAGAATGGAGGACTGACAAACAATAGGGTTTTCACGTAGTCTAAACTATATTGCCTTTGTATTCCCCCTTAAAAATCAAAATATTTTTCATAGAGGCCTCTCATGAAACTTTATTTAATACTACATGTTGGATAAAATCTCTTATGTGAGAATAAATTCTCAAATTGTATTAATTCATCATTTTAACTTATTCAATATGGTAGGTTACATATATATACACCTCTTGATCTCCTAATAATGAGGTAGGCACTAACTAATCACATTTTACTACTCACACAAAAAATAACCACCAATATGTGTGTAGTAACTCCTAACATATATAAATTAAAACTCATTGAGGGACTCAAAAACCTCAATTTATTTTATTGGTCTTTATAACCCAAATATGTGAAATGGGTTGGAATCCACAATGGATTCATGTGAAATAACACTAGAGGGATTTTAACCTCTAAGTTATGTATTATGCACTTTCACTGAATCAATCACTATAAATGGCTTGTAGATTTAAATGTTACTTTATTCCTTAGTTCATATATGCATGATCAAAATAGAATGGAGAACATCCATGCTCCTACCATGCCCATAGATAGAAAGTAGTACTAAAATCATGAAATGAATATGTATCATGCCCCCTGAATTTGAAAATAGTATAGTGTTCCTGAATCTGTATCATGCCACCTAAATTTGAAAAATAGTATAGTGTGCATGAATCTCTATCATACCCCCATTGTGCTAAATGTAAAAATTTTAACTGAATATAGATGCAAATTTATAAATTATGTTTGAAGTTTTTGAATGAACTTATATCTAGCACCCAAGATTGTATGAAATTTTACTTTGTTTCTATAATGTGAATGCATACACATATCATATACCCTAATAATCGATACCAATGATTAAATTTTGAACCTTTTTGCCTTATTTAAAACTATATTTTGTATCTAAACTAATTTTTTATTGAAGATTTTTATCTCATTTATGAATACCCCACTGAAATGCTCCCCTTTTGAGGTGAGTAAATTTTATCATGAAAGTCACTCATCTCAAAACAAAATTTAATTGTAACATATGTAATAAGATGTAATCAATGAATAATGTAGCATATGTGAAAAGTATGAAAACATAGTAAAATATGTACCATTTAAATCATGTCTATAACATATGAGACAAGGCCTATAAAAATGTATCAATGAAGATTATATTAGTTAATTGTAAAATCAAACTTAACAAGCTCAACAATCACACACACAATAGTCATAATGTTATACAATAAGGCCAAGGGTTGCATACAAGGGACATGTTCAAATGTTGTATAAGTTAATATTACACTCAAAAGTCCAAGTTCCACATAAAAATGACATGAATAATGTTCCAAATAAGGGACATGTTCAAATTTCACACAAAACAAAGGGCCTATGGCCACAAGTAATTGATATGTCCAAATGTCACACATACTAAACAATGATCTCATAGATATGTTCATGTAATTTTGCACACAAGGGCTGAGGACCATACATGATAGACAAATAGAGTATAATCTACTATGTATAATTAATAGCATCAATGGAGCATAAAATTAGAAAGATAATCTACACCATAGATATATAATGTGAACATATCTTTGAAAATGGTATATCTATTTACATAATGTTAGATATAAATATTAGCAAGACATTTGTAACAAGTATATAACGCATTAGTATAGGATTCATAGAATGCTAACACTTATAAATATTATAACATGTGGATGAGATGCCACCAATTTAGAATGGTTATTGGGTAGAGGCAAGTACATAATATTAGTTCATGTAAAATTTGTATATCCTACATAATATTCATGAATACTAGTGAAATTCATGTGTTATAGAAAAATAACATGTTATATATCAATTATGATATAAATAACACATAATAATGATGAACAGTAACTACCAAATCATGTTCAGGTCATGATTTTGGATTTTTTAGAATATTTTGAATATTTATACTTTTTTTAAATATTTGAAATTTTTTTACTTTTTTTTTTAATTTTGAAAAAAAAACAAAAAACTAGTGATAACCAAAGGTTCAAAAGTAAAAGAAAATGGAAGCAATTTGAATAATTTGACACATGTGTTTATGTTAAGTATGCACTAAAAATGATATCATGGCCATGTATGAATAAAATACCTCCTCTATATATGTGAATTTAACTAAAAACATGTGGGAAAAAGAATATATATATGGAGGAATGATTATACATCTTTATCTGATCAAATGTACATTTAATCAAAGTATGAAATGAGCATGTATGAGAAATATAAAACATGAAAATAAATATTTTTCATGAATATGTATTTTTTGGTATATTGGAATTGAGTGAAATATTCAAAATTTAGATGTATTAAGGTTCTCTATGTTAAAATTTTTATTTTAATGGTAAAAAAAGTACAAGACATGATCAACTAGCTC
>JARHVA010001352.1:960000-1192500 GCA_037957365.1 Torreya grandis | reverse complement strand
AATATAAAAATAGATAGTGTAATGGGCCAAGCTAACCCCAATCAACCCCATAAATAGTGATCATTGCCTACATATCTAATACTTTGAAGAGGAAAATCAAGCCCACATAATTCTCCCATTTAAAGTTCTTTTTTAAAAAAATCTCCTTTAACTACATGTATGCATTTATAGATGGCTTGAATAATTCATAAATATTTGCTTTAACTTAGAAAAAATATGCTCTTGACTTGGATAAATATTGCTTTAACTGATTAGAGTTAGATTTTAAAATAATAAGGAAGTGTAGACACTCCAATGGTAAATTTTTAAATTTAAGAAGTTTCATATTACCCCTCCCATTATTTTTAAAAGGTAGGTTAATACAAATAAATCACATATTATTTTATATAAGCACATTAAGGCCTCCCAAATCATCATCAAATAATTGCTTGGAAATTCTATTACACATTAAGTAAAAGAACACTAATCCTTCCAATTAATATAATCAAGCATTCTAATAGTCATAGGCCAAGTTAGAAATTATTTTATTTTAAGGTAAGGGTAATCATTATCAATCATTCAAGTCAATATATCTAGTTGCATTCATATAGTGAATATCAAGATTCACTCACTCACTCTACGAGTGAGAACTACATCAACATGAGGCCCTATTGGGTTATATAGGAATTACTTAAATTATGTGGGGTTTTATAAAGATATTTTTAATATTCACCTTATTTGGTTCCCCATTTTGTATTGGATTTAAATTATGTTTATTATGTAGGATACAGGGTTTGTATTTTCTAGGTTTTCCATATGGAAAATTGGGACTCATAAGCAAATAATAAACACTCACAGACATGAGCACACACCAATATTGTAAAATTAGTTTCATATCCAACTAGGATGTAACCATAATAAAAATACAAGTTCGTAGTGCATCCCTATCCTCTTAATGAATCTTTGTGCTAACATAATTTGAAGCATTATTTTTATTTTTGGCATAGCTCAAGGGTTGATACATCCAATTTTTAGCAACACTCAGCCTACACAGTCAGTAATAAATTAGATCCAAGCTAGGTTTCCATATATTTTGTCAATTTACTATTTATACCTCATTTTCAATTCTATAATATTATATGTTTTACATTTAGATTTGTATATTTTTATATATTTATATATTTAAATAAATTTTAAATATTTTATTTGTTCTTAACATTTCATTGTTAATAAAAAGAATGATAAACATTTTGGTGAACCATGTTTTAAATAGAGCATTACTTATTGTTTGATTGATTGTTGTCCTAGAATTTCATACAAATTTATGTAAATCCTTGACATTGAAATAAAATAGACTTCAACCTTGGATATACATCTAAAACCATTAAATAATTTTATTTGACCTTAGATGTAATCTAACATGAAATAAATTTTCTTATCACCTTGACTAACATCTAACACTAAAGCTCTTTCTTTTGACCTTAGGTTTAAATTTGTTGATATTTATACATAAAAATATTTCAATTAAATTTTATCTTTATTTATTATTATTTTTGTTACTTTTTTTTATAAATTGTGTTTTGATAGTTTTAAAAATACCTAATGGATGTCAATACAGGACAAGTGGTGGTCTAATTTATAGACATTCTGGTCTGAGGGGTACTAACCCAATACTCAATCCATCATACAACACTAAACATAAAGTTTAATTTACTTGTACCTCATGGTATATTAGAAATGACTAGTTTCCTTTGTTTATACCATATGAAGCCTCTTTTATCCATTTGATTTGTGGTGCACCTAAGAGGATCATATGGACCAATGAAGCTACTCTCACTATACCCTCAGAGATAGGATAGTGGTATATAAGTATGGTTTAGCCTTTGTAGTTACTACTCTAAAATATTAGGCAAACACTAATCTACAAGTGGGAAAGTATATTTGAGATCCCACTTAATCATTCAAACCCTTGCCTGGATCGCCCTTCATACTTTATTTTTTACTTGTATTGTGTTCATAATTATTAGATTTGTTGATTCATAATGGATTCAATGAATGTAAGTCTCTCTCATATGTTGTATAGGATATAAAATTCATTGGTACATCTTGTATTCCATTTCATCATGTTATTAATTATGTTAGAGCATGAATAATAAATAAATAAAATCAATAGGATAAATTGTACAATATAGACCCTCAAGTAATTTTCAATTCTTATTATTGAAATATTACATCCTCTAATAATTTTACCAAAATATTACCATCATATAAGAGATTTTTTTCACCATTTAGTGGTAAGAGTGCATGAATATTTCACATAATATTGAATGAAGAGGTTTTGGGTATAAATAAGAGTCTAATTTTTCTATACAAATTCATTTTAAGCCATATCTTAAGATCATACATGTTTTTAATACTTAATGTACTTATATCTAATCTAATTTACTTCATATCATTACTAGATGCCAAAGAGCATGTGCACAACATTTTGTGCTTCCTCACCCTCAACCTACCTCTATTATTTAACATATTCCAATTATTCACCCAAGGCTCATATTTGATATCCATGTTCATGATGTTCAAACTAGGATAGGATGGACACCTTTACCTCTCCAAACCAATCTTACTACTCATAATGTTCCTCCTACACCTCCTGCAATGAATTTTTCTCAACTCAAGGGGTATGATGGCATTAACTAATTGCATAATAATCTAGCCAATATTTCCATTCTACAGCTATTATATAAAACACCATATTATAAGGATACCTTATATGCAATGTTGTGTGATACCACTCTCCCTATGGATACACAGCTAGTTTTGTTTACTTCTATCATGAATACACTCAAGGATATTGACAATATTATTACTTTTGATAAGGAATATATATACCTCGATAGCATATTATTAAATAAAATCTTTCATTTTTTATTTAAATTAAAATACATGAAAAACTAATCAAGCATGCATTGGTTGATAATGATTCTGAAATAAATATTTGTATTTATTACTTTATGCATAAATTAGGATAAATATAAGGATTTACTAGCATTGGTTGATAATGGTTCAAGAATAAATTAGGATTAAATAAGGATTTACTAACATTGGTTGATAATGGTTCTACAATAAATATTTACAATTATGGATTAGATAGCACTCTAAAACAAATATTGGGTACTTTAACATTGGATTTACTACTAGGTCCTACATTGATATCTATTGATTTTTAAATCTTTCCTGATCAATTACAATATAATATATTACTAGGACAACCTTGGATTCATCTGATGGAAGCTATACCTTCTATATTCCATAGATGCATCATTTTTTACGTATACATATTAATATACAATTCCATATGATGATGCACCTTTTTGATATTTTAAAATGACATAATCACAAACCAACAATGTCTCCATTATACCACCAAAAAAACCAATTCTAATGGCACAAATGCATACTTATGAAGTGGGTGAATCAAGTAATGTAAATGATATTTTTTTTATTTAACACACCCCACCTTGTATTTTATATGGAAAAGTGGAGACCCCATTTATTTTTATAAGGCTTGTGTTTTTTTTGGGGCAATGCATGTGTGTTTAGTTGGTTTTATTATCTATGAAAACTAGATGTCTTAACATTAAATCACTTTGGATGTATATATTTTATCATGTAAATAATTTTATTGGAAGGACTTGTTGAAACTAATCTATTAATGAAAATTGTGGGAGCTTACTATGTATAAAAGGTATTCAGGTTCACTTATTCGGGCTTACTCATTAGGCCTTATGGACATTTTTTAGTCTTCAACATTTTGGTCTTCATGAACATGTTGATCTTCAACACTATGGTTTTTGGAATCTTTTTTGAGGTAAATTATGTTTAACACTTTAGTATTCATAATATTTTGGTCTTTAATGACTTCTGATCAGGAAATTTTACTTGGTACTTTTCCTTCAAGCATTGTTTCAGTCAGTAACTTTCATTCAAGAACTTTCTTTAGGATCATTTTGTTTGGCATCTCTTATGTAGCAGCTTTATTCTGGAAACTTTGGTCTTCAAGAATTTTTAATCTTCAGGGACTTTATCTTCAATAACTTCCTTTGATAAATCCTCCTAAATAACATTTTAGTATTTGAGGAAAAGTGTTCAGCAATTTAACTTTTGAGATAAGTCTCACGAATCTCTATGAATAACATTTTTATCTTCTGGGTCTTTCATTTGGAACTATGAGATCACAAAGTCATATGATTCAAGCTGAATGTGAATAATGATTCTCAACTAAACCATATAGTGACAAGTGTCAAAATTAATATCACCATCCCCCCCATCGAATGAGTAAACATCTTATGTGGCATGCCCACTAGGCCTAGGTGGTTAAGTTTGAATTAAATGAAGGTGAAAAGATCATAAATGTTGGTGATTAATGGTGCATGAATTGAACATAAATGTTAACAATCTATAACATCAAACACTAACCAAGCTCACATCCATTGATTTCCATCGAACTCAAGAATATATTACTTTATGTAATTTTAAAGCCCTGGTTATGATCAAACAAGATATAATTTGTTTAACAAAGTGACGAACCACCATCACCAAGAGATTAAACCCTCTCAGTACATAGAACTAATAATGGCATCTTCATTTAGATCCTATAGGTGATCCTAAGCCCTATCTAAGTTCTCCATCAAGAATTCAATAGAATACCTAGATACAATTTTTGATGCAATAGTGTTTAGGGGTCTTTATTCCAATTACTTAGCTCTATGGGAGGTCATAAAGAATGTCAACCCATTCACTTTCAAGGAAGACATTTATATAGAAGAAAAATAAGTTGCAGCTAACTTACTGCCTTACAAAGCCAAAGCACTCCATTATACAACTATTAAACCATAATTCATGCCATACATTAAGTTATTATTAGACCTATTCTTTGAAGGGATAATTGTAGATGGTAGTTTTCTCCATTATGTAAACAATATCACCATTTCCACATATATATCAATCAATGCATTCATGAGGTATTTATGTTTACCCATTCCAAACACAAATTTTAATTTACATAGTGTGGTTGGTTGGAATAGGAATAATAATGTAGAATAAGTAATAAGGAAATGGCTTCTTCTGAGAGAGACCTTTACACTCAAAGGAACTACCAAGAACCCTATGCCCATTAATAGATTCTAAATGGGAATCCACATTGGCATGGCATTACTAAACTATTTGTTTGGCCACCTAAACATCCATTTCCTTCATTTAGAGTGGCTACCATTACTCAATTTATTTATCACCTTAGAGTGCACCTATGCACTAGGGGATATTATCAGTCCTTTCTTGTAATAATTAATATTACACAAGAAAAGGAGGCCCCAAGGTGTCAAATTATACATGATATCATATCTATTAGATGTGGTCATGGGGACTATCTACAAATACAATATGGATTTATGAAATCTAAACAATGAGTACATCAAGAATATAATATGTGCCTTCTACTCATTCATCCACATCTATGCATATGTGAGGAGCATATATAAAATTGCATAAGATTTGTATCTTCAAGTCTAGATTGTAATTCATGGTGAAACTTTAGCTAGGATATCCAATAACATTTCCAATACAATCATGTCTATGGGTGATTATTTTTTACATCTAGACCACACTATTATCATGGTCCTTAGACACAAGGTCAACTCTCTTCATCTCCCCAAATACATCCCAAATAAGGTTATTAATCAGGAGATTGCATATCAATTGTGGAAAGGGATAGATGAGGACTTGACTAAGAGAAAAAAGAGCACCTTTCATGGCCCCAATATCATAATTAGGAGGATGCAATACACATACTAAAGACATTTTAGATAGGTTGGTGGTGCAAGGAAGGCATATTCCTTAGCTAATCTTCCCCATAGGGATTGGGACCCCCATGAGAAAGTGCAATAAAAGTTTAATAATTTGGGCATCCCCTACAAGTATGATCCTTTTGATCATGACTTCTTCTTACTTAATGAAAAATATGATGTATGAGTCAAGGAAAGGTCTATGATTACTGGTATGATCAAGGACTTACTTAGAGTAATCTTAAGCAAATCCTTCCCTCACACTTGGACAAGCAAAATTTAGGGTCCCACCACTAGGGAAATGGACATATTCATATTTTTAGAACAATATACCCTTACAGTATCCACAATATCAAATTTAGGACCACCAAAACCCACCTAATATGATGATAGCTATAGATTAAGGGAAAGATCAAGGTGTAGAGGAGACATCAACTGCTAGTATGCAAGAGGAAGAATAAACTCTTCAAGTTCAAATGCCAAATATTGAACTAAGGAAGGTCAAATACTAACTAGCATAAGAATCACTATAGTTAAAGGAAATAACTATTGGGGGAGAGGAGGAAATCATTTTTTTTGAGTCCTCTGATAAGGAAGAGATTTCACCTACTATGGTATCTTCAGAAACCACATCATCCAATGTGAATCTTCCCCTTCGTACCCAATAAGAGACTTCTCCTCAAGTTGAGAGGATAAAAATTTATTATAAGAGAAAAACTAGGGTAGGAAGTCCATAGACATCATCCATAAAATATCCAAGTGAGAAATCAAACTCTTCAACTGAAGGTGATCCGATCCATGATGTAGATGAAGAATAATTACAGTAAGCCAAGGTTCTAAGCTTATATAGATTAAAAGGAAATGCACCCATTAGTGGTAATTCCACCATCTATTTGTTTTATTTGCATACTTGTAATTCATGCCCTAGAGTGGAACTTTGCTTTCATATATATCTTAAAACATTAGAGGAAACCTCATTCATTATTTTGTAGGTTTCATAAAACCCACATCAACAAAAATTAAAAAAGTTGGCACTAGAAGGAGGGCACACTTGTGTGTTTTCTCAATAATATAAGTTAGTCACTACATAGATTTGAACTGGAAACACCTAGGAGAGTAACAAGGTCTAAATCCCAAGCTAGCCTTTTGGTTTCACCTTTTTTAAATCATAGGAGGCCTAAACTAGTACCTATCATAATTGAGGTACAATAAGCTAGGACACATTCCCTAGTAAGAAACATCTTATTTATCAATCATCTTATAACTCAACCTTGGTTAGTCAAATTTGATATTTCCATCCTTGCAGACCAACTTGATATACCAAGGAACCCATAGAAATACTTTCCCACCTTCTCCCCCTCAAGTATGAGGATGGAATAAGAACACATCAAACCTTTCAAGGTTTCTTTTATATTAATTAATATCACCCACAAGGATGTTACATGTAGGATTTTCCCATTTACTCTATAAGATACTACTTAGATTGGTATCTTAACTTGTAAGAAAGTTCCATCACAACATGGAATGAATGCTAAAATAATTTTCTTACATAATTAAATTAGGTTACTAATCTAAGTCTAGTGTATCAAAATTTCACCATCATAAAGAGAAATCCTAATGAGTCAATACAGGCCTTTAATGTAATATTTTAGAATATGTATACTTAGTTGAATACTATGTACAAGCCAAATGTAGATCTAGCACTTGAGATATATAAGAATGCTCTAGACCCTATTAGTATAATTTTTTTAGAGAGTTTCCATAGTCAATAATTTAGTGTTGGCATATCAATAAGCTATTGACATTGACAAACAACTCAATCTGTAGTTCAATCCTCATAATTCAAGGGGCCAAATGTTAAATAATGGCTTTCCATCTTTGAATCCAATATTGCATGCTAATCAAAATGTCCCTATATTCAACCAAAATAAGTTGTACACTTTGTCTCCCATGACACAACAAAAAATAAATCAAAAATATAGTTTCTTGAATAATCAAGCATAAAGGAATGGCCATCAACTGAACAATAAAATCAACATCTAGCTCACACCAACATAGTAGTCACTCAGGGTTTCAACTCTACCAAAGTTAAATTGGATTATATATAAATAATGGTCCAAAAGCTAAGAAATGACTTATTGAATATGTAAAAAAGGATAGGTAATACCACCAATCATAATTATAACTATAATTCTAGTTGTCTAAGATATAATAGGCCTTTTAATAGACCTACCAATACTACAGAACAAACATAACCCATTACGCTGCCATAAATCAATATCATGGAGATAGTTTTGTCTAATTGGTGTAGATTTCATAACACATCAAACAAGATCAAATGATGAATCCCCCAAATCTCCTTTCATTAATCAGGCCTCTCAAGTTCAACTATGGTATTTAAAACTTACGAGTTTCCCTTCCCTAATGAAGATGACAACATTTCGAAGCATAATTCTGATTAAGTGAAATCATTCTAGTAGTTCATTAGGAACAATTACAATCTAAGGAATAAATAGTTTCTCACCACTTTTACTCCTAATAATAAAATTATTACCCCAAATCCTAAAGTTGATAATATTCATCCTCCCCTAATAGGGAATGATTATCCTCAACATAGAGAAGAACATATCAAGGAAGGATATGACATTATTGAAGATATGAAGAATATAAAGGCTAATATCAATCTTCATGAACTAGAATAAATAATAGATTATAAGGAGCTCTTATAAAATTCTATCATAGTCAATTTTATTGAAAAAAAATCCAAAATAGCTAACATAAATGTTATATACAAAAATAAGCCTAAGATCCCCCCATTTTGGCTAACCATTCATGCATTTGGAAAGAATATAAATAATTATTTGGTATATTCTAGAGATTTAGAAATGGTGATGCCAATATCCATTTTATAAAAGCTTGGTTTGACCCTAAGTCCATCCAAGAGTAGTATTTCATATTTAGATAAAATAGTAGTGCCTATGATAAGAGAAATCAATGATGTAAGAATTTAGGTTGCATCAAAACCTTGAGTATAGATGATTATCAACATACGAGTAGTAGATATTGTTAAGGGGTATGGAATACTATTGAGTATATATTGGTCTAATATTCTCAATGGACATCTTTGCATAGACTTCTCTCACATTTGGCTACCATGGAGGGGTATTTCAAACTAGATCAGGGTTAATCAAGAGCCAAAGATGGATCACCCTATTACAAAGTACAACACTAGTAACAAAGAAGTAAGTTATAAGTTTCTTAGTCTTGGAATTTATAAATTTACTATGAATCATGAAACATATGAATAAGTGTAGGGCGTTTCTCAATTATGGAACCTCCATTTCAACAAAGTGAAATTCAATTAAGGATCTTATGCTGGTATTGAAATGGTTGATCTAAAATCAAATAAATACTTAAAAACATATAGGCTCAAATTTTCATGCACCAATAATAGAGAAAATTATGAAGCCCTAATTTTGGGATTGTAATTTGCCCTCAAGAACAATGTCAAGGAACTGATGGTATATAGAGACTTAGAACTAGTGATTAACTAGGTCAAGATTAAGTATCAATGAAATTTGTGATATTTAAATAATTATAAGCATAGATCCTAGGATTTAATTTATTTATTTAAGGATTTCAATAAAGTGGCCATTCTAAGAGAAAAAAAACCAATTTTTTGATTCACTGGCTACTTTAGCAGCAAATTTGGCACCCTTATAGGAGATAAAAGTACATAATTTCTCCATCAAATTGTTACCTTGTCTGTCAATGACAAACAATATTAAAAATATTTAAGTGTTTGATGATGACTAGTATATCACCATATGTTTGACTAATTTATGATAATTTGATTCCTAGATAATTGATGATAAGGAAATAAGGATAGGTGACATAAATAATTATATGAATAAGATGTCATCCAACTGAAGGAAAATCATCTCCCATGGGGGATGGTCACCTTGGAAAGATATTTTAATATGGAACCTCAAGAACAATAACAAAGGTAGCTCAAGGTTAATGAATCCAAGTTTAATTCAAAAAACATGGGAGATGAAATAAAATCACACCTCATAAACATCAGATTAAGTTTCACTCTAGATGAGAGACAAAAGGTCAAGGAATTGATCATCATATATAAATATGTAATTACATGGATTTATGATGACTTGAGGATTTTTAATCATAGATTCATTACCCACACAATTCCACTCAAGCCAGATCATATGCCATTTAGGTAGAGGCAAATACCAGTTAATCATATTATGAAACCATTATTTCATAAGGAATTAGATAATTTGTTAAATCTCTAGATAGTCTTTCCTATCATGAATTCAAATTGGGTGGCTAATCTAGTTCTAGTCAAGAAAAAGAGTGGCAAAATCAGACTATGTGTCAACTTTAAGAACCTTGATAAAACTTTTGAGAAAGATAATTATCCCCTACCCTCATTAAATGAGGTGATACAAATTGTGAGTGGTTTTAAAATGATGTATTTTTTAGATGCATTTTTAGGATATAATAAAGTATTAGTGGAAACATAAGATAGAATGAAAAATGTGTTTACTACAAAATGGGTAACTTATACATATAAGTGAATGCCATTTGGGATAATTAATGTTGGAGATACCTTTCAGAGAGTGATGGATCATGCATTATAGGGAATGATAGACAAATGAATAATCATATATATGGATGACCTCACTATTTTATCTAAGAATAAGGCTGATCATATAGATCATCTCCATCCCATCTTTTAAAGATAAAGGAAGTTTGGTATCTTGTTGAACCCCAAAAAGAGCATATTAGGCATTACTAAAGGCAAGTTGTTGGGCCACATTAACACCAAAGATGGAATCACCATTAACCCAGATAGAATTTAGGGAATTTTAAAATAATGTTCCAAAATAGTAAAAAGGGACTGAAGTCCTTCTTTGGGAAGATTAATTTTGTGAAAAAATCATATTAGGATTTGTAGAGATTGTTATACCCCTAAACGTAATGCCTAAATAGGATGCCAAATTAGAATAGATATTTAAATCTAAAAATTTATTCCAAGACATTACTAAGGCTATATCATAAGCCCCAATTATGGTGAGCCAAAAATTTACTAAGGAATTCTTCCTATACTCATTCGCTTCAGAACATACCATCATTTTTATACTTATGCAAAAGAAGGAAGAAAGAACACATCCTATCACTTTTATGAGCACTAACTTAAAGTATGTGAAGCTCAAATACTCCCTAATTAGCAAATAGATCTTCACTATTATCAAATTAGTTAATAAATTCATCCACATCATCCTTAGGAATAAGACCATTATTATTGTACTAGATCCTATTGTCAATCTTGTGCTAGTACATAACAAGTTGGAAGAGTGTAGGGGAAAATGAATGGAAAATTTGTAAGAGTTTGATATTGAGATTAAAAATACCAAGATCACCAAAGTACAAGGTATTGGTATTTAGGTATTATTTAGTTCTTACTCACTAGGACATGTCCCCAGGAAATCAAGAGAAAGAAAAAGAGAGCCTTGAGGATCAAATCTACTCATTACATGATCAAGAAGGGAATAATCTATATGAATAACTATGAATTCATATATCTAAGATGTGTCTCATGTGAAGAAGACCAAGAGATTATATAAAATCTACATCAAAAGATTAGTAATAGCCATCCATATGGAAATATCATAGCCCATAAAATACTTAGAATGGGCTATTATTGGCCAATAGTCTTCAAGGATGCTCATTTCCATATAAGGACATGCTATGAATGAAAGGTTTTGGAAAAAAGAGAATAACATGTAGCAATTCCCCTATAGCCTTTGATTGAGTGTAAGTCATTCTCCCAATGGGGCTTAGATTTCATTAGTGTTATCA
Organism: Torreya grandis; assembly: GCA_037957365.1. Lineage (NCBI taxonomy): Eukaryota > Viridiplantae > Streptophyta > Pinopsida > Cupressales > Taxaceae > Torreya > Torreya grandis. Next base: position 1,180,795 of record JARHVA010001352.1, on the reverse strand, counting down.
ACCTAAAATATTTAAATAGGCACAAATTTATGCTCACTACTACTGATTATTTCCCTAGATGGATTGAGGAATCAACTATAAATATTTCAAAAATACAAGATGTAATTAGTTTCCTTGAATAACATATCACAACCAGGTTTGGTACACCTATTTCATTAGTTTGTGATAATGGTCAAGCATTTTAATTGGTTGAGTTCACAAAATGGGCCTATGATAATTGGATCATAATTAAATCATCCTCCAATTAATACCTATAAGGGAATGGATTGGATGAATTGACCAATAAAAACCTCATTGATTTTATTAATAATTTTTTGTGTGGATAAGCCCATAGAGTGTTATCTCTTACTAAAATACATACTCTGGGCAAACTGAACTCACTACAAGCAGGTCCTTAAATCCTTGCCATACTTGCTAGTCTATGGGAGACATCTAATGTTCCTAATCATGTTAAAGTTACCAACATATTAGTTGATACAAGAATACATGGAACCCAATGAGAGGATTGAGTTTAGATTACTAGATATCATAGATATGAAATACTTTAGGACTCAATCTCTACAAAACTTTAGTAAGCATCAAGACATAGTCAAAAGATCATTTTAAAATAGAATAAAATCTAAAGCATTCAGGATATTTGACCTAGTGCTTCTATGGGACAAATCCCATGAAAATAAAGGACAACATGACAAGTTCACCCCACTATGGATAGGATCTTATCATATCTTTGATATATTAGATAATACTGATTTCTACTTAAAGGACCTCCAAGGTAATGAATTGACATATATAGTCAATGGACAATTTTTAAATTAGTACTTCATCGCTACTTCATCTAGAGATGTATCTAAGTATCAATAATTATTTTAGTAGAGGTAGGGATAGGTTATATTTTCTTTATTAGTTAGTTTCATGCTTTCAATCATTTTCTTTCATTATAATAGTTCACACTTTCTAGATTAGTTGTTCTTGATTTTTGTATTTTGCTTTACTTAGTCTAGTGGTTTGTTTTAGGTAGTTTTCCACTTTCAGGAATAGTTTTCCTTTTGATTTTTTCATGGAAATATAATTGATCACTCTTGGTATAATAAAAAAACAGCCTATGTGTTTTGAATCCAATTTGAATTGGTGAGTATTACACCTTGTACATCAGAATTTATAATCTAAGTAAGAAAGGAGGGAATTAATGATGATGATTTTATAAAGTGGATGATTTCACTAGGTATATAAAATTTAATTCTACATCTCCATGAAAAATTAGAAAGTTTTTCCTATCTCCTTGGATCAAATGCATATTAAATGCTAAAACTTATTTAAGGTAATAACCATTGATGTGCTTAAATTTGATAGGGACATTCTTATGAACCTAATTATACCAAAACCAACTCAAGGTGGTTACCTTATTATTTATTCCATTAAAAAAAACAAAAACAAAAAAGAGGTACAATCCAAAAGTTTAAAACTAAAATCAAAAGGGATTAAAAACCTACATGATGGAATTAGATCAATGTATCATGCATCATGGAAATATATGATGGAAGGAAGGAAGGGTGATCAAAGGTATCTCTATCAAGGCTATGGACATATAGATAGTATAATAGCAATGATTGAGATCCCCATATTTTTACTAGCTTAGTGCCTAATCAGAATGAAACCTACATCTCATCCCATGTCTTTGATAAAATACTTAAACAATGAGTAAAATATATTACTTTAGCACACATTGGTACAAGGTATGGGTAAAGCAAGTTATTTTTTTGAGTTAGCAAGAGTCTATATCATATTTATGATCTAGTCATTTATTTTATAATATGGTTTAGGATTGATATTGGGATTGTAAAACCATAGATTTTAGGTTCTTGAAACTCAACATTATTCACTCTTTTGAGTATCCATTTATTGTATTCAACACACCCTACCTTAGATTTTATATGGAAAAGTGGGAACCCCATTTTTTTTAGAAGGCTTGTTTATTATTTGGGTTATGCATGTGTGTTTGTTGGTTTTATTATCTATGGAAATTGGATATTTTAACACTAAATCACTTTATGTGCATCTATTTTCTCCTTCAACTCATTTCATTGGAAGGACTTATTGAAACTAACATGTTAACAAAAATTGTGGGAGCTTGCTATGTATAACAAGTATTTGGATTTACTTATTTGGGATTAACTATTAGGCACTATGGACATTTTTTGGTCTTTGGTATTTTAGTTTTCAAGAACATTTTGGTCCTCAACACTATGGTTTTTAGAATCTTTTGTTTGTGAAATTTTTTTTGGCACTTTGGTCTTCAAAATATTTTTGTCTTCGGGAACTTTCAATCAAGAAATTTTGGCCAAGAATTTTAGTAAGGAATTTTCCTTTGACTATTATTTTGATCAACAAATTTTAGTTGGAAACTTTTTTTAGATCATTTTGTTCAACACCTCTTATGTGGCAACTTTATTTCAAAAACTTTGGTCTTCAAGAAGTTTTAATCTTCAGGAACTTCCTTTAACAAATCCTCTCAAATAATATTTTTGTCTTTGAGGTCTTTCATTCATAACTCTGGGATCATAAATTCAGATGATTCAACCCAAATGTGAATATCAACTCTTGACTAAACCATATAGGGACAAGTGTAAAAAAGAATAGCATAGTGGCATCCCCTTGAATGAGTAAGCATCCTATGTGGCATGTCCAATAGGCCTAGGTGGTCAAGTTCAAATTGAATGAAGATGATGAGTTCATAGATATTGGTGATTACTGACACATGAACTAAAAATTAATTCCAAAAAGATATAACATTGAGACACTAACCAAGCTCACATACATTGATTTCCATCAAACTCAAGTGTATATTACTTTTTTTAATTTTAAATCCCTAGATGCAATCAAAGAATATATAATTTTCATAAAAAGTACAAATCTACCATCACCAAGATCTTGAGTCCTGCTATAACTTAAAACCAATAATGGTGTCTACATCTAGAAGCTAGAAGGGAGCCTAGGATCCATCTAAGTTATCCATCAAGGATTCAACACAATACATAGATATAGTTTTTGATGTAATAATGTTTGGGAGTCTCTATGCCAATTAATCAACTCTGTGAGAGGTCATAGATAATGTACACCCATTCACTTCTAGGGAAGATGCCTCCACAAAATTAAAACAAGTTAAAGTTGACTTATTTCCCTTAAAACACCAAACACTCCATTATGCAACTATTAAACTAGAATGCAGGCCATGCATTGACTTATTGTGAGACTTTTTCTTTGAAGGGATCATTTTATATGGTGGTTTCCTCCATTATGTTAACAATAACACCATCGTCACATACATATTAGGGGATGAATTCATGACGTATTTATGTTTACCCATTCTAGATGCTACCTTTGATTTTCATAGTGTAGTTGTTTAGAGTAAGAATAATAACATAGAAAAAGAAATAAGGAAATGGATTTTTCTAGGAGAGACCTTCACACTCAAAAAAACTACCAAAAACCTTATGCCCATTACCAAGTTTTAGATGGGAATCTACATTGGCATGGCATTGCTAACCCATTTTTTTTATAACTTGAGCATCCACTTCCTTCATTTGGAGTAAGTACCATTGCTCTATTTATTGATCATCTTAGAGTGCACCTATGCAATAGGGTATATTATCAGTGCCTACCTATAGGAATTAATGTTACATAAGGAAAAGAGTCCCCAAGGTGGTAGCTTCTACATGATGTCATATCTTTTATATGTGGTCATGGGTACTATTTACAAACATAATAGGGATCTATGGAATCCAAACCCTTAGTATATCAAGAATAGAATCTATGAATCCTACTCATTTGTCCATATCTATGTGTATGTGAGGAACATATCTAGAATTCTATAGGATTTGTATCCTCAAGTCTGGATGGAAATTCATGGTGAACCTCTAACTAGGATATCTAAAAACATTTACAATATGCTCATGTCTTTGGATCATTATTGGTTGTATCTAGACTACACTACTATCATTATCTTTAGACACAAGTTTAACCCTCTTCATCAGCCCAAATACATCCTAGATAAGTTTGTTAATCAGGAGATTGCATATCAGCTATGGAATGGTATAGATGATGACCTAAATAAGAGAAAAAAGATCACCTTCCATGGCTCCCATCTAAAAATTGAGAGGATGAAATACACATAAAAAATAAATTTTGGAAAGGATGGTGGTTTAAGGAAGGCTTATGCCGTAGCTACTCTAACCCATAGGGATTGGGAACCCCATAGTAAAGTGCAATAAAAAGTTCATAATATGGGCATCCCCTAAAAGTATGAGCCTTTTTATCATGACTTCTTGTTACTCAACATAAAATATTATGAAAAAATCAAGGAAAGGGCTATGACTATTGGTGTGAGTGAGGACTTGCTTAGAGTAATCCAAGGGGATCCTTCCATCACACTTGCAAAAGTAAAATTTAAGGTCCCTCCACTTAGGGGATGGACATATTCATATTTTCATAATAAAAAACCTATATAGTAGTCATAAGATCAAATATAGGATCTTAAAAACCCATATACTATGATGATAGATCTAGAGAAAGAGCAAGAGAAAGGTGTAGTGGAGACATCAATTTCTAGAGTATAAGAGGAAGAATAGACTCCTCAAGTTTAAATGTCCACTATTAAACTAAGGAAGGTGAAACAAGAACTAGCAAAAGAATCAATTTAGGTGAATTATATCACTATTGGGGGAGAGGAGGAAATAATTTGTATGAAGGCATATAATGAAGAAGATATTACACCTACTGTGGCAACATTAGTAACCACAACATCTAGTATGACTCTTCCCCTTCCTACCCAATAAGTGATTACTCCTCATTCTAAGAGGACAATAATTCATTATAAGATAAATCTAGGGAAGGAAGGCCATAAACACCATCCACATAAGATCCAAGTGAGAAAGCACAACCTTCAACTGAAGGTGAACTGAGCCATGAGGTAGATGAATAAGAATTACATCAAGCTAAGGTTCTAAATCTTCAGGGATTAAAAGGAAAGACACCCCTTAGTGCTAACCAATCAAATAAGGGTTTTTTAATTACTACTCCCATAGGCCATCCTCCTACTATTTATTTTCTAGTCATCTCTTCTTTTCCATTTCCAATTATCTCTTATTTTCTTCCTATGTCATCATATCAATCTAGGCCTATTTCAAAATTGTTTCCAAAACTACTCCACTAGTCTCCACCTTTTCTTCAACTATCACTAATTAGCCCAGCACTCAAGTGTCAGCTTATTCCACTCAATTGAGATCACCATTTCCCTCATTATGATCAATGTAAACCATATCAATAGTGGCCATAAAGAGGGATTCAAAGAATAAACTAATATACATTGTTCATCCCATGCCACAACTAGGAAATGTAGACTAGTCCAAAATAATATGGCCTACAATACCTAATCTAGCCCCTAAGACTGAGCCCACATAAGACACTCAAATAGAGGCACAACCACTATATCCATCAAATTTTACTCTTTCATATTGGGCTAAGGAATTAGGAGCATCAACTTCTAAGAGGTCAAACTTGAATATCACTAAGCTACCCACTATGAGCTCACTCTTTTATAAATTAATTGGCTCTTTGTAAAGGGTGATAAAGAGGAAGATATAAGATAACATTGAGTGAGGTCCAATTTTGGAAGAAAGAGAGGAACTATTCTCTCTATCATATAGACAAGATAGAAATAAGGTTCAATCCCATTATATTGAGTATTTTAAGTGCTACATGGAAACCCACACTGAAGAAATGTTAGCCATTCACGAGGGCATAAATCAGGTAAGAAAATAATTGGAAGAAGAGTTAAAAACCCTCAAGGAACAATAAAAAGTAATCCATGTTCCCTATAGAATAGAACAATATGTCCAAAGTGTAGCATTAATATTATATGATATATTTGATGCTATTCATTATTTGAGAGCATGATTGTCTACACATGCAACCATAATAACTAAATATTTTAAGGTTCTCAAGGAATATGAGAATATATTGATTTTTTTGGTCTATTATACTAATAATAAGGCATTTATCCATTTGAGTTTGATGACCCCATAGAGGTATAAAATGTACTAAATCTAGAGGTCATTAGGACCCAAGAATCTTAGGAATGTGTAAATTCTACTGATGCTTTGGTTATAAATATCATAAAACAAGAGAATCACACAGTGCAAATTTTGAATGAACTTGAATTGACATGAGCATAGGATAGCACTAGGAAGTTGATACGCCCCTAACCTATCACATGTATGAGGATAATATTAGCTAAATTGTGGCATACTTATCCTTATTTGATGTTATATTACTTTTATCTATGCTTTCTTTTGATTAGTAGGTCGGCCTATGGAGTAACCATGGCCTAGATAGACTATATATAGGAGGTAGTGGGTAATCATTTATCATCAGAATGTGAATTCTGCTCTTATTAAAGCTTGTGGAGGTTTCCCCCTTGAAGTGGCTTATCTATTATCATATATTTGGATATATTTCAGTCATATTTGGATATAATTCTGCTATTATACTTAATCCTTGAAGTAATTTCATTACAAGTGGTATCAGAACTGCAATTTGGGCAATCTTGTGGGTGAAACACTAAATTTTTAAATTTTGTGATATATAAAAAATGGTTGCAAATTTCTCTACAAAATTTTTACTATGGGTGAGAAATAATAAAATTAATCTTCCATTAAAATTTTAGCTCATTTTTATCTATTTTAAAAAAGTTATCTCTATTTTATGGTTTTCAAAAATTTGCTCTATAGTGCACAATTCAAAATTTTTTTCTGAGTTATCTACATTTTTGGAAAGATTAGAAAAATTTGGCTATGGTATTGTCTTTTTATATTTTTATTTGAGGCTGACATAATTCTAAAATCACTTGGTCAAAGTTGGCTCAAAAGTGACAATAAGGGTCGACATTGTAAAACCCTTTTATGGCAGGTCCACAAACTCAGGGCTGAGGAAAGGGTGCTAAAACTCTAGGTAAAACTCCTAAAAATGAAGATATGGAGTCAGAAGGGGGATGTACTAGACCCTTTGTACCATGGTTTTTTGACATTGATCACAAAGTGAGCCATCTTGACTATAGTGTGCAAGGCATTTAGAGTGAGGTGCAAGACATACAATCTAATATGCAATCCATACAAGATAGTTTGGGAGATATCATGATGGATTTGAACATTAATCAGTCAAATCATCAAGCTAACTCTATTTCAAAAACCCACTAGGGTGGCTCTCCTAACCAATCTACTTCAAATCTAACTCCATGGCCACAGAGGAACCTATTACCAAAGGTGGATATGCACAAATTTGATGGAAAAGATCCACTCAATTAGATCAACCAAATGGAGAGTTTTTTTGACCTACATCAAATTCTAGGTGGATAGAATGTACCATGGCATCCTTGTATCTTGAACTTGATCAATTCATTTGGTATCAATGGTTGTGTGCTCAAAATAAAAAGATGACTCTCAATGTCACCTTGTCAATTTTTATAGAGGAGCTACAATTACACTATGGAAATAGTGTGACAGAGAATTACTTCAACCAACTAGCAAAATTGTGACAAACTAGCTCCGTCAAGGATTATATTCATCATTTTTAGAACTTGTCCTTACGTGTGGAGACAATTTCTAAAGCAAACTTGAATGACCTATTTTTGGGTAGACTCAAGGACCACATTCAACATGAGGTACGCATGTTTAATCCACTTAAGACTTTTGATTCTATTGTCATGGCATGTAGAGCTAAGGAAAAATTCATAGCCAATAAGAAGTAGCCATTCACTCACTTCAAAGATAATAGCATATCATCACCAACATTTCCTCCACCGACTAGATTGACCCCTCAACAAATTGAAGAGAAGCGTGCAAAAGGACTATATTTTGGTTGTGACATCAAGTGGAGTAAAGGACATAGATGTGCTGAGAATAAGTTATTCTACATTGAGGGACCAAATGAAGATGAAGAAACAGATGATGCCTCCAATGACTATGAGGAAGATATAGAGGAGGTACCTAAAGATTCCCAACCTATAATCTCTTGTCATCCACTTGCATGTATTATCACTCCACAAACTCTTAAGGTGGTGGGTTTCCTCAAGAAATAGAAGGTGACATTGTTGATTGATTTAGGGAGCACACATAACTTTATAAACCATAAGTTGGCCACTTGATTGAACTGTTTCATCTACCTAGCACCAGAATTTTAGGTCATGATTGCAAATGGTGGCACAATTATTTGTTCAGGCAAATGCCATAGTATTAAGCTCACTATGGGTGGGTACAATCTTGACTCTCCTATGTTTGTTATTCTCATGGGTAACACAAACATTGTTTTGGGAGTTCAATGGCTCACAACCTTAGGTACCATTAAGATGAACTTCCAAGAACTATTCATGCGCTTTCATTCTAAAGGTAAGAAAATTGAACTACGTGGATTACATGAAAAATCTCCATAATTGATTAGTTCACATCAGATGACCAAGATGCTAAAAAAGGGGGAAGAGGGAATTATTGCATGATTATGCTCCATAGAATTTCAACCCACACAAGTATCTACACATCATGATCTACAGATAATTCTTGAGGACCACTCATCTATTTTTGGGGCCATGCCAAACAGACTACCACCAAAAAGAGAACATGATCATGCCATTCAAATAATTCCAAGTAGTCAACCACAAAATATCAAACCATATAGATATCCATATGCACAAAAGAGTGAAATTGGAAAGATGGTCCATGAGATGCTGGAGGCAGGGATCATCAAGCATAGCCAAAGTGCATATTCATCACTAGTGGTCATGGTGCGGAAGAAGGATGACACATGGAGGATGTGCCCAGATTATAGGGAACTCAACAAGTACACCATCAAAGATAAGTTTCCTATTCCAATAATTTATGATTTACTTGATGAGTTGCATGGTGCTAATTATTTCACAAAATTGGATCTTCGCTCGGGGTACCATCAAATTAGAATCAAGGATGAAGATGTTCATAAAATTGCTTTTAGAACACATGAGGGCCATTATGAGTTTTTGGTAATGCCCTTTGGTTTTACAAATGCACCATCTACTTTTTAGAGCTGGATGAACACTATTTTTAGGCCTTTTTAAAGGAAGTTTGTGCTAGTTTTCTTTGATGAGATATTGATTTATAGTCAAACATGGGAAGCACATCTATAACCTGTGAAATAGGTGTTGATAGTTTTGGAGAAGAACCAACTTTATGCAAATCCATCTAAATGTGCTTTTAGAGTACAAGAGGTAGAGTACATTGGTCACATTGTTTCCCATGAAGGTGTCAAAGTTGATCCCCAGAAGATCAAAGTGATAATGTAATGGCCCATACCAAAAACTCTCAAAAACCTTCAAGGGTTCCTTGGACTAACAAGTTACTATAGAAGATTTGTGAAAGGTTATGGTAGCATAACAGCTCCACTCACTGCATTGCTAAAGAAGGATGCCTTCCATTGGAATGATGATGCCACCAAAGCATTTGAGAAACTAAAAGTAACTATGTGCACCACTCCATTTTTGGCTACTCCAGACTTCTCACAGACATTCACTGTTGAATGTGATGCTTCTGGGTCTAGATTGGGGGCAGTACTAATGAAGGGAAGAAGACCCATTACATTTGAAAGTCATCAATTCAAAGGTAATAATCTACAAAAACCTATCTATGAGAAAGAAATGATGGTTATTCTTCATGTAGTTAAACAATGGATACCTTATCTAATGGATAGACACTTTAAGGTGAAAACGGATCATGATAGTCTCAAATACTTTTTGGAGCAAAGATTATCATCTAAGGAACAACAAAAATGGGTAACCAAAATGCTGGGTTATGATTTTGAAATCATCTACAAGAAGGGTAAAGATAATGTAGTAGCAAATGCACTATCTAGACAGGATGCATCCACAGAAGCATTACTTTGTGCAATGTACATGTTGCAAGCAGATTGGGTGGATGAAGTTAGGTTAGAATGGGAGAAAGACAAGGATACATAGGTTCTGATTCTAGATCTCTAGCAAGATAATTTATCCTCTAACAAATTTGAATAGAAAGGTAATGTCCTGTGGTATAAGGGTAGGTTATACTTATGCAAAAATTCAGAGCTTAAGCATAAGATTATTGCAGAGTTGCATGCATCTCCAATTGGGGGACACTCAGGGTTCTTGAAAACTTATCATATAATTAAGAAAGAATTATTTTGGGAAGGACTTAAGGAAGATGTACAAAAATTTGTGGAAGAATTCTTGATGTGCCAACAAAATAAAGGTGAAACAGTTAAGACCCCAGGTCTATTAAAACTGTTAGCAATTCCTAGTCAAAGGTGGGAGGAGGCTTCCATGGATTTCATCACTAGGTTGCCTTGTTCTAAAGGTAAGAATTTTATTTTGGTCATTGTGGATAGGCTTACAAAATATGCCCATTTTTTTTCTCTCTCACACCCATTTTCAGCAAGTACAATAGCAGCTATTTTTATGGAAGCAGTTCTCAAATTACATGGAACCCAAAAAATAATTGTAAGTGATCATGATCTTATTTTCACTAGTAATTTCTAGACTAAACTATTTTCTTGTTTGGGTACTCAGCTAGCTCATAGCTCATCTTACCACCCCCAATTTGATGGACAAACTGAAGTGGTTAACAAATGTTTAGAGGGGTATCTCCATTGTTTTGTATTAGATAAACAAGAACATTGGGTTAAATGGCTCCCACTTGAAGAATGGTGGTATAACACATCTTTCCATACCTCTTCTAAAATATCTCCATTTCTAGCACTATATGGTTACCATCCACCTTCCATCACTTCTTCATTAAAGGTGCACACCAAGGTTCTAGATGTGGAAGAGAACATTCAACATCAACAAGAGGTTTTGGCTAGTTTGAGAGAGAATTTGGCCTTGGCACAAAATATGATGAAGCAGTAAGTAGATCAACACCACAGTGAGCAAAATTTTGAGGTGGGTGACTGGGTATTTATTCATTTACAGCCTTACAAGTAGATGTCCTTGAAGCAACAAAAAAAGGACAACAAAATTTCTCCTAAGTATTATGGCCCTTATCAGGTTCTAAAAAAAATGGGAAGTGTGGATTACAAGCTCGAGTTACCTCATTCATCTCACATACACCCAGTATTTCATGTTTCCTATTTGAAGAAGGTCATTGGACAAAAATTTCCCACCCAGACAGAGCTCCTAGAACTAGATGAAGAAGGATGAGTCATTTTGGAACTAGAGAAGATCCTCCAAACATGTACTAATAGGTTGAGAACCAGAGAGATTAGGGAATATTTGATCAAGTGGAAAAACTAGAGCCGTGAAGATGTAACTTGTGAAGGTGAAGATTTTCTGCAACAACATCCAGAGTTGTTCAACATTGAGGACAATGTTAGTTTGAAGGGGAAGGGCATGTTATGCCCCTAACCTATCACATGTATAAGGATAGTATTAGCAAACTTGTGGCTTACTTATCCTTCTTTGATGTTATATTACATTTATCTATGCTTTCTTTTGATTAGTAGGTCAGCCTATGGAGTAACCATGGCCTAGATAGACTATATATAGGAGGTAGTGGGTAATCATTTATCATCAGATTGTGAATTCTACTCTTATTAAAGCTTGTGTAGGTTGCCCCCTCAAAGTGGCTTATCTATTATCATATATTTGGATATATTTCAGTCATATTTGGATATAATTATGCTATTATACTTAATATTTAAAGTAATTTCATTACAGAAGTTTGTGGTTAGGTCTATTTTTGACCAAATGTTACAACAAGATTTAGATAATTTTAAGTAGAGTTTACAAGGTTTAACTTTAGAATATACTAAAGAAAATTTGAGCTTGATGAGGAAGAAATCCATTGAAGTGGAATTATTTTGGGTAGGATTCCAAGCTACCAAAAATGATCATGAAAGGTTGATGGCACAATAAGATAGGGTGAACAAGCCATCTCTTTTAGACATGATCATAATGTAGGCACATCATACTAGTGAATATAAACACTATCAAGAATTGGAGGCCAAGAAGAAGCTATATGTAACCTCTAGTTCAGCACCATCTACTATCTCAATAGCTTAGATTCTACCCAATGTTCCACTCTCAACTCTACTTACCACTTTAGTTATGCCTACCACTTTAGTTCCTTTCAATTTTACTAGTTTAGATCCAGCTACAATCTCCATGCCATCACCACCTAACAAATCCACAAGCGCATCAACTCAAGATACTATTTCAACTCTATTTATAACTTTAGTTCCATCTATAACAATGATTAGTGCCAAGTAAGAGCCAAGGCAACCTTAGTCAAAGGCTAATTTTGTATAATTTTTCATGTAATGCTTATTTAGATAATCATGACTAGTTAAGACTTGTTATATTTATGTTTTAATTAAATGAATTATTTTTCCAGTATGCACACATTGTAAGACTAAATTAATGTATGAGTTATAACATAGAATTTTGTATCAAACTAGAACTTAGGCTATAGTTATCCTAATATAATCTAAAGTTTTCTACACTTGGAAGATGAGGTGACCCCTTCCCAAATTATTTTATATACATGTAAAAACTTATTTCAAAGGGTTGGAGTTTTTATCAATATACAAGAAGAAATAAATTTGTTGATTTTCATGAAACTATGTTCTCTCTTCTTCCTTTTTTGTATTATTGAAATTCTAGTTTCTTTATATGTATCAACTTAATAATTTTTGAAGTGTGCTAATTATAAAAATGAATCTAATTGTTTTAATTGATGAATGTTGATGTTAGATGTGTGATAACTATTAAGGATTGGTAAATTTCCTTAGTTTAATAAATTAGTATATATTGAGTTGATAATTAGAGGTGTGTAGGATTATTTCCTTTGGTATAGTCTTATGGGCGTGTGCTCTATCTCCTCTAGATAAGTTCTTAGTTTGATTTTTAACCTCTCAGGTAAGGGTGTGCAATAGAAAATCTAAGGAGAAAAACCTTTAGTTGAGATCATTAAGCCTCCTATACTTATTTTCCTAGACTGTTAACTATGTTTTTTCATGAGTGTGAAATATCTACAAGCGATAAACATTATCCTTGGAGATAATTGTCTACCAAATAAATAATCTTATAAGTGACCTTTCATGAACATAAAGCCTTATTTTTTGCCTTATCTTTCTTCTTTTTTGAGTTTCTTTAAGATCTACCCACCATAGAGTAAATTTACATCCATACAACTCATTTATTGATTATTTTCTATTAGATTTCACATATCCATCTATAAACCTAGTTAATCAACCTGCAAGCTCAACCAATTATTCCACCATCTGGTTATTTTTAACACATACATATAACTCATGCCTTGAATTGACAACTCACTTTTATATATATCCTAAAATGTTAGAGGTAACCTCATTAATTCTTTTGTGGTGTGCATAAAACCCACATCAATAGATATCCCATAGGTTACTCATATTCTTAAGAAAATAGAGGATCCTATCAAGTAATCTATTCAAAAAGCATAAATTTATACACAAATAGATGAGCTTATCAAATAAGTGAAAAAAGTGTCAATTCATATAAAAGTAGAAATGCCTCTTATGAAAATACCATTATTGGTCAATTATGAATATTCATTTTGTCAAATATAGGACTACTATATTAGTGATGATGGGGATACACGTGAACTTATAGATGATCAATTATGCAAGTTAAATTTCAATCCCATTGATGAAGATGAATATTTATCTCATTCCTTATTTACATATGTTGGAGTAGGTGGATATAAAGATATTTATTATATACAAAATAAGGGTAAGGCACCCTTTTAAAATCAAGTGGATCTAAATAATACTTTAAATATTTTAAATACTATATCAAAATTGATTGACTCCAACATAATGACCACATCTCCCAAGGAAAAACTAGAGAAAGAGTAATTAAAAACTCACATAAAGCCACATTTAGAGGTATAATTAGAAAATTACTACTAAATCATTTTAAAAAATGGATTTCTTAATTAAGGCATTTCAAAGCAAGAGTCATTATCTAAGGTTACTCCCATAAATATGGTTAAAAATAAGTAATGCAACAACATTATTCCTATCTAAAGCCTCATATTATTAAAACACTCATGGATGGAAAATAATGCATTAATGTTGAAATTAATCAATTATAATAAGATAATATATGTGACCTATCTCTACTCAAATATCTTGGGTATGATAGCCAACATCTCAATAAAGCTACAACACCAAATCATTGATTGCATGGGATCTATCACATTACCAATCACTCTTGATCCTAAATGATATTAAATAGTATTTCACGTTGATCATAATTTATATCAATACAATCTAATCCTTGGAAGATCATCAAAAATATTAATGTAATCTACACTAATTACTAATTACAATCCTCAAACATTTCAACAATATATTGCAATGATCACCACTTCAAATGATAACATAATCACAACACAAGAGCACAAAGTATCACATTTTTCATCAAGAAAATCTAATTTAGTTATGACTAATATACATCACACAACACCTATGATACATTATAATAAATCAGGTGCATCTTAAAATGACATTATATTTAAATTGGTGGTTTATCACACAATAAATCAAGTGGATATACCCTTTATGTGGGAATTCCATAGGATGTCTCCTCTAATCAGGTAATTGGTTAGTTACTTCCATTTTAATTTGTACATAGTTTTTTACTTTCACCTCACTTCTACTTATCTTATCCCAAATTTCAATAGTTATTCTATACCTTGGATTTATTTTCACTTTGGGAACTTTCCCTCTTGATTTTAAAACCAATTAAAATAATCTAAAACAACTATTTCACATTACCTCTAGATTCTCAATTTGTTTGCTTACTTTAACATATCAATCATGCTTAAATGATCACATCTATCTACCTAATTTATCCATAATCACATATATCCTTTCCCATTTGGGACATGGACATCTTCATCTACATGATTACAATTCATATCCACATACTTTGGGGGCATATTGTTGGCTTTCCTTCTTACCATAATATGCTTCAACACCTTGTTGCAAATTATTCGAATCCCTCCCATTCCCTCTATTTTTTAAACCTTTATTATTATCACTTTTCAAATATTTTAATTTCAAATAATTCAAAATTTAAAAAAAAATAATAAAAATCAAAATATTTTCAAATTTTCAAAATTTGGACCTTAAAAACATTTTTAAATATTGCTAGCTTACTTATTTACATATGTTATTTATTCCATGATAAGTATATAACATATTTTAGTTTTCAATACACAATGCTTTTCATGAGGTATGTGAATGTGACATATGACATACTTTTATGTGGTTATTTGATGTTGAACTTCTCTTTTTACCCAACAACCTTTCTAATTTAGAGGCATCTCCTCATTATCTATGAACACTTTAACATGTATCTATCCACAAAATCTCTACCGTGATGAACTATATATTATACACATATTTTAATAAACACTCATACCTTACATTATGTTATGTGAAAAAGTATTTGTTAATAATGATAATGATCCATATGATCAATCTAGACTAGTTTTATTTATTCTATGCTTATTTTTTACTTTCTTGCATGATAAGATAAAACTTGTTTGCTTATTATGTGTAGCTCTTGGACTTGTGTGTGCAACATATACATGTTATTGATTTTATGATGCGTTGTCATCAAACCTGTAACAATGGTCCCATACTTAACCCCCAATCTACCAAGTGTATCCCAAAGCTTCTTCCTTGATTGTTCATCCAAAACAATCAACAATACCTCACTACGGCTCAGAAAGCTGACCAGACTTCAACATTTCATCCTGATTCTGAATCAACAGCTTAACATGCTCAATTGGAGCAGTTACAGTTTTAAAAATAGCAACAAAAAATTAGGTCTTAGATTGGAGTTGGGCATTGGTGCCAACATAGCCTATGAGTCCCACATAGGGAATCAAATAACTGGAAAGAAGATAATTCATAGAATTAGCATAAGGATCGAATGGAGGATTCAACATTATATTGAATGCAGCATCGATGGCTTTGCCAAATTGTCTAGCGCTTAGATCCAGTTGAGGTCTGGGAAATCCCAATACAGTTGCCTTTATAGTCCTTAAGTGACCAACTTCTTGGTAAGCGAATTGGAGTATTATTTGTTGCATGATAGAGTCAAGAGTAGCTTTCTTGGCACCTGTGGGAGGAGGTCCCCTGCTTACCAACTCTGGTGTGACTCTTTAACATGGCTTCAAAAGCCTTTTAAAAGCAAACATGTCATACTATTTATTTACCGGTTGTGTGTTCTATCCACGTCTCAGGTTTATCAATAACATTCACCCACAACTCAAAGCCTTCATTCGCAATAGACACCCGACAACATATAAACACATATACAATCATTTGTACCTATATCTTCCCCAGCCATGGGTCACACCAAAATGAAGAACCCTGTTACACAGACTCAGTCTGTGTCTTCAAAGACAATAACACGTAGACCACATTCCATATCTTCCAAGATTCAGAGACCATATTCCACGCAGGTCCTACCTTATCCAAATAGAATAGTATATAAAACAAACAAAGAAAACACAGGCTTTGTTAATACACAGTATCGGTCTCTTGGATAATGGGTTGTAGGTATGCATGCCTGAGTACCCTATTTAGACCTGTTTAGGATTCTTATAACATTCAAAGTTATTTAAGATCTCTTGGTCACATAATAATAGTTTCAACTTGTTCCCAACATATAAGATAACCAGTCTTTGTCAATGTTCTATAGAGAACCATCATACACATACACAGGCCTGTTACTATTGAAACCAAAATTCTATAAAGGAAACCATAACACTATCATGGAAATCAAAACTATGTTCTTTCCTCTTCAAATAGAATTACTTACAAATAATGTTCATTGATCAAAGGCTTATGAGACCTTCATAGACACATCCATACCAATTCTTGGACTCCACCTGCAACTTCTTTTTTTTTCTCCTTCATTTTGCATCCTTTGAGATCCTCTTCTCTTCTTACATCTCTTCCCTTGAATGAGAGGTCCTTTCCTCTCTGTCCTTCCTCTCCTCTACATCCCTCTAATCCTCTTCAATGAATTTTCTTTTTACTATATTTTGTTTTTGAGAGCCTCCTCTCTAACTTCTACGCCCAATCTTGGGCTCAAGCTAAAACAAAAACAATTTTTAATTTTCAACAATATACCCAAAGTTGAAATATTTTCAACCACTCCTCCTTTGTTTTCTCAATATCCCAAACATTTAATTTTTACCTTTACTTTTTACAATTACTCCTCATTAACAACATTTTGGAGGGAAAATACAATAAATTAAAATTTGAATTCAAACATGACTTGTAACCATGTCTTGCCAAGATGTATGTAGATGCTCCTGCATCATACTCTCCCTCTAGAAATAGATATCTCCTCAATGTTTTAGTCTTCACTCTATCCCTAGATCCCAAGGTCTTGTTGTGAATGCCAATGCTGGTGTTTGTCTTTGATAGTCTTTGTCTTTCATCTTCTTGCGTTTCTTTCTTCTCTGGTATGTTCTTCTTCTCATTTCTTTCTCAGCTGCCATCTCCCGCTTCCATGCTTCTTCATCTTCATACATGTCTTCTAGATCTTCTTGTTGTTCTTCTTGGTTCAAAAATTTGTCCATTGAACTATGGACTTCATTCAACTCCACAACTTTAACACCTACATTCAAAACATCAAAGGCAATGTTAGAAGTAAAAACTTGAGACCATAAAGTCTCTTGGCTGCCTCCACTTTTCTGCTCTTTGGCCAAAACTATCTTTGCCTCTTTAGTATGCTCTTTTCTTGCTTCACTCTTCCCAATGGTGTCTTCACCATGGCTTGTACCTATATGTAGCTTTCTTGAATAACTAAAGAACTCTTCTAACATTCTCATTTCCTCCTTTAGTGAGATCTCATATATCTCACCATTCTCTTCATCAAACTTGGGTCCTTCATTCTTAAGGATTACTTGTCCTTTACCCCTTATCTCATCTTTTCTTAGCTCTTGCCTCAATTCATTTTCCATCTGATCAATGGTGCCACCATGTTGATATGTGCCTCTACACAACTCTTTTGAAGGATTCAACAACTCTTCTATCCTCTTCAACTCTTCACTCAACACAAGCTCATCCAAATCTTCATGTCCTATATCAAACTTAGGACCAAATTGTCTTTCATCCTCTATAAATACATTCCTCCACTCTATGGTTTCTTCATACAAGTCAACTTCTTCATCAACATCAATATACTTATCAAATATAATTGTAGTATCCTTACCTTGTGTCTCCTTGCTCTTTTCAATCTTTGCTTGAAGCCATCTTGTTTGTTCTTTGTTTTCAATAAGGCATTGTTTTGCTGCATACTCTCCTCTTTCCTCATCAACCAACCATTTGGAATTCTCTCCTTGCTTCATGTTATTCCACATAGCCACTTTCCATACCTCATTTTCCAATAAAATATCATTAAATGATTTAAAAACATCATTATCCCATTCATTGCAAGCAATTGACTTACCTTTCATCTTTGTATCCTCATGCTCTACCTCATTATTCTTTGAGAAGTTTTCTTTCTCACCTTTCTCTTGGTTGTTTGAATCACCTTCAATCCTCTTCCATTGACTTCTTGGTGTTGTTGCCTCAACACTCACATCTTCACTTTTTGCCTTCTTAGGTACCCACATTTTATTCTTTCTCTTATCAATTGACTTCGCAAGCCATTTAGGCATCCTGTAACCATGCTCTTGTGACAATACTGAAAAACCAACTTTGTTTGTCCTTTTTTTTTCTTGCACACCTACATTCATATTAGAAATATGAGAAAATCCAATCTTATAAGGTAAACTTGCCTACTTGTTTACTTGTTGCTTGCTTGTGTGCTTCATCATCCATTTAGGCATTATGTAGCCATGATTGACTACTTTGTGTGAGGACTTCATCTTCCTCTTGCCTCTTCTAACCTGTGTATTAACATCTTCATGCTCACAATAACAATCAAAATTAGGGCTTAACACTTCATTTACCTCTTGGATAGCTTGTTCCATGGAGTAATCTTTCTCTTCCTTTGTGCTTTGTTGTTCTCTTGCCTATTCTTGACATACAATAGCATCATGGAATTCATCTTCATCTTCCATCTCTTCTCTTGCTTGTATGGGTTCCTCAACACCTTCCTCATGCATTAACCAATGCATCTCTTCTTCTTTCTTATCAACAACAAACTTTTTATTTTCTCTTACACATTCACTTGTGTACTTGGTGTCTCTTCTTACACCAATCTCTTCATTCTTCAAGGCCCTTCTTTTGACCTTCACAAGGCTGCTCATACTTGCAATTACCTGTGTAAAGACAATATTAGAAATAAAAACAAGAGACCACAAGGTCCCTATGAGTTCTCTCTTCACCAACACTCTTATCTTTTCAAGTGCTCTTCCTGGCACTTCATCTTTTTTTTCTTCTCTTCTCTTCTCTTGTTCTCCTCAATGAGAACCTTCTTCTCCACCTCTTTCTCTTTTTGTTGCTCTCTTTGCAACCTACTCATATTCTTGCCTCTATGGGCTTCTCTCTTCTTGGCAATCTCATTTTGCCTTCTTCTCCTCTTCATTAAGATATATATTGGCTACTTCAACCTCTTCCTCATTGGCGATACCCACACTTTCTCATTTGATTGCATCCCAAATTCAAACATGCTTTTAATCTTAGCTAAATCTTTCCACAAACTAGCAATCTCTTTATCAAAGTCAACACTAATTATACCTTTCTGCTTTGGGGTGCTTGTTTTCTTGTTGGTGCCCTCATGTACCTTGTTGCTCTGCTCTTTTCTCAGCAATATCTCCATTTTTGAGATCTTCACCCAAGTATTTTCCACCTTGGTCTCTTAATCCCTGTAGGTCCACTTGTCTCACCCAAGCCTTTCTCCTTGACTAGTCTTTTGACAATCTCCTTGATCTCACCTAGGCCTTTTGCATCCTAGTCTTTTGATCCTTTTCTCAATCTTGCAGTAACTCTTTATACAACACTTCAACAAACACAAATCACAAATCCAAGTTTACCTTGCTTTGAATCTTTCTTCTCTTGAGCATTCACTATGCTCTTCTTCTAGAGCTTCTCTTGGCCCTTCACTAAGCCTTCCTTGGCTTCTTCTCCTCTTAAGCCTCAATGGCTTGACTACCTTAAACCTACAACTTCTTCACTTGCTTTAATCACTACAATTTTATCTCTGCAAAAACTGATTAGAAGAGTACAAAATTTTCCTTTTTCCAAGAGCTTACTAGCTCTGATACCATAATTGATGCATTGTCATCAGACCTATAATAGTGGTCCCATACTTAACCCCCAATCTGCCAAGTGTATCCCTAGGCTTCTTCATTGATTATTCATCCAAAACAATCAACAATACCTTACTATGGCTTAGAAAGCTGACCAGACTTCAACATTTCATCCTGATTTTGAATCAACAGCTTAACATGTTCAATTGGAGCAGCTACAATTTTAAAAACAGCAGTAGAAAATCAGGTCTTAGATTGGAGTTGGGCATTGGTGCCAACATAGCCTATGAGTCCCACATAGGGAATCAAATAACTAGTAAGAAGATAATTCATATAATTAGCATAAGGATCGAATGGAGGATTCAACGTTGTATTGCATGCAACGTCGATGGCTTTGCCAAATTGTCTAGCGCTCAGATCCAATTGAGGTCTAGGAAATCCCAATACAGTTGCCTTTATAGTCCTTAAGTGACCAACTTCCTAGTAAGTTAATTGGAGTATTATTTTTTGTGTGACAGAGTCAAGAGTAGCTTGCTTGGCACTTGTGGGAGGAGGTCCCCTGCTTACCAGCTCTGGTGCGACTCTTCAACATGGCTTCAAAAGCCTTTTAAAAGCAAACATGTCATACTATTCATTTGTCAGTTGTGTGTTCTATCCACGTCTTGAGTTTATCAATAACATTCACCCACAACTCAAAGCCTTAATTCACAATAGACACCTGACAACATATAAACACATATACAATCATTTGTACCTATATCTTCCCTGGCCATAGGTCACACCAAATTGAAGAACCCTGTTACACAGACTTGGTCTGTGTCTTCAAAGACAATAACACGTAGAACACGTTCCATATCTTCCAAAATTTGGAGACCATATTCCATACAGGCCTTGCCTTATCCAAATAGAATAGTATATAAAACAAACAAAGAAAACACAGGCTTTGTTAATACACAATCTCGGTCTCTTGGATAGTGGGTTGTAGGTATGCATGCCTGAGTACCCTGTTTAGACCCTGTTTAGGATTCTTATAACATTCAAAGTTCTTTAAGATCTCTTGGTCACATAATACTAGTTTCAAATTGTTCCCAACATACAAGATAACCAGTCTTTGTCAATGTTCTATAAAGAACCATCATACACATACACAGGCTTGTTAGTATTGAAACCATAATTCTATAAAGGAAACCATAACACTATCATGGAAATCAAAACTCTGTTCTTTCCTCTTCAAATAGAATTACTTAAAAATTAATGTTCATTGATTAAAGGCTTATGAAACCTTCATAAACACATCCATACTAATTCTTGGACTCCACCTGCAACTTCTTCTTTTTTTCTCCCTCATTTTGCATCCTTTGAGATCCTCTTCTCTTCTTACATCTCTTCCCTTGAATGAGAGGTCCTTTCCTCTCTGTCCTTCCTCTCCTCTACGTCCCTCTCATCCTCTTGAATGAATTTTTTTTTTCTATATTTTGTTTTTAAGAGCCTCCTCTTTAACTTCTACACCCAATCTTGGGCTCAAGATAAAACAAAAACAGTTTTTAATTTTCAACAATATACCCAAGTTGAAATATTTTCAACCACTCCTCCTTTGTTTTCTCAACAGCCCCAACATTTAATTTTTACCTTTAATTTTTAAAATTACTCCTCATTAACAAAATTTTGGAGGGAAAATACAATAAATTGAAATTTGAATTCAAACATGACTTGTAACCATGTCTTGCCAAGATGTATGTAGATGCTCCTGCATCATTTTATGGCATCATCATGTTATTTGCGTGTGGCCCTTGGCCTTGTTTGTTTATGTGACATTCACATGTCCCTTGTATGTCACCTTTGGGTCTTATGTGTGATACTTTATGTATATTATTTAGCATTATGTGACATTACTTGTATTATCATTACTTGTTACTATTGTGTCATGATTCATATCATGCATTACTTCTATTTTCTAATTTACTCTTAAGCCATTATACATATCATGTGCATGTTACTTATGAGTTTCATTGTTATATCTATTTAACACATGTTTCATATATAATATAAATGTTACATTAAATAATATGATGAAATATAATCCAAATATGATACTACATGATTACATATTTCACATTTATATTTTGAGATAAGTGACTTGAAGGTTATGTTTCTCATCTCAAAATGGCAAGTCCTCATGTGTAACAAATTTTAGATTTATGGCACTCTATAGTTTTAAAAATACAAAATGATTCACAATTTTTATATTATGGGGGAATGTGCACTCATTCATATAGTATATATTCATATACACTTAATGCATATGCATTGGCATGTGCAAAAAATAGTTACAATTATAAGTTACATGTTTAAAATTCTTACAATAATCAAATGGCATTCAATATCAATTAAGTATAGATACAGGGGGCATGATATTCATTCATGTTCATGTTTTTACATTTCAAAGTTCAAAAATTTTAAAGGTATAAAGTTTAAAATATAATCTAAATCCATTTTTAGTAGTGTTATTCATCTCATTTTTTAAGTGGGCCATGTTAGATTCTAGTGACACTCAATGTATATGGTTGAACTTTCTTTATAATAGTGCGCCACATTTGGTGGTTCCACCCATTCAATTATTTTTATAGAGTACTCTAAATATTCAAATGATATTTGGAACATACAATCTTTTCAACTCAAGGACTTTCAAAGATTTTTAATTTGAGACTTAATCACTCTCAATTCTGCATAGGTTCAACATTTTTCCAAATGCCTCAATAAGGGGGAATACATTTCTCTATAATCAAGTTACAAGATAATTAGATATCATACTCTTTTAGATGTATATTTTCCTTTTTCTCTTTTAAAATTTCAAATTTAAAGTTTCATATTTTTTTAATTTTCCACTACTTTAAATGGCATTGTTGAAGGTTTTTCATTAAGTCATCTTGCACGATCATAATTCTCATCAAACTATAAAGTGTGTATACACACTAAAGTTCATAAATCATTTAATATATTAATTTTATTTCATTTAATTACTATAATAAAGTGTGTGTAAAATGTAGACACTCAAAATTAATCATTAAGTGCTTCACAGTGTTTAATCTTGGCATTCTTACCTTGCTTGGCTTATTCTCCATTTTGTTAACTTGAAATAACTATGATAGCCTTTAATATTCAATTTATTACCTTTAAAATCATTAAAAACATTATTGAAGGATCATTATTATTATATACTCCTTATAGTGAAATCCTAATAGTCTTTGTATTTGTGGGGCAAGACTACACTAGGTAGATAAGGCTGTAGTGTGGCCTTGGCCCTTGTGCTCTAATGGTAACTTTTTAAACTTGAGATGTTGTATATTCAACCTCCCACACTTTTAGAAAATTTTTTTTATGTAAATTTATCAAATTTTCCTCTATATAATCACATTAAGGCATCTCAAATCCTCATCTAACAATCACTTAGAAATTATATTGCACATTGGGCAAATGAACACTAATCCTTCTAATTCAAATTTCTAAAAATCATAGGCAAATTATAAAATTATTTTATTATATTTTAAGGGTAATCATTATAAAGTATTCAATTAAACCTATCTATTTGCATTCATATATAAAATATAAATATTCATACACTCAGTGTCAAAGGGAGAACTACATCATCCTAAATCCCTTTTAGGTTATGTAGGAAACACTTAGATTACATAGGGTTTTTTAAGGATAGATTAACTATTCCCCTTGCCTAGTTCCCCCCTTTTTTATTTAATTTAAATTTTGTTTATTTTTCAATATCTAAGGTTTGTATTTTTAAGGTCTTTGACCTAACAAATCGAGATAGAGAGTTAAATAGTAAACCCTCATAAATAAGTACACACGCCTGGATAGAAAAATTAGTTGCATAGCCAACTAAGACACATTCATAATGTAGCCATGTATTTCCAGTAAACCCTTATCCAAACATAGTTTGAAACACTATTTTTATCTTTGACATAGTTAAAGTGTTTCTAAATCTAATTTCCAACAACAATCATCCCACATAGTCAGTGATAAATCATATCCAAACTAGGTTTGCTTATCTTTTATCACTTTACTATCTATTACTCATTTTTATTTTTGTAAATTATGTATTTTACACACACACACACACATAATTTCCCAATTATTTATTTATTATTATCATTTTATTATTAAATAAAAAAGAACACTAAACATTCTAATGAACTCATATTTTATATACAACATTAGGTATTGTTTGTTTGATTTTTATATTAGGATTTCATATAAATTTATGTAAATTCTTGACACTGGAATAAAATAACCTTAAACCTTGGATATACATCTAAAACTATGAGCCAATCTTACTCAACCTTGGATTTAATCTAACACTAAAGAAATTATATTTTCACCTCAAATAATATTTGACATTTAATCTCTTTCTTTCAACCTCATGTTAAAATTTGATGATATATACACAAAAATCTATTGATTTTTATTTACTATTTATTTTCCATTTACTTGATGCTTATTTTTATAAATTTTGTTTTGATAGTTTAAAACTAATTAGTGAATATATTTATGCCCTAAGCAATGATTTTATATCAATGATAATGTGGTGTAAGGGGTACTGCTCTAATACTAAAGATATTTTAAAAGACTAAACATAAAGATTAGTTTCCACATACCTCATAGTATATTGGAAACATATAGAATCCCTTATTTATACCATACTTTAGTTGTTTGATTTATGGTATACCTAAGAGGATTGTATTACGCAAAGAAGATACTATCATTGGACCCTTAGAGATGGAATAGTGGGCTACATGCATGATTTAGCCTTTGTATATAATGTTACAAATATTGGGCTGACACTAATCTACAAATGAAAAAGTATATTTAAGATCCTATATAGTCATTCAAACCCTTATATAGATCACCATTTATACCTTGTTTTTTTTTTTTTTTTTTTTGTATTCATAGTCATTAAAATTGTTGATTTATAAAAGGTTAAATGAATGCAAGTCTATCTCACATGTTGCATAAGATTATGAAATTAATTGTTGCATCTTGTATTACCTTTTAACATGTTTTTTCACTATGTTAGAACATGGATAAAATATAAATCATATCAAGAGGATAAAATGTATAATATAGACCCTATATCTCTTTTTTATTCTTATTATTATAATATTACTATTTTTTCACCCAATATCCTTTTTGCCTCTAAAGGCACTCATGGGATTGAGTGTTCTAAACAAGAAAGTAGGAGACAATGCATGGGATAAAATATCCCCTCATTTGATGTTGGTTCAATCTAAGTATTTAGTAGGTTAATATACATTACTTAAAAAGTCATGATTGTTACTACTAGGAGTTTAAGATAATGTGAAATTACACCTTGGGTTAGTTACTAGATGAGAGAGCTTATATTTGTTATTGTTATTTGGGCCACCCTTCATAGATTTATAAATAAAGGGAGAGTGTTTAAATTTTGAAATAAACATTAAAAAGAGGGTAAAGTGGGTCAGAAAAGAGTGTTTCAAGGACTAAAAGGTTTCAATGATTTAACAACTAAGCTAAATGCCCTACCATAGTTGTAACACTATGTTTTTAGCTTCATTGAAGGTTTTGACTGGATATTATATAATGGAAATTATTTGAGGAAATAGGAAAGAATGCATAAACTATAAACCCCTCACCAAATGTCAATATTTAAAATCCCATAGTAGACAACACATATACTCTTCAAATATAACCTATAATTAGCACACAAATTAAAAATATTGTAAGGGAAATGAAATGGTTTATAAATAGGTTAGAATAGAAAGACACATTATATCCACTATAGTCATTAAGTAAAAAAGCATTAGTTCAATTCTCTTAGCATTAACATTCATTCAAGAACTAGAAATAATTGATAACTTTTGACAAATAAACCATGAATTTGTAGAAAGTGAAAGATTGCATTCATTAAAATGAGTTTTTTTATAAAAGTATTTATCATGGTAGACATTCACAACCCAAAAGGGTGAATGAAGAAGTACGTGAAATTATGACTTAATTCTAATAGTACTTGTGGACTAAGAATTATTAACCTTCAGATGAGGATGGGGCTTGCCTCCTAGTATCATGAGATTCCCATACGAGGCTATGATGGCCACTCCAAGTTGTTACAACCATATTATTTTCAAATAAAGAGAATAAAATCCCCCTGACTCCCTTCAAAATATCCTAATGATCCACCTAACTGATACGTGGAGGGGCCATGGATGAAATACCTCCCAATTGATTGAAATCTACTCCCCCAGTGGCTAGTTCAGTTTCTACTAAGCTAATCTTGTGGTCTAGTTTGGTCAAATTCATTTGTGGATCTCAAAATATCACTTCTAGCTAGGACACCAATGTTTGATAAACTTGGAGTGGGACCTCCATATCCACCTTGACTTTTCACACTATTGGCCAATTTTGGCCTGCATATAGAACCTTGCCTTAGAATATCAAGCATAAATCAAACTAAGACCATGGAGTTGTCTCCTTAACTAGTTTCTATCATTTTCCCATACTTGGTTATTTTTTAGAAAAGTGTAGGCCAAGCTGAGTGGGCATTTTCACAAAGCCAAATCATGCACATGTGACACTCTTGGGAGGAAGTAATCACATGGGTTCATTTAGCTTAGTCCTTAATTATCATGAGCCAAATTTTATATCATGTGATGATGCATGAAGGAAGGTATGCTCAATCAAAGTCAGCCTCCCAACCAATTTAAGTCCTTTATCTATGGTAGATGTAGGAACATCATGTAATTTCATGTGGAGGAGTTAATTTTAACATTTTATAGATACATTTAGAAATCTCTTAGAACCAATAGATCAAAAGGTCTTTCTCCTTATAACATAATGATAATTTATTGAAATTTTGGTGCCATAATGATTCATGTGCTCCAAATTATGATCTTGCAAAGATGATAAAAAAAAGAGAAACATTTGTACAAACATTAATTTTATGTTCTAAAAAGTAGCTATTAAAATTAAAAAGGTGGGCCCAGGTAAATTAAATGATGCACATTCTATTTAGACAAAGTATATATATGGTGTGATATGAGGTCAAATGGTTAGCAGATCTTGGGGGCTAATTAGAGGGCAAGATTGATTGAGAAGGTCTTAAGGATCTATGGTTTACATGTGATCAGGTCTTAGATTCGATGGATCAAAATGAGTCAAAAAGATAATAGGACCAAGTTAGATTTCTAAATGATCAATAAGTGAAAACAATATTGAGGCATTCTTTATGAAGGTTAGTGAGGCAATTCTCAATCTGAGCTAGTGGAAACATGGAGCTCAACTTAAATGAAGATTCATAGATAGTAATTTACTAATTGGATGGAACCAAGCATCAAAGGGGGTGTCATATATATATATATATATATATATATATATATATATATATATGAAACATAGAGCTTAACTTAAATGAATATTCAGAGATAGTAATTTACTGATTGGATGGAACCAAGCATCAAAGGGGGTGTCATATATATATATATATATATATATATATATATATATAGGAAAACTAATATTCTTGGATTTTTTTTGTCTATAGTTAATATAGTTCAAGATCTAAGGTAAGGTAGATATGTAATTAATGAAAAAACATTTCAAGCCATAATTTTTACAAACCATCACTCAAAGTAGACATGGTGTATCCCTAACAATTTGAAGATCAATGGATTTTGTCTACATGATTAAGTAAAGTGGGGGATGGCGTAGAAGATGGATCCAATCAAGGTATTTAGAGTGTTCATTTATCATAGGTTTTTCTTCATCAAAGTAAATCATGGTGCATCATAATGAAAAATAAACTCTTGTCTCCTAGTGCCACCCACATGCCAATAAAAATATTCAAGATCACTAGGGGTAGGGAGAAACAGCTTGTCCATGATAGGTAGTATCAATCAAAATAAATTAGGTGGAGAATTCATTAGAAAATGTGGTAGTTCAACCAATGATCTTGGATATCTCATAGATAAATATAGGTTTCTCTCTTTCACTTCCCCTATATAACCCTTTTCTTTTCCTTTACAAGGGGTTCTCAAATTTGTAAATTTTATAGAAACTGCTCTTTCTTAGACTCTAAAATCAGACTCTTTCATTCTTTGATTATGACTCTGTCTCAAGTTTGGAAGAGTAGAGACTCTTTTTTTTATAAGGTAACCCCTTATAAAAAAATTTATGAAACCTCTTGAAGTAATAAATATTTTCCTTACCTATGTAACTTCCTTGAATTATGTTTAGTAAAGTATGTGCACTATCACATTGTGAAGGAGAATCATCCATGCTTTCAGTCCTTTCTTGATCATTTCTATGTTCTTAAATATAGTTACAAGACTAAGTTAGTGTTTTTCCTATCATTAATTCAAGATTTTAGTGAATCTTAGAACCCCTCTTTATCTTCAATTATGATTTTTAAACCTAATCTATGAAACATTAATGCAACTAGATGGTTTTGTGAGATTGTGTGAATTAGTATTCTCTTAGGCTTATTTAGTGTTTACTCCATTCATATGATACTCTCTTTTAAATTTGGTGCATCACCCTGTTAACTTTTTTAGGATCCCTTATCTCTTTCTAACCCTTTTCCCATGAAGCACTAGACTTAGATTTAGTTTAGGTGAGCATAAAAGTGGAAACCAACCTACTCCAGAGGTTCAATCCCATTCTAGGAAACCCATAGCCTAGGATTGTCCCCATTTTATTTCTCAAATGGGAGGAACTTGAATAACTTCTCCTAATGGTGTGAGTTAAAATCCATAATAGACACCTAGCTAATACTCACATTAGATTGGGTTGAGAGTTATATAACTTCATAGGCTCTAGATTTTTTTTCCTTATCCACATTTAATTTCATAACTTGGTCAAAATGACACAATTGAACCCTAAAATCACCCCCATCTAGTAGAGTACCATCTGGATGAAATAAATTGAGATATTGACTTCCTTGAAGTAGGCCTATATCTTCTTATTTACTTATTTTAGGGGATCCACCATAGCCTTGTTGAAATAATAGATACTAATATGGGGTTATTTAGTTTATCAATTTTTATATATTCAATTCCATTCAACATTTCATGAAACATTCATTCATATGAAAGATCAATGCATACACAGACAACTATACAAGCAAATCACAAGTGAACATAGAAGTTATGTGGGAAAACCTCTTTGGGAATAAAACCCACTAAACCATTCACATGGAATATTATATTATAATTATAATATTCAAATTTTAGTGAAACAGCCACTTCATAAGGAGCTCTAACCCCTACCTAGTTTAGCACCCACCCAATTAGTCTTTTACAAGCTCAATCTTACAAGGAGGATCTAATCCCCTTAGGTAGATTAGAACCAACTAAGTTACCTCTACTCTATGTTCAACTTGGAACACGTTTTATAAAATAAAATTTATATTACAACCTTTTATTTCACACTTTACTCATCAAACTTACTCAATAAGCTTCTCATGCCTTTTCGCTCAATAAGCCCTTTCCTTAGCAATATTAGATAAATTAACCTTTTTAATAGCTATATAAACATATTTATATATTCATAACATATTAAAATCATTATTTTTATTATATAAAATCTCTCAACCTATTAATAAAA
Organism: Torreya grandis; assembly: GCA_037957365.1. NCBI lineage: Eukaryota > Viridiplantae > Streptophyta > Pinopsida > Cupressales > Taxaceae > Torreya > Torreya grandis. The sequence goes on along the minus strand of JARHVA010001352.1, from coordinate 1,150,835 downwards.
ACCCTATATCCTTCACTTAATAGCTCAATATTCTAACTAGTCCAAATAGCCTTATTAGGCCTTGCCTTTATACTCAATTCTTTCTTTCACATATCTTGGTCAGATAAGATCCTTACCAATCTTTTATTAGTACTTAAATAGATCAATAAACACGTTTCATTAGTGAAACAACTCATACATTAGTTAGTCATAGTCCATAAGGACCAAATCCACCATTAGGCCTATTGGAGACCTAATGCAATTAGGTCTGTCCTATCCACACGTTACCAATATGACCCTTAGGAACACTTGTTACATTATCCATAAGATTAAAATATTTATAAATTAATCCAATATAACCCTAATAATTTCACCTAAATTCCCCAACTCCATTCGGCCCATTTCACTACTTGGACCTACCAATTAGGTCTCCTTACCAATAGGCCTTCTTTTTGCCTGTAAGACTATTTTGAAATTTTGAGCCAAATACACAAAATTATCATGTTAAATCACATTAATAGATTAATAATTACTTATAAAACTTATCAATAATATTTTATCTCTAATACATAGGCCAAAATGATTCAAAAACACTCCTGTAGGTGACTTACTTGGAAACACTAAATTCTATCAAAACACAGTCATAATCACTTGACTTTCCAAGATTGATCAGGGACTTAAAATGATGAAAAATGAATTCTCATGATCCTATTAGTACTTTATAATGCCTTTTATAACTTTATATAAGCCATCTTAGTGAAAATAGACTCAAACACATCTTTTTCACACACAGAAAAGTTACCTATAGGACATAAAACACAGTTAAGAAAATCAAATTATGGAACACTTGTGGGGATACTTTTGTGATTTTAAAATGTTTATGTCCTAATGGTACTTTTTTTTTATTATGTAAAACTTATTAGTAATAAATTACCCATTGGTTTCGTAATTCTTGAATCATATCCCTTAGTTTGATATTTACTTTTATTATACCTCCCTTTTATTTAATACATTAAAGCTAACTTGTGAATCTTAGTCTTATAAATACCTTTGATAATTGATAGAGTAGGTTGTTTAGGTTAACATGATCAACCTTTATAATTTAGGATGACAAATTAAACTATAATAGGCATACTAGTTGTTGGATTATCTAATTAATACTTTTTATATTTATGGTGTGGAAAATATAAATGATTTTAGGTGGTATGATAAATCACTAATTGTATGTAAGAGTGTCTAAGAGTTAATTTACTTCTACACACTCTTACATACATTCTGGTATGACATTAATATTAATATTAATGTCATTTTATTTAATAATATCTAGAAAGTACCATTAATGGATTCAATATTTAATCTATAAGGTTTTAAGGATGAAAAAAATACATTTTAATAAGGTACTTTCACTTTAATGTATCTATAAATATTACATTCATGATAGTGAAGGAAATATATCTTTTCAGATATGTTTTTAAGGAGGTTTATCTTTCAAGATATGCTTTTCTTTTATATAGATCCTTCACTATTAAAATGTATTTTTTATCCTTAAATCTCCTTAAAAAATATCTGGAAAGATATATTTCATGTTCATTTACTAAAATTGGTCTTACAGACCAATCTCACTATGTTACTCTACACAGACTCCACTATACTAGATAGGCAGTTTAATGACAACATTCTGATTGAATATAGGAATCATAAAAACTTCCAAATCAATGAAATAGGAATAATAGATATTTAATAATGACAAAATTCCTTTGGATCCATCCCTAATCCTCTTTAACCAATCCCTAAACTCATATTCATTCTCACCTAGTTTTCTCACTATTCTACTCATTAGGCCAATTTAGTAATAGGCTACCTTACATGACCAATTTTGCACAATTTAGTTTTCAACCTGCTCAAAAAAATTCATGAGCATAAACTATATTTTTTTCACATCATCCTCCATCCACTTTCATTCTTTGACTTGGTCAACCTTGCCTACAACATCAAAATCCCCAAAAATAAGGGTTTTCCTATAGCTTCCATTCACTATCAAAACAAACCAAAACCACTTGGGGAGAGATTGAAGAGTCTTTTATATGTTTAAAATATTAAACTAGGTAAATTTGACTATTTTGAGCAAAAAATTATTATATCTTTTCTATCAAGTGTATGTAAGGGTTTTAAGAGGGTTTTGACTGTCTTACCTTCTTAGTAATCATTCATAAAGGATTTCCCCTAAATACTAAAACCAATTCCAAGGATTTAAATATATGGACATTACCAAAATACCATTAATTTATTATGATCTTATTCAAAGGTTTCACATTCCAACGAGCATGATAAACTTCTTTTTAGGTTGGTAACCCTTAATTCTATGCACGTGATTAACATTTTCATCAAAAATATTGATTTCTCCTATAGGATATGGATTAAAACTTTGTAAATATGAATAACATGACCTCTCACACCTCCTTAAATTCTCTCAAGAGATATATCATCCTTTTAAAGTAACTTAACCCCTTAAAAGGCCACTTAGGTCACTTTGTATACATAGGTCTTATACTATTAAACATACTTTGCATTTGTTCATTCCTTGAAATATCATAAACTATATTCAAAACTATATCCTTATGCCATAAAATCATCACAACATGTTCTCACACTACCATATTTTCTCATATAGGTATCTAATGGTTCAATTCACATGTTACTAGACTTATTCTCATAAAGGCACTAGGTCTGTAACTTCTCACTAGGTATCTTTATGCAGTAGCTAAGCTTCAATCTTGTCCTTTGAACTAATCTAAATATTATTCACCTCTTAACCATGTTTTCATATCTTATAATACTTACATATGTCTAAGTTGACTTAAATCACAAGGTTTCACCATATATCATGTATACAAAACTAGATCAAGCTACTTAAGATACCTAATACTCAGAGTGGACACAAAAAAGCTAACTTTCAATGATATCATTGATTCTCAATTGACTTATGAGATTTTTCTTGGTCTCATCACAACCTTGTATCAAGATCTCAAAAGGGCTTATCTAACCTAGATCTTACCTTGTATCATGTGCTTACCTTGTATTATTTTTAGAACTTAGAGATCAAACAAGATGTTTCCTTTGTATGTGAACATGATCTTGACAAGTCATCAAAATCAAAATTTAGAAAGGATACTAGTTTTTCTTCAAATTTTTTCTCAAAAATAAAAATGAAACTCCTTAGTCACACGCCACTTTACTAAGCATGACATCAACCTTGAATTTTAAAATGAAGGATATTCAACTTTGACTTTGACATCAATGCAAACAATACTACATTAAAACCAAAACTTAAGAACATACCTCAACAATATCCCCCATTGTCATTGATGTAAAACATTCTTAATCATAACATATCATTTTCCATTACTTGATTTTGAAACAAAAAATTTTCTCCCCCTTTGATATTAATGATAAAGCTCCACTTTCTTGATAGTCATTTGATCCTTAGACCTGGGGTGACTTATCTTTAATTTTCAATCAACCTCAACAAACATAGATCAGGTTCACATACCTACTTATGATACATTATTTACTCCCTTTGTCTATGTGAAGATTTAATACATTTTCAAAACTATGACTTGGTTTGATTAAGTCATCATACAAACCTTTTGTGACTTGTCTTCTTGTGTTCACATTTACAACATATTTCTTCCACGTCTCAATCAAGATTGAACCTTAAAACTAAAGTTTTCTTGTGGCCATGAAAATCCCCCTATGACCATGCATCCTCTATGATTCTTACTTACTAGCTGAGTTCCTCCATGAAACATAATAGAGTCACTGCTAGTATAGAGTACTAGAATAACATGAATTCTAAATATTCCTAGATCTCCATGTCCCTTCAGGATTGAACTTCCTTCATAATCCTCTTATGCTTGATTTATCCTTCTACATTAACTCCTTCAGTCTTTGCTTGAGAAACATGTTGACTTGATTCAGCAGTCTTGACTCCTTTATTGACAAACTGAGATGATAAATAATATTTTTGGCATTCTTTTGTATCTTGACCTTTATCTATCATGGAAAATAGTCCAATTGAACTTGCATCCTAATTATCAACCTTAGTTATCTTAGGATTCCACTTGTTATTTCTCTCTTGTGTTCTAGAATCCTCAAACATCTTGTCTTGTCTTAAAATTTTATGCCTATAACATCTTAAAATGTGACCAATATTATGAAAACTGAATCATATTGCCCCTTTAGATAGAAATACATTGTGACCCATACCTCTTGGTTGATGATTCTTCTCATAGTTCCATGCAAATTTATTCTTGAAAGGCCTTCTACAATGCCTTGATCTATGACCAAATTGGTTAAAAGAATATCAATATCCATTAAAATGATTACCATACCTTATGGTGTTAAGTTGCCTAAATTTTTAGCCTTCATTCTATTAGCACAAACCTTATTAGGTTGATTAGTGACCTTTTTGAATTCATTTGTTTCCTTCTCTTGATCTCTAATGAAACTAAAACCTATCTTATCATCAACAATATTTTGACTACTTAAAAGGTTGTCTAGATCATTGGTGTTATTTTCAAATTTTAAAAAGGACTTAACCTTATTTGATGCTTGTTTTAATTCATCTTTCAAAGAATTCACTTTAGCCACATACCTTACACATTCTTCTTCTTTTTCTTCTAGGCTTACAATCACAATTTCAGGTTGGCTTTCCACTTGTTTGACTATTTCCTCTTGCTCCTTGGAATTTTTATTTAGTCTAGATTCAAAAAAATTGATTTTATCCTCATAGTATTTGATAAGGGATCTCATCACTTTATTCTTTTTCTTGACTATATTCATTTCTTATAGGGTATTCATCAACTCAATTTCAATATCCACCTCATCACCTTATTCATCTAAATCACCAACAACACATCCAATCCATATGGATTCTTCTTGATTTGAGCATCTTTCTTATTTATCCATGAATATAAACTCATTGACATCAAGTCCATCATTTTAATGATCACTCTCTGAATCACTTCTCTTACTCTCATTAGATGATCTACAATCTTTCTTGGTGTAAAAACTCATTTTATTTTTGAAAAACCTTTTCTTGTTGTCATATTTTCTAAAGCTTTTATTGCTCTTATCAGACCTATAGGATATTTTTTCATCATCATGACCTTCATCGTGATCTTAATAATTATTTGCCTTGTGATTATGAGGGAATTTTTTTATCAAAATGTCCTATCTCTCCATACTTAAAACATTTAAAAGGTAATTTACCCTTGTACTTCCCTAAGTTTATCTTTAGCTTCCTTGTAAACAAAGTTATCAACTCATCATCATCAATATTAGATTCATCATTTTATTTAGCCTTATTTCATTATATATTCTCCTTTGGATTATTTTCTAACTTTAATGTAGCTTCCTTATTTGTAGGTCTTCCTTCACTTTTCCTCATCTCATAGGCTATTAGAGTTTTATGAATTCCATCTATCTCTAGCTTATCTAAATCCTAAATTTCTTCAATAACACATACATTGGAATGAAATTTTGGAGTTAGAGACCTTAATACCTTTTGAAAAATATTGATTTTTTTAAATTTTTCTCCTATACCTCCTATGATTTTGACTACTTCATCAACCCTTAACAGGTAGGCTATGATGGTCTCATCTTCATTAATTTTTAGACTCTCAAATTATCTTCTATGGGTTTAAAACTTGGCCAAATTGGAATTTTATTCTCCATCATGAATGGTTTTCAACTTATCCCACATTTATTTGGTAGATATATAGTGCATTACCTTTACAAGTTTTGTCTCTGATAGGCCGCACATAATGCCATTCATTGCTTATGAGTTAATGTCACTAGCCTTCTTACCTATTGCATCCTTATGAGGAATAGGGGGTAGAGTATACCAAAGAATAATTTACAAACATCATGGTATTGGGACATCAGATATTTCATCATGTTGACACTCCAAAAATCATAATTAGATTCATTGAATAATGGAGCTTTTTTTGTGGAAAAACCACCTTATGCTTGACTAGCCATTTTTGCTTATTTAGAATCTCCTTTAGGTTGTAATAACTCCTTAAAAGGACATGATATAATACAAAAAATTTTAATAATGGATACTAAGAGGGGGGGTGAATTATTTTCTCAATTTTTATTTATTCAATTCCATTCAACATTTCATGAAACATTCATTCATATGAAATTTTAATGCATACATAGGCAGTTATACAAGCAAATCATAAGAGAACATAGAAGTTATGTAGGAGAACCTATTATGAGATAAAATACATTTAACCATGCACATATACTATTATCCTATAATGAAAATATTCAAATTTTAGTGAAACACCCACTTCATAAGGAGCTCCAACCCCTACCTAGTTGAGCACCCACCTAACTAGTCTTCTAAAAGCTCAATCTTGAAAAGAGGATCTAACCCCATTAGGTATATCAAAACCAACTATGTTACCTGTAATATTTGGTCACCTTGGAACACTTTTTTTAAAATAAACTATATATGACAACCTTTTCTTGCACTCTTTACCCTTTGAAGTTACTCAATCAACTTCTCGTGCCTTCTCGCTCAATAAGCCCTTTCCTTGGAAATATTAGATCAATTAAACTTATTAAAAACCTATAAAAACATAGTTATATATTAATAACATACTCATATTATTATTTTTATCATATAAAATCTCTCAACCTATTCCCAAAAACTCTATATCCTTCACTCAATAACTCAATATTCTAACGAGTCCAAAAAGTCTTATTAGGCCTTGCCTTTATACTCAATTCTTTATTTCACCTATATTTTTAGGATAATATCCTTTAAATTATTTTAATATGTTTAAATATATAAATAAACACGTTTAATGATTTAAAATATTCATACATTAGTCGGACATAGTCCACAAGGACCAATCCACCATTAGGCCTAATGGAGACCTAATGCAATTAGGTCTGTCTTATCCACACATGACCAATCTAACCCTTAGGAATACTTGATGACTTATAAATAATATGAAAAAATTATAAATTCCTCAAATATACCCCTAATAATTTCAACTTGGGTCCCCAACTCCATTTGGCCCATTTCACTACTTAGACCTACTAATTAGGTCTCCTTGCCAATAGGCCTTTCTGCTTGTAAGTTTGTCTTGTAAATTTGAACCAATACAAAAAATTCTCACATAAAATATGCATAAAATCACATTAATAGGTTAATAAATACTTATAAAACTTTTCAATAATATTTTTTCTCCACTACATAGTCCAAAAGGCTTCAATAACACTCCTGTAGATGACTTACTCATAAGAACTAAATTCTATCAAAACACAGTCAAAATCACTTGACTTTAAAAGCTTGATCAAGGACTTATAATGAGAAAAAATGAATTAAAATTATCATATTATTCATTTATAACACCTTAGATAACTTTTTATCAATCATATTAGTCAAAATAGACTCAGACACATCTTTTTCACACACATAGAAAAGTTACTTGTAGGACATAGAACATAGTCAAGAAAATCAACTTATGGAACACCTATGGGAATAATTTTGTAATATTATAATGAATTTTTTTGAGCCTTAATATTAATTATAATGTCTTTTGAGAGATATATTTCATGTTCATTTACTAAAATTGGTCTTATAGACCAATCTCACTATGTTACTCTACATAGACTCCATTGTGCTAGAGAGGCCAGTTTAATGACAACATTTTGCTTGAATATACACATAATAAAAAATTTTAAATAAATTAAATATGATTAATATGTATTTAATTATTAACCCATGCATTTGGATCCATCCATAATCCTTTTCAAACTCATATTCATTCTTACCTAGTTTTCTCACTATTTTGCTCATTAGGCCAATTTAGTGATGAGCTACCTTACATGACCATTTTTTCACAATTTGGTCTTAAAAATGCTCATAAAATTTAATGAGAATAAACTATAAGTATTTCACATCATCTTCCATCTAATTTCTTGCTTTGACTTGGTTAACCCTACCTGTAGCATTAAAAAAACCTAAAAATAAGAATTTTCTTGTAGCTTCCATTCACTGTCAAAACAAACCAAAACCACCTAGGGAGAGCTTGAAGAGTCATTTATATGTTTCAAAAATTATAATAATTTAATTTTAAAATTATTATAAAAACATAATTATATCTTTACTATCAAGTCTATATAAGGGTTTTGGCTACCTTACCTTCTTAGCAATCATTCATAAAGGATTGTCCCTCAATCCTGAAAATAATGCCAAGGATTACAAGATAGGGACCTTACCCAGCTAGAATGAATTTATCAAGATCTAATTCAAATTTTTCACATACTTACAATCATGATAAACTTTTTTTTCTATTTGCAACCCTTAATTATGTGCACACAGTCAACATTTTCATCAAAAATATTGATTTCTCCTATAGTCTATGACTTAAAACTTTGTCAATATGCATAACATGACCTCTCACACCTCATAAATTTTGTCAATATATTTTTCATCATTTTAAATAAACTTTACCCCTTAATAGGCCATTATAGGTCACTTTGTTTACATAGGCCTTATACTGCTAAGCATACTTTGAGTATGTTCATGCCTTAAAACATCTTAAACTACATTCAAAACTCTATAAGTATGTATTAAAATCATCAAAACATGTTCTCACACTACCATATTTTCTCATATATATCCAATGAATCAACTCTCATGCTACCAAACTTATTCTCATAAAGGCATTAGGTCTGTAACTTCTCACTAGGTCTCTTTATGCAGAAGCTAAGCTTCAATCTTGTCTTTTGAACTCATCTAAAGGATTATTTGCATATTTACCATGGTTTCATAGCTTATAATACTTACCTATGCTTGATCTGACTTAAATCATAATGTTTCACCATGTATCATGCATACAAATCTAGACCAAGATACTTAAGATACCTAATACTCGCAGTGTGGACATAAAAAAGATAGCTTTCAATGATATCATTGATTCTCAACTAACTTATGAGATTTGTCTTAGTCTCGTCATAACCTTGTATTATGATCTAATAAGGGATTATCAAACTTATATCTTACCTTGTATCATGTGCTTAACTTGTATTCTTTTTAGAACTTAGAGCTCAAACAAGATGCTTTCTTTGTATGTGAATATGATCTTGACAAGTCATCAACATCAAAATATAGAAAGGATACCAGGTTGAATTCAAATTTTCTATCAAAAATAAAAATGAAACTACTTAGTCACACACCACTTCACCAAGAATGACATCAACCCTAACTTTTAACATGAATGATATTTAACTTTGACTTTGACATTAATTACAATAATACTACCTTAAAACAAACACTCAAGAACAAACATCAATAAGTCTATGTCAGGGCCAGCCATTCCTCAATTATAATCCTCATGCTTATAGAATATGTTTGGTACAAGCTTAGGTCTTAAGTGGGCATAAGCTTTAGCTTTGGTAAAATTCCCTTGTTCATTACAACTACTAGCTTTCTACATTTTCTCTCTACTATAGATATCCTTTCCAAATAAGCCTTGGTCGTATGAATATGCATCCTGCTACCTAATAGACTTTCCACCACTCTTCATAGTACTAATAAAGGTTACAATAGGGAATCTTTGAATTGTCTAATTAGCCTCATAGGGAATGATATTTTCATTTACACTTCAAGGGATTAAAATTGCTCTTGAATATCCTCTATTAGTCTCTCTGACATGTGATGGGTGGCTCAAAAGATTGAGATTGGGTCTTTGGCTAGCTTTTCCTTTTTTTTGGAAGTCCTCAACCTAGTGTAGGAGAAAATATCATGTTGAGTCTACTAGACCATAGGTTTCTCCTCCTGCATTAACTTTTAAGTGAGGATCCTTCACATATTTCTTGTGGTGTGGTCAAATTACCACTACACATAAATATCACCTTACATCATCATCTTAGGTGCCTATCACTTTATGGCCACTCCCAAGGTGGGAGGAGGTGTTGGTAGGGTGATGAAGATGGTGGAAATAGGTGGAGGATGAGGTGTAGGTGTCATGGGGGAATTAGAAGGGATGAATGAATAATGTAGGGGAGGAGGAAGAGGAATGGGGGTGTAGGGAGCTAAGATTAATATGAAGTCCCAAGGAAACATATTTATCTACCACTGATGGGGATATGACTCCATAGAGAGGGGAATTTAGTAGAAAGGAGGAGATTATCTAGTTAAAATTTAATTAGTACTTAAGATGAGTGAAAAGGGAAGCTAAGAAATTATTTCAAAGCCATCAAGGGTGGTATAAGAGGAGAAATGGGAGAAATTAATACCTGAATGGAATGTTGAGGATGCACTACCTTCTAATTTTTCTTGGTCTCTTACTTGGGTCAAATTTGACTACTATAATTGAGGGAATAGAGGTGGTAGAGGTCATAGAGAATGGCTGAGGAAGATACTAGAATGTGGAGGGTATCACTAGAATAGCTTGGGTTTCTTGAGTTATGAACACAAGTGTACTTATTTAGGATTTTTAGTCACACTAGCTAGAGGCAAGGTGGCCATGAGCATGTAGATCTATGGAATGGCCAATGGGGACACTGGGGAGGTCCCAATTTGTGGAATGGATGATGCAAAAGGGAAAGAAGATGTAAGGATTTTGTGCATGGATAAGGCTAGAGGTACTTGGGTAAATTTTAGAGGGGGAAATGGGGAATAGGGGAAGAATTAATTGATTATATGTTAAGGGAGTTGGGAAATTAGGTGGTGTCATGAGAGGTTAATAGAGAGTGGAAGGAGTAGGGAAAGGGATTTGTGTTGGTGTTATTTATTGGTCCTAATATGAACTAATCTCCAAGCCACTATGGATATAAAATATTAGTTCTTATATAGCCTATGGTCATGTCACTTAAACTTGAGCTACTTGAAGCCAAGCTACATGGGTCTAGACTTGTTGGGACCAAAAAACTCAAACTATATGAGGTGGTAGTACATCCCAAGGCCACTGTATAGGAGGAGCTTTAAGATGAGATGTTTTTATTACTTATTGTATAATCCTTAATAGAATTTAGGGGAGTGACCTCAACATCCTTTACATGTTTAGCTAACATAGAGGAGGTAATAGATGGCCTAGGTTGAACCTTATTCCTTTTATTATTATTATGGGCCTCAATCTAAGTGAGCACCTCTTGATCATTATTCAAATTCAAGTAGATATCATCATCATCCTTAGGTTGGTGGCCATAGTAGAGGTTCATATGGGTTTAGTACTTCTCTAAGTAGGCCCTGATGATGTCATGTGAGTCCCAATTCTAGTGCTTAGCTCTTCCCAAGGCCAAAAAGTCCATTCTAATTTCCTTTTTCTATATATAAGTGAAGTCCCTATACACATTGCCTGATAATGATCTAGAGGGGCATGCAATCCTTATGCTAATTACTCATACAATGCTTGAAGATGCCTTCTACCAACTAATACATAATTTCTTACTCTGCTAGGTGGTCTAAGACTTCCTAGGGTAAGTGGAGGAGATATTTAATAATGTCTTCCACCTAAATGATGGTATATTCTTGACAGTGCTAGTAATCACCAATGGAGGTGAGGGAGTCCCTAATTTTTTTTGATAGTTGAGGCATAGGTGCCTCTTTGATCATGTTATAAACCATTGTATAGAATGACTCACAAATATCCTTGATAATATTCTTATAATGGTGGATATATAACTTATAGAAGACTAAATGGACCACCAAACCTATAAGAACCCATGTATGAAAGGTAAATGTCTTGAAGGTGAGTGTCTCATAGATAGTGTCCACTAGGTAGCTCATCATATAGAAATCACTGCCTCCTTAGGGATCACCCATAGCCTTGATCCTATTAAAATTATCCCTCCTAGGTCAAGGGCATGCTTACCTTAGAGTATTATGTGGATTAGGGGAATCCATAGGATTTTGATGCATAGATAGTCATTCTCCTTGAATAGTCATATGATTATAATCATTCCAATATAGATTCCTTCTTTGAAAGTATAGATGCTATATGTATTTATGTCTATCTTGTTAACCCACATTACATTGAGGTTCTTAGCCCTATCTTTTAGGACATTATGAATATAGTGGGTGCTATTTCAAGTATTCATAGTGGTTGAATAATAAAACAAGGTATACTCATGGAAGTTGTAGTAAGATTTGAAGTTGGCTCCTAATATGTTAATGGTCAAATATCAATTGTTTTTAAATCATACCATGTCATGGATTCCATCTTGTGCCTATTTCACTATCACAAGAATTTGATGAACAAGTCAATGTATGGAAATACTTTAGGTTTAGTCATGACTCTATGTAACACACATTTCTCATAGGCCTAAAAGGCATATTCAAATTAGGCCTCATCCTCATCATTACTACTGGAAGACTTGGGTACCATATCAATGGCCTTAAATATTTCATTATTATATTTAAATCATGTCAAGCCATTTGGGAATGTAGTGTTTTAGTACTTTGGCTTAGATTTAGGGTTAGAGGATGAGGTGGCCATTACATTTCGGATGGATTCCAATTATAAATAAAACCATGAAAATGGGAAGACATAGAGGGCACTAGTTAGACTAAAAGGCAAGAAGTGGATTCTGGGAAATTAGGAGTTATAACAATTAACAAGTTCATCCCAAGGAAATTATATATATCACATACATCTCATGCATTGATGGCATTTGGTATCTCACTTAGTGTGAATTCAAATTTTATCTAGTGGATTGATCCTCCCATTTATTTACTAATCAGTAATTAAACTCAAAGATCTTAATTATATACTACCTGCTATATTTGGTGATTATAACATGATGTTTTAAATTATCCAATTAGAGCCTAGTTTCCCATTTTATTAATTCTTAGACCATGGTAGGCACACAACCATATCATCTTTGAGATTTCTCAAGTAGTTTTTTATTTATGTCAAATGTACCTTACTAATTGGTTCATATTATAATAGTTACCACCTAGGCATGACCCAGTACCTTATATTTATATGCTTGGGAGAAAGAGAATATCAGTTGGGAGATGCATAGAATTTTTTTATTATCCATATGACTCTAACCTTGCCTTATTCTAACCACCCCAGGGTTTATTGGGTTCTTCCTACCAATATTTCATTGAAATTCTATGTGGTTTGATGTGATAAGTTGGGCTCTCCCAAGACCTAACATTTATGTTAGCATTGAGAGACTAACAAGCTTAATAATTAGTCATGTGTCACTTTCTTATTTGGTTAATATCTCTTATGATCTGACATCTATGTCAGGTCTAAGAGATTGACATGTTTGACGTTAAGGTGCCTCAATTGGATTGATCTTGGTAATTCTAATTCTAGACCACATGGCATCCTTTCATTTGATCATGCTCTTTGAGGCTTTAACATCTCTATCAAGTTTAGGAGACTGACCATTTTAACTTTGAGGTACCCTAAATGGCTAATCTCTAATAGGATTTGACTTCATTGATAGGTATCCACATATTTTCTTTTCAATTGACCTTTCTTCCTATAAAATTCATGAAAAGAGACTAAGTAAAATTAAAATAAATGTGATGAATAAAATGTTCACTTAGCTACTAGATATATTTCACAGGGTACCACATAGGATTTTATAAATCTAACATTATAGGAGACTAAGATTACAGGATTTTTCAATGAAAATAATCCTACAAAAAATATAGTGTATTGCATTAAACCCTCTAAGTAAGAAAGAACTTGGTTTACTTTGGGATATCACCAAAGACTGACTATATTAAATTGAAAGGTCATATGGGGTCTCAAAAAGGATAAATAGTCCACTAAAAACATGAAATATCCTCAAGGAAACCAAGAAGAAATGGGAATTTGAGGACTCTCTCCTGACGGAGTTGGTCAAAGTGAGATAAAAGGTCTGGAGACTCTGAGTTATCATTTTAAGGAGGGGTCCCACATTTTTTTAGTAAAAGGGGGTGTGTTGGACATAAAAATTACATCCTCTAATAGCTATTCTAAAATATTACCATCATCACCAAAAAAAATCACCATTTGTGGGAAATAATGCATGATCACACAATATTGAATGAACATGTCATGGGTATAAATTAGAGTCTACTTCTTGTGAAAAAGTTCAAGTCAATCCAGATCTTAAGCTCATACTTATTATTAATACTTAATGTCATAATATCTAAATCTAATTTACTTATTATCACAACTAGATTCCAAAGAGATGTGCATAACCTTTTGTGCATCTTTCTCCTCACCCTCAACCTACCCTATTCATCAACATATTTCAATTATTTATCCAATGTTCATATTTAATTCCCATGTTCATGTTTTTCAAACTAAAAGAGGGTATCCACATTTATAATCCTACTACTCACAATATTCCTCCTAAACCTTTTATAAATAATTTTTCTCAACTTAAGGGTTGTGATCTCATTGACCAACTACGTAATATTCCAACCAATATTTCCATTCTAGAGCTATTAAAGAAAGCACCATTTTACAAGGATATATTGTATGAAATATTGTGAGATACCACTCTTTTTATGGATACATAGTCAGTTTTGTGTACTTTTATCATGAATATCCTCAAGGATATTTTCAATATTATTACTTTTTATAAGGAATATATACCTCCAAAACATATCATTTAACAAAATCTTTCATTGTTCATTCAAATTCAAATGCATGCAAAACTAGTCAAGCATGCATTAGTTGATAATGGTTTTAGAATAAATATTTAAAATTATGACTTCATACATAAATTTGGATTCAATAAGGATAATATCCAAAAATCTAAGAAACCTATACATAGCTTTGATATAACCCTAAAACAAATATTGGGAACTATAACATTGGATTTACTAATAATCCCTAAATTAATATCTATTATTTTTCAAATCATGCCCAATCAATTACAATATAATCTAATCTTAGGATGACCTTGGATTAATGTGATGGAATATATACCTTCTACATTCCATATATGCACCAAATTTTTACATGATACACATGAGCATATAAATCCAACTGATGATGCACCTTTTCAATATTGCAAACTGATAAAGTCTCCACTATACCACTTGAGTAACCAATAATAACAGCACAAATGCATATTTATGAAGTGGGTGAATCAAGTAATGTAAATTATATCCCATAATTTACTCAAATTCCTAAGAAAATAGAGGAGCATATCAAGTAATCTATGCAAAAAGTGCAAATTTATACACATAAAAGATTCTATAAAATAAAATAAATAAAAGGTTTCAATTCCTACAAAATTATAAGATAATCTTATATAAATACCACTATTGGACAATTTTAAATATTAATTTTTTCAAATAGAGGCCTAATATAGAAGTGATGAAGAGGATACACATGAACTTATAAATGATCACATTTGCATGTTAAATTTTAATCCCATTAATGAAGATAAATAATTATCTCATTCCTTATTTACATCTATTAGAGTGGGTAAAAATAGAGATATTTATTCTATACAAAATAAGGTCAATACAGCCTTTTGAAATCAAATGTATCTACAAAATACTTCAAATAGTAAAAATACTATATCATATCAGTTCACTCAAACATAGTGATCACATCTCCCAAGAAAAAATACAAAAAGAGCAAATAAAGACTCATATAGATCCACATTGAAAGGTATAGTTACCAAATCAAGACTAAAGCATTTTCAAAAAATGATTTCTTAATGAATTAATTTCAAAGTAAGAGTTAATATCTAAGGTTAATCCCACAAATATGGTTACAAAAGAAGTAACATAACAACATTCTTCCTATCTATAGCCTCTCATCATTAAACCACTTATGGATGTAAAAAAAATTAATGTTTTAATTACTCACTTACAATAAGCTAATATATACATCCTATATATTCTAAAATATCTTGGGTATGATACCTAGCATCTCAATAAAGCTACAACACTAAAGCATTGCATGGGATCTGTCACATTACCAATCACTCTTGATCCTAAATAATGTTAAACATTATTTCACATTGATCCTAATTTAGATTAATATAATGCAATCCTTGGTAGATCATGGTAAATATTAATGGAAGCAACACTGATTGCTAATTATGATTCTCTAACATTTCAACAAGATACTATAATGATCACCATTTCAAAAGATAACATAATCACAACACAAGGACACAAATCAAGGCATATTCATCAAGGACATATAATACAAATATGACTAATATCAATCATACAATGCCTATTATATAATATAATGGATCATATGTCTATAAAATGTCATTCTATTTGAATTGGCAATTTATCACATAATAAAGTAGGTGGATATACCCTTTATACGGGAACTATATAGGAAGTCTCTCTAATCAAGTAATTGGTTAGCTACTTCCATTTTAATTTTTACATAGATTTTTTTCTTTTACTAATTTTCAACTTATCCTACCTAAATTTTAAGCATTATTCTATCCCTTGGATTTATTTTTAATTTGGGCACTTACCCTCTTGATTTTAAAACCAATCCAAATAATCCAATTATCTTATATTGCCTTCAAATTCTCAATTCACTTGTTTACTATGATATATTGATTATACTTACATGATCACATCTATCTACCCACATTATCCATAATAACACATATATCCTTGCCCATTGGGTATATAAACATCCTCATCTACATGATTATGATTCAAATCTACATACATTGGGGGCATAGTGTTTTTTTTCCTTCTTACCATACTATGCTTCAACACCTTGTTGTAGATTGTTTAAATTCTTCCCATTTCCTATATTTTTGAAATATTGATTCTTAGCACTTTTTAAATCTTTTAATTTTAAATATTTTTAAATTTTCAAAAAAAATAAAACATTTCAAAAATTTGAAACTAGGATCTTGAAAGCATTTTCAATTAGTGATAGCTTACTATTTACATATGTTATTTATTTCATGATAAGTAGATATTGTTGATGGTTAGAATTGCACTATTTCCAACACCAACAATGGGAAGTTTCAAGAATGTGGGACTTGTGACCTGAAATGACCTCTAGATTTTAAAGAAGCTGGCTCTTCTTTATCTCAAAAGTATTTTGGGAAAAAGGATAGAAATTAAACAAAAAACACCAATGCAATGAAATAAAATCTAACTATGGCAATGCACCCGAGTTTAATTTGATCCTTAATATTAAGCACAGTGAAGCTATATTTTGGATCAATTACATTAAAGAGCAAACAATGCATGATAAATGTAAAAGATGAAAATAAATAGAATCAAAGGCTCACAACTTAGATGATTTTTGTAGTAACACAAAAAATATCAACAAAGGCACAGAATTCAGTCTTCTCATTAATTTTCTAGTTACATAAAAGGCACAGATACATGCACAGTTATACAAACTTTCTAACTCTAGAAAATAGAACAAAGGCAAATGCTATTCCTAGCCACAACTAGAAAGTCTAAAACTTCTTGGTAATAATCTCTCGTAGAAAATTCTCTCTATCTTCTGATGATCATCCTTCTGATGATCTCTGCACCCATATTTATAACATCAAACTAGCTCTAGATTGCCCACACATTCCCAACCCAACGGTCTAACTAAACTAGAAGTGTTTAACAAAAGATATCTTTTAGATTTATAACATTGGCCTCTCTATATTTTCAAATCCCAATGGCCTAACTAAAGTGGAACTGAACTAGAAGTGTTTAACAAAAGATATTTTTTGGATCTGAAACATTTAGTCTCCTTGCAAGTTCATTGGCTGAATTAGACACACATGACACTTTTCACTATGAAACAAGTGAGGATTCTTGGCATGCTCCATTTAATCTACTTGAGAACCATCTCATTATTTAGGAGGCACCAAAAAATGACACTTGGTAGCTTCCATGGCACTTATAAAAGACACATGGCACTTTTTGCTTCATTATACTCTTTATTGTGTCTTTATATCAGGAGTGTTTTATCTTTGACATCTGTCACAATTTTCTGCTCTAAAACTTTATCAACTTATATAAAATAGGACCCACAACACTTCTTTCCTGAGCAAATTCAAAAGGGGAACGGAGATAAGTGTCACTTTTTGTGTATCTTTAACAAATGACACGTGGCAACTTTCACTACTTTTAGCTACCTTTTGAGATTCCTACAAAAAGTGACATGTGGTTGTCTCCATTGAGCTTTGGCTACACTATAGAAACATTTAGGACTCATTTTAGATTCATATCGATGGTGACACTTGGTGGCTACCACTGACTTTAAAAACAAAACCTGGGGCCCACCACAATCTTTACTTAATAATGAAATAAAATGAAGAAACTACAGATCTTAACACTTGGCAGCTTTGGCTAAACTTTAGCTAGGGACACATGACAACTTCCACTAGAAAAACATATTGAAACCTTCCACAGTTGCCACTTGGCACCCTCCACACGCACTAAGAAAATATTATCAAAAGAAGCTTTCAAAACTCATAAGAAAACTTGGAAAGTGGATACCAACACTTGTCGCATTCTACTGGATTATAATGAGACACATGGCATGGTCTGTGTAGCTTATAGAAATTATAAAATATGTCACAGCTGATGACACTTGGAAGCTTCTACTTGACTTTGATACTTAGACAAATTTTTAGGCAAAAATGAAACTTACACCCGCACTCTGTGTCAAAAACTTCACTGCCTCAAAACTGAAACATGTAAGGACAAAACTTGGAGTGTATAACTAAAACTCAACAAATAAAATGTAGAGTATTTTACTATGCAGTTCTTGGCAACCCTGAGGACTTTTGAGCCTACTCAAAAAGAATCCAAAGAATGTATAAAAAATGTGACAAAAATCACAACTTTAGTAAGGTTGTCTGATAAATAGACCACTCAGTATCATATAATCCCTACTTATTTTGCAATTCATGGAAGGCTAAATTGAGGTTGATGATATCCTTGTGTGAAAAATTCTACAAAATATGAACTGTAGCCTTCAATTTAAATTCAAGCTAGGACATGGGAACCAAGACAGCTTCCACTTTTGGTACTGATGAATCATCTATTAAACCTTGGAAAATTGATTGATCATTTTGCCTGGCCAATAACAAAGGTTTAATCTGATCAACCATCAATATAGTGTTATTATCAGGAAAATGGGAGGGAAGACCCAATTACACTAGATCTTCAATATGTTGTTTCATGTCTTTGATTCCCTCTTTCACCACATCTAGAAGCTCTTTGAAATTAATTACATGGAGTTGCAACTGAGAACTTCATTCAAATTTTTCACAACAATTATTTTGTCATTAATCCCTACTGTAGATAACATTCCATCAGTTGCATCATGTAGTTTTTGTAGTATCACTTGAGAATCAAACACTCTCAAAGAGACAGTGGACAGAGTGTCTTCAACTAAAGTCTCCACCTTTTTGCACAATTTTTATGTATTTAGCAGAAAGGTTAGAGAGGGTTTGAGCTGAGTAATCTCCTCAGAGATTCTTTTTCATATTGATACATAAATCTCCTTAACTAGATTCAAAACCCCTACATTCTTTGGCCTATTAGCCAACTCAAGTGTTAATTATTCTGTTATTTGTTTCTTAACTTGAAGTTGGGCCTGTATGGCAGTGGTATTGTTCTGCTCATTTAGCAGCTTCTACTGGAACTGAGTAGCTTGTTGCAAGTTTTCTTCACATTTTTCCTATAATATTGCCTTTTCCCACCTTAAGGTTGTCACTATAGCTTTCTCTTGTGTCAGCTCTTCTTTCAAAGAATCATTTTGGGCCTGAATAGCCTGGTGAGACTGAAAAGAAATAGTATATTGCAACTATTTTTTGAGACTCTCTATTTCATTATTCTTGGTTTTGATTTCTATAGTTAGACTGCTATAGTTTGCTTTCTCTTGAGCTAAATTAGCCTCCACCTTTTGTAGCTTCTTTGATACTTTCAAATAATCATTAGCTATTCTAGAAGTGGATTCATTGAATAGCTCAACCCTATCTTGTGGTCTAAAAAGTGACATATCTATAGCCACTGCATTCATTGTATAATCTTTAGGGTGCATTTGCTCATTCGGCTTGACTACATTAAGTGACAAATGGGTCACCATTAATTGCTATTGGATTAGGTCAAATTGTGATCTCATATGTGGTGTAACCAAGGCTTTATTATATTTCATCCTCTTTTTCTCCATCTGGGCTTCTCTAGCCTTCTTAGTAGTATCTACTTGAGTTTAGAAGGTAGAAGGAGAGGCAATGTGCCCACCTGCAAAAGAATAACCCTATGGCAAGCCATAGGGAATAGCCACTTGTTGGATAGGTGGAATCTGAGGAGGTACTCTCTTTAGGATAGAGGGGGTAAAATGAGGCAATGATGTGGCCTAAGTATGAATAGGTGGGGAAAAATGAGAAATGGGTACAGCATAGGTGGTAAGGGATATTATTTGGCCAGATGGGATTGTCACCCCTATAGAAGAAGAGAGAGACTAAGAAGAGAAAGGAGAAATAACACGTACCAGAGGAGAAATTGATGTACTTAGTGGTTGGTGCTATGAGGGTTCTACCTCTTCCTTAGTATCAGGCTGAAGCTTTAACCTCTTATGTTTCCTTGGTGTTTCTTCTTTTGGTTGTGCTTCTTTTTCTCCATCCTTTACCACTGTTGGTAGTGGTGATTGTTTAAAACTGGGAACCCCAAAGGTTGATAATGATAGAGAAGATTTGGGTGGTGAAGATAACACACTCTTTTGTTTCTCAATGGAATTGAGAGATTTAGGCTAGATAGTTACAGTGACTGTAGATGAGGTTTATCTTGGGGCCTGCAGTGTATGAGTAGATTTTGCTTTGGCTTCTAACTTTCCACCCTGTGTCTATAATTTGCTTGTATCAGGGCTAGAGACAGGAGACAGATGACATTCATCCCATATTGCTTCCCATTTCTCATCTGAATCTACATTCCCAAAAGAGTGAGTTATCTCACAAATCTCCTACCTATACTTCCAATAGGCTTCTATTTTCTCAAATTTCTAGTCTTTGTTCTTCAATGCCCTTCTTAAATCAGAATTCATTTTGATTTTAGGATCAAAATCTTTTTGCTTAACATAAAAATTTTCCCATGGCTTGGCCTCCTCTAACGGCAAATCTGTCAATTCTATATATAAATCAAGAATATCTTCCTGAGGGTTTCTTCTATTTTCCCAAAAGGGATGGCCCTCATGCACAATTCTAGTAGCAAGCTTGTTATTCTTAACACATGTGGTTATGAAACTACTTGGGTCATATCCCCATTTATATTCAATTAGAAAGAAGCCTAGGAAAGCTAACTTTCTCAGCAACACATGCTCAGCATCTCTGACCTCTAGGGCCATGTTGTTTGTTACCCATGGAACATCATACATTTTCTTCTTTTTCTTCCCAGTGCCATATTCATTATCCACCATAGACACTTGCCTGGTGACCTCTAATAATGATAACCTAAGGGTCAAAATCTTAGGTGGCAACACTGGTTCTCCACTAAAACCATGGACTCTAATAATAGTATGATGGGATCCAAAAAAGTAATCACAAGGAATAGTGTGATTTGTCATAAGGCCTGAGACACTTGGAGTCAATCTATTTTTGACTAGCTCTGGGCTTAGATGAAAAAAAGTAGGGGCAACAAAAAGTTACCAAAATTCATATGGGTCACTAGTTTTAGATAAGATATGTGTCCATGCAGACACAAGAATGGTCCTATTATGACCAAAACTGGGGTCATACATATTTAGATGCATGTATTGGGAAAAGATGTCAGAGTTTTGATACAACATGAGGTGAAACAAATAAGAGGAATACTTGAAAACCCCTTTAGATTTGAAATGGGTGAGATGATGAACCTTTGAATATGTAATCTACTCAAAGAAATCTAGTCGATACTCTGAGACTTGTCAACAATTTTCAATCTGAAGAGAATGGCCATTTATTCTTCATAGACAGTTATATCCTCTTTCATTCTAAAATGAATGCCATCATAGATAGTGCCTCTTGACTGGCTTGTGAAAATTGTGCTCTTGCTATTGGTAGTACTAGTATAGTGTTATCATCATCCCCTAATTGTAATTATGATTTTAGAAACCTCAATTGATTATTAACATTTGCCCATGTTTTTTGCATTTTGGCAATGGTGGGAAATATGGTTGTCTTGTCATGATACAGGGCCAACATGTCCCTGATAGCCTTTGGTGTAATTTTCACCATGAATGGACCTTGTTATATGGTATTTGAGGGCACATGAAACAATTCAAAGCATATTTCAACCAAGTCAAGGCACAGATGTACACCTGGGATAATGAATTGTGCCAGTTGGGAAATCCATATCCTCATTACAAATGTTTCATATTGTCTAGGCTTGGCCCTCTGAATACATCTTTGATGTGCCACTTCTCTTAGAGCTTTGCTAGGCTTTTGAAGGATTGGGTCCATGATTCCATCTACAAAATCTTTCACCTTTGCTGAGTCATTTGCATAACCAACTTTAGGGACTCTAGCCTATAGATAGGTCTTTAAGGGTTGTGTAGGGGCCGAAGCATATGATTTGCTTGTGAGAAGCTTATCAATGGATTCATAAATCCCAGACCCTTATTGTGAAGACTATGATGCCTCTATATCTATATCTATACTTGGAAATAGTGAATTATGGTAACAGGTATGGAGCTTTGCAATAGGGAAGCACTTTCACTAAGCAGGCTTTGCTATGAATTGAAATTTATAGATAACAGGGATTTTCAAGCAGATGCAAGAATGTTTGAGACACTGTTAAGATTTAAATCTTGTTATGGGGTATTTAATGACCCATCAAGTCTCAAAAATGGAATTATTATTAGATAATCATTAGTAAATCTTATGAAATCTTCGTGGGACAGCGAGTCAGACACGTCATGAAATGGCTGTGTAAGGTACCTTGGGGAATTTTGGAGATTTGAGAGAGATTTAATGTGTCAAGAGTTTTGAAAATTTTGAAAAAGGATCTGAGCTATGGCCATGTGTTTAAAGAACACTTATTTAAAAGAAAGAGTGGGAAAGAAAAATAGGAAAACAAAACAACAAGGAAAGGGAAACTATCTAACTATAATACATTAAAGACACAGCTTAATTGAAATGTTTCAAGTAGATCCCATTCATAGGAATATCTTGAGGTTCACCCTCCATCATTTCTAGTTCAAAATAATTTTTTTGTTTACATGTGTGAATTTTATAGGGGCCAGTCCACAATGCTTCAACTTTAATATGTTGACCCGGCTTGGCAGCTCTTGCATCCCATTTCAAGCCTACTTCGAAATGGGGATTTGAAGTCCTTTTATCAAAGCAGTCTTTAATTATTTTATGATGCTTTGTTAATGAATCATGTGTTGCATCCCTCTTTTCTTGAACTTCTAAGAGTTTAGCAAGTCTGACCTGCATAGGGCCATTTTCCTAAATTTCAATCTGTTTTAATATCTGGAGAGTATGAATCTCCAAGCTTAGGGGAATTACAGTAGGTTTACCATAGACCAATTCATATGGGTAAATTTTTGTCACCTACTTAGGCATGATTATATCAGCCCACAGTGCTACATTAAGCACTTTATGCCACTCTTTGTGATGATCATCCCCTATCCTCTTAATAAGTCTAATCAGGGTCTTATTGGTTGATTCTGCCAAACCATTACCCTGAGGGTAATAATTCAAGGAATTTTTCAGATAGATTCCATGCTTTAGTGAAAATTTAGATACTTTATACCCTAAAAATGCTTTAGCATTATCTGAAATTATGGTATGAGGAGGCCCAAAGCGAGTAGTGATACTCCCTAGAAAGTCTAGGATCATATTTTCTATTGCTTCTTTGAGTGGCACTACCTCACTCCATCTGGTGAAATAATCTATGGTAGTTAGAATCCATTTGTGCCCCATACTCAACACTGGATTGGTCATTCCAATAAAATCAAGACCCCATTGAGCAAAGGGTTCATCAACAATTATAGGACTAAGAGGCATTGTTGCATTCCTTCTCATCCCCACATAATATTAACAAGATTGGCACTTTTTTACCAATTGATAACAGTCTGTAAATAACATGGGCTAGAAATAACCTACCTGAGTTATCTTCATAGCTATGGTCTTTGTAGAAAAATGTCCACCTGAGACTCCATGGTGCATTTCATGTAGTATTTTCTTAGCCTCATCTTTCTCTACGCATCTTCAAAGGATGCCTTCAGTATTTCTTCTAAAAAGAACTTGGTCAATTAAAATAAAATGGACTCCTTGCTGCCTATAATATCTTTTCTTGTCTTGAGAAAGCTATTTTTGGAAAATCCCATGTTTCATAAAATGGATCTTGTTTGTGACCCAGGAGTTTTGATCAAGTTCTTATATCCTCAATACAGTTTCCTTTTCTATTTCTTCAGGCATCATCTTTCCTATATCTTGAGCCATGTATTGGCACAACCCCCTACCTTTGACCATCGTAGTGGGTCTAACCTCTACATCATACTCAAGGATATTTGTTATCTAGTTTGCTCTTTTTTCAATAATTTCACCCTCTATAATGTATTTTCTGACACTTAGGTGATCTACAAGTATCAAAATCTTACTTCTTGATACCATATGCCTGAATTTCTTGAGGGATCTTACCATAGCATATGCCTATTTCTCCACAAAGTTGTATCTGGTTTCATACTCCCTAAGAGTCCTTGAGAAAAAGGCTATTGGGTGTTCTCCCTCTTGATCATCTTTCTATGTTAGGACAACAGAAACACTGAACTCTCCTCCATAAACATACATTATAAAAGGCTTAGAGAAATCTAGATTAATAAGTATTGGATCTATTGAAATTACTTTCTTGAACTCTTCAATGGCTTGTCTTCCTTTTGTAGTCCATTTGAACACTAGGCCTTTCTTCAACAAGAGTGTCACTGGTCTCACTAGGCCTATAAAGTCTGATATGAACTGACTGACAAAATTAATCTTCCCCAAAAAGGACTAAACTACTTTCTTATTTACTGGCAAGGGCAAGTTCATTATGGCTAAAACTCTCTCTAGATCTATAGAGACTCCTTTAGATACTATATGTCCCAATAATTTGCCTTGAGGCACTGCAAAGATACACTTCTTGGGATTCATGGATATTACAAATCCTTGACACTTCTTAAAAATAGATTCTAGATGATCAAAATGATCAACATTCTTGGAAAAAATAGTGAGATCATCAAGATAAATCAGGATGATTTTATTTATGAGTTCCCCAAATGCTACATCCATAACTCTTTGAAAAGTGGCTCTAGCATTTGATAGGCCAAATGGCATCTTGGCATATGCAAACATTCCCCATTTAGTAGTAAATGCAGTCTTGTGTTGGTCTTCATCAGCCAACCAAATCTTATTGTATCTAGAGAAACCATCTACAAAGAAAATCTCTCTGATCCAGCCATAATCTATAAAATTTGTTCCATATAGGGTAGGGGATAGTGATCTTTCAGAGATGCTTTATTTAGGTCTCTAAAATTCACACAGAGCCTTATGTCACCATTCTTTTTCTTGACTGGTACTAGATTGGATACCCAGGTTGAGTGTTTGATTAGAAAAATTATTTTAGAATCTAAGAGTTTCTGCAACTCATCCACCATTAGAGGTTCAATCTTTGGATTCACTGGCCTCTACTTCTATATGACTGGCTTAGATCCTTCAGTCAGTTCTATTTTGTGTTGAATGATGTCTCTATTATATCCATGAAGGTCTTCATATGTCCAGGCTATTACTCTATCATATCTTTTACACAAGTCAATTAGTTTTTCCCTTTCCTCTTGGGTTACAGAATTTCCAATCTTTAGTTTTCTCCCCTCACTCACTTCTATCTCAAAATAATCTTCTTTATTTACTTTAAACCTTTTCTTTTCTAGACTTAGATCTTCTAGATCAAATAGGTTTTCTAAAGTGATCAAGCCTTTGGGAAGCTTATTGGTCTTTAATTGAATAACTTGGTCTCTATATGCTTCTTCAATTTTGGGTTGCAATTGATCAGTAAATTGCCCTGATTATTGCAAAAATGAGAGTACCTGAGAATCATTTTCAAAGACTTGACAATTTTCATCATTATCTAGGATAGTCAGCCTTACTATAACTTTGACTGACTCATTGTTGACTAATAGACTAGTTTCTGGGTCAAATTATGAGCCAATTTGTGCCATCTTATCAGCTTCAAAATTTTGGGTTCTAAGAACTACTTCAATATTGAAAGCTTCAAAATATTCTATTAAGTCCCAAATTCTGTGTCTATAGGATTTCATCCTTACATTTTTGGCTATTGCCTTTTCTCTGATTTGTTTCACCACTAGTTCTGAATCTCCTTTTACTATCAGATTCTTTACTCCCTTCTTCTTGGCTAACATGAACCCATGTACTAAGGATTCATACTCAACATCATTATTAGTACAGGTAAATTGGAAATGGATAGCTCATAAAATTTTCTCACCATTTGGAGCTACAAGACAAATTCCTACTTTAACACCATTTTTACTTCTAGCCCCATCAAAATTTAAGGTCTAAATTTCTGAATCCTTTTCAGGTTCTTGAGTCTTTGGTGTTTCTTCCCTTAAAACATTTGGGATTTCATGATCTTCATCAAATATAACATAAGTGCCTAGACCAATAGAGTCATAATTTCTATATGGGTCACTTTGCATCATAACTAACAAATGGTTATTTTCCTCTTCTTGATCATGTTCAGTCTAGTCACCTAACTCTTCAAGAAAGACCCTTTCTTCCTTATTTAGCATAGCATGAGCTGCCTCTAATTTTGGGGTTGGTTCATTGGTGATGTTATCTTTAGATAGTGGCTTAGATAGTATTTTCATTTTTGAACCATATTTGGTTTTTAGGATGAGGTGATACCAATCAAGTGACATATATCCTCCTATCTTGGCTATGAAATCTCTAGATAAACATAGGCCAAATACAGGGGGTATATCTATGACTACCACATCTTGATTAAAAATTATATTAGGGAAAGTATATAATTAATATGGTAGCTATTTAATTCTCCCTATTGTTTGCACTAATTTCCCATCCAACTGCATAACTCCTCTAGTAAGTGGCTCATACTTTATTTTTAAAGCATCTGCTATTTGTTTAGGCATTACTATAGTACTGGCCCCTGAGTCTATCATTGCATTATGCAATAATTTCTTTCCAACTATCAAAGTCAAATAGAAGGGCTCTGGTTTGAATTTACTTACCTCTGTTGCATTGTTCAAAAGGGCTATTGTCTGTAGAGGAACTGTGTCTTTGAGCTTTTCTTTATCAACAAGTCCTTCTTTGGTGTCAGTATTTTTAGGCACTACTTGGCCTTGCAAAGCTTCTTGTAACAATGTCTTTTTCTTGGGAATAGCTAATATGTCCCATATTGACACATGTGTTGGGGTTCTCTTCAGCTGATCCACCACATTCACTGGTCCTGGTGTTTGGGTTCTTGGAAAATAAGGGTACCTTACTTTTTCTTGAACTTGTCTAGAAATTACTTGGTTCTACACTAACTGAGGCATTTCTTATCTAGCAGATATGTTTTGATGACCTTGAAATGGAGGATTCCCCATAACTTCATTATTTGTGACTTCAGGCTATTCCATCATCCTTCTCTTTGATCTGGTGTAGTAATATGATTGTACTACTGGCTTCTTGGAAGTGGAAGCTTCATTCAAGAATACTGAATCTTCATCTTCAACCCATAAAAACAAATCATGTTTATGGGCTATTTATTCTTCTTGTTGTAAGGACATCCCTTGCATCTAAGCCATCAGGACTGAATTTTGCATACCAGGGGATTGGTAGGCTTGAGTGTTAGAATTACTTGCAAATTGTCCATCCATTCTACTTT
The DNA here is from genome assembly GCA_037957365.1 of Torreya grandis. Taxonomy (NCBI): domain Eukaryota; kingdom Viridiplantae; phylum Streptophyta; class Pinopsida; order Cupressales; family Taxaceae; genus Torreya; species Torreya grandis. The sequence continues at coordinate 1,123,000 of JARHVA010001352.1, read as the reverse complement.
GCTCTACTACCTTTTATTGTAGATTACCCATGGGACAATCTCTGGGCATATGAACATTATTATAAGGGAAACACCATGCATTGGTGCCATCTGCATAATTATTCTACCCTTGAACAATCTCTTTATTTGGATTAGGGGGAACAATTTGTGAGGGTGTAGGGACTGCAACTAATTATTTTGCTGGCTGAGGGTTAGTTTTCCTTTGAGGACCCTAATACTAGTTTGGATGTGGTGGAAATATATTTCCTTGGTAGCCTTGATAATGGGGTTTAGGATAAGGATTTTGCTATCTTCTTATGTTAATTAACTCATTAGAAAATGTCCTTAAGATGTTCTTGATATCATCCATCTCAGATGACTGGGCAGAAACAAGTTTTTTAGCAGGTTGTTGAGGATATGTATACATAGACACAAATGGGGCTATGGGATTAGGGGCTTTTTGAGGCAAACGTAAGGTAATCTTTGGAAACATGGGCATGGGATGCCTTGGGGAAACTTTCCATCATCTATTAAATTATTTTTAGCTCTGACTACATAGTCATAAGCTTCTGGCAGAGTCTGACCTCCAAGTGACTGAATCATTATTGATATATCTAAATTTAAGGATTTAACATAAAAAACTATAGCCATACCTAGTAATGGTCTTGGTGTAGTAGGAATTCTTTCCCAAGTCTTTTTAAATCTTGAATTGAAATCAGTCATTTCTTCTTATGGTGCCCTTTTGATAGTAATCGATTGTTGCAACAAAGAAGATTTATCACCCTTTTCTTCAAATCTTTCAAAGAAAAGATCTCCAAGCTGATCTCATGTAGATATTGTATTTGGAGTCAAAGATCTATACCATTCTAGAGCCTTCCCTTTAAAAGAAGCTGCTAACAATCTTATAGCCACATTTTGTTGTGTGACTACATGTATTGCATAGACATCAGACACATCCTATAGATGTTCTTCAGGTGTTTTGAAATCTTTCCCACTAAATTTGGGCAGAGCTTTCAAGGAATTTAGTGTAATAGGATCCCAAGTGGCTGGTGGTACTAGGAGAATCAGAGGACTTCCAGTGTTCCAACTTGCATAATTCCTTGGGGGTATAGGTGCTCCCATGTTTACTCTTGGTATTGCTATAAACTGATTTACTCTTCTTCTTGGACTAGTTATTAATGGTGGTAAAATAATACCTAGATTTATAGTAGATTGAGATCTTGTTACTGGTCCATAGCTCTAACTCCTTGTAGCTCTCTAGTTCATATGGTCTTGAAAGAAACTTCAAGATGGTGTCCCACCAGGCATGCCAAAAACTTCCCATTGTTGGTGTTAGAAATAGCGTAATTCTAACCATCAACAGATATTATATTCAAGTTTTCAGTACATAATGATTTTCATGAGGTATTTGAGTGTGATACATGACATAATTTTACAAAAAAAATATATATATATATTTCAAGCTTCCTTTTTTACCCAAAAATCTTGCTAAGTTGGAAGAATCTCCTCATTCTTTGTGAACACTTCAACGAGTTGTATCTATCCACAAGATCTCTACCAAGTTAAGCTACATATCATATGCATGTTTTGATAAACACTTATACTTTGCATTATGTTACATTAAAATGTTATTTCTAACAATGCTAATGATATATATGATCAATCTAGACTAGTTTCATTTGTTACATGTTTCTTTCTTACTTTCTTACATAATAAGATAAAGCTTGTTTGATTATTGCATGTGGCCATTGGCTTTGTGTCTAAAACATATAAATTTTATTGTTTATATGGCATCATCATGCCATTTTCATGTTTCCCTTTGCTTCATGTTTTTATTAAGCATTCATATGTCCCTTGTATGTTACCTTTGGGCCTTATATGTAGCATTATATGAAAATTATGTGGCATTGCTTGTTAATATGGTGCCATGATTCATATGATGAATTAATTATATTATCTACTTTACTCTTGTACCATAATACATATCATGTGCATGATACTTATGAGATTCATTATTATATTTTTTGAACACATGTTTCATATATAATACAAATAATACATTCAATACTATGACGAAATAAACTTCAAATATGATGCTACATGATTACATATTTCATAATTATATTTTGAGATAAGTGACTTAAAGTCTACATATCTCATCTCAAAATGAGGGAATCATAATGGACTTGTCTTGATAATTCAAGTCCTCATGAGCAATAAATTTTAGATTTATGAAACTATATAATTTTTAAAATACAATGTCATTCATATTTTTTTATATTATGAGGGCATGTGCACTCATTCTTATAGTAAAAATTCAAATAAATTTTATTTATATTCATCATCACATGTAAAAGTAGTTACAATTACAAGCTACAAGTTTCAAAACACTTACAATAATCAAATGGCATTATATACCAATTCAATACAGATAGATACAGGGGGCATGATATTCATTCATGTTCATGTTTCTACATTGAAAATTTCAAATTTATCAATTTTCAAAGGGATAAAGTTTTAGATATAATCTAGATCCATCTTTGGTGGTGTGATTTGTCTTATTTTTCAAGTGGGGAACATTAGAATCTAATGACACTTAATGTACATAGTTGTGCTTTTTAAATAGTATTAAGCCACATTTGGTGGTTTTATCCTTTCAATTATTTTATAGATTACTCTATATATTTATATGAGAGGTAGAACATACAATATTTCCAACTCAAGAACTTTCAAAGGTTTTCATTTGATATTTGGTCACTCTCAATTCACCACAAGTTCAATATTTCTCCAAATGCTTCAATAAAGGGGCACACATTTATCCAATTTCAAGTTAAAATATAATTATATTTCACTCTTTTAGGTGTATACTTTCCTTTCTCTTTTTTCAAATTTAAAATTTCAAGTTTCAGATTTTTAATTTTCAAATATTGATAATAACTACTTTTAGTGGCATTGTTGAAGGTTTTGCATTAAGGTATATTGTACAATGAAGATTCAAATCAAAATAAAAAGTATGTAATACACTTATGTTTTAATTAAATTTAATATATTTATTTAATTTATTTACTATAATAGAGTGGGGGTATATGTATACACTCAAAATTAATCATTAATCACTTCACAATGTTTAATATTGACATCCTTACCATGCTTGGCCCATTCACCATTCCATTGACTTGAAATCACTAAGATAGCCTTCACTATTCCATTTATTTCCTTTAAAATCACTACAATAATCATTAAATAATATATATTCTACTTATATACTAATATTAATGAGATCCTAGTAGTCATTATATTTATAGGACAAGATTGCACTAAGTAGACATGACCGTATTACAATTTTATCCCCCACACTCCAATGGTAATTTTTTAAATTTGAAATATTGCATATTCCCCTCCCAAACTTTTATCACATTAATTTTATTTAAATATTTAAAATATTCATATATATAATCATGTCAATGTTTTTCAAAGTATCATCTATCAATCACTTGGTAATTCTACTACACATTGAGAAAAAGAGCACTAATCCTTCCAATTCAAATTCTAAAGCATTATAATAGTCATAATAAAAGTATGAAATTGTTTTATTGTAGGTAAAGGATACTCATTTTCAATAATTCAATCCAATATATCTAGTTACATTCATATGTAAAATATAAATATTTACACACAATCTTAAAGGGAGAACTACATCAACTTGAGGCTCTTTAGAGCTATGTAGGTAACACTCAGATTACATAGGGTTTTTTAAGGATATATTGATTATTACCCTTTCCCAATCCTGAAATTTATATTTAATTTCAATTGTGTTTATTATACATGAGTTATGTTTTTTTAGGTATTTTGCATGACAAATTAGGATAGAGTGTCAAAAAGTAAACCTTCATAGACGTGCACACACCCAAATCAAAAATCAATTGCATATCCAATTAGGATGTAGTGGTAGTGAGACCTTATCATCCTAATAAGGCCTTATCCTAACATATTCTAAAACACTATTTTTGGTTGTGACATAGTTCAAGGGTTGTTACAACCAATTTATAGTAACAATCAGCCTACACAATTAGCAATAAATCATATCTAAGCTAGATTTGCATATATTTTGTTAATTTACTATTTATATCTCATTTTTTATTTTATAAATTTTGTATTTTACATTCAAATATGTATATTTATGAAATATATAAACCAATTTTCAATAGTTTATTTATTCTTTTCATTTAATTATTAAATAAAAAAGAACACTAAATATTCTAGTGAACTTGTATTTTATTTATAATAGTGCTTATTATTTGCTTGACTTTTATCCTAAGATTTCACATAAATTTATGAAAATTATCAGTACTGATATAAAATAACCTTAAACATTGGATATGCATCTAAAACCATGATCCAATCTTCTTCAACCTTGGATTTAATCTGAAACTGAACAAATTATCTTATCACCTCAAATAACATCTAACATTGAAGCTCCTTTCGACCTCAGCTTTAATTTTTTTGATATATATACACAATATATTAATTTTTATTTGATATTTATTTTACATTTGTTTGTTGCTTGTTTTTATAATTTGTTTTCCAGTAGTTTTAAAACTACTTATTTATTATCATTATAGGTTAATAAGTGATACATTTTATAGAAAATGTGGTGTGAGGGGTACTACTCCTATGCTCAAACCATTGTAGATCACTATACATAGATTTTAGTTTCCATGTAGCTCATGATATATTAGAAACACCTAGTATCCCTTGTTTATGACATAGAAAGCCTCTTTTAGTTATATTATTTATGGTGCACCTAAGAGAAGCATATCACCCATGTTACTTTCACCATACCCTCAGAGATGGGATAGTGGGATACATACATGATTTAGCCCCTATATCTAGTGATCTAAAATATTTATTTGACACTAATATGTGAATGAGCAAGTATATTTTATAGCCCACATAATCATTCAAACCCCTTTATAGATCACCATTCATACCTTGATTTTTATAATATTGTATTCATAGTCCTTAGATTTGTTGATTCATAATGGGTTCAATGAATACAAGTATCTCTCATATGTTGAATAAGATTATGAAATTCATTTTTGTATCATGTATTACCTTTTATCATCTTATTCACTATGTTAAATCATGGATAATATATAAATCAAATAAAGAGGATAAAATGTATAAAATAAACCCTTGATCCCTTTTCAATTCTTATTGTTGTAATATTACATCTTATAATAATTCTCCTAAAAATTTACCATCATCACAAGATATTTTAGTCACCATTTGGGGAAAATATTGTATGAATATTTCACACAATATTGAATGAATAGGTCTTGGGTATAAATAAGATTCCACTTCTTGTGAACAAAGTAAAGTCAATCCATCTCTTAAGCTCATACATATTGTTAATACCTAGTGTCATAATATCTAATTTGAGTTACTATCACAACTAAACACCAAAGATCATGTGCAAAACCTTTCATGATTCCTCCTCCTCACCCACAACCTACCTCTATTAATCAACCTATTTTAATAATTTTTCCAAGGCTCATATTCAATTCCCATGTTCATGTTATTCAAACTAGAAGAGAGAAACCACCTTTACCTCCCCAACACAATAATATTACTCACAGTGTTCCTCCTCTACCTCTTCCAAGGAAAGTTTCTCAATTCAAGGGTTATCATCTCATTGACCAACTACTTAAACTCTAACCAAGATTTACATTCTATAAGTATGAAAGAAAGCATCATTTTACATGGATATCTTATATGTAATGTTGTGAAGTACCACTATTCCTATGGATACACAACCAAATTCATTTTCTTCTATCATAAATACCCTCAAGGATATTGTTAATAATGTTACTTTTGATAAGGAATGTATACCTCTGAAGCATATCATCGAACCAAATCTTCTATTATTCATTCAAATTCAAATACATGGAAAACTATTCAAACGTGCATTGGGTAATAATGTTTTTAGATTAAATACTTGTTTTTATGACTTTATACATAAATTTGGATTTAATGAGGATAATCTCCAAAAATCCAATCAACCTATACATGGATTTGGTAGCACTCCAAAATAAATATTAGGTATTATAACATTGTGTTTACTACTAGGCCCTAACCTGGTATCTATTATGTTTTAGATTAAGGTAAAAATAGGTTTTGAAGGGACCCCGAAACCTTGAACAAAAGGAGAAAGATAAAATAGTAACGTCCACAGGCAAAGCCTAAAACCTACTTCACCGAAGTAACAAAACCAAGTTACAAAGACCAGAAGCTAACAAATGAAAAACCAAAGATAGACCCCAGGTTTTACAGAGACCTGAAAACTCCATAGTAAAAAGAGTTCAAAAAACCAGGTACGTTGTGCATTATGAAGGTTTGACCAATCATATGTAGATTAATAAAATGGTTAAAAATTGACTATGTTTTCATTCATAATGACTCTGTATAGAAAGGTGTTTAAGGTAATTGCGTGATAAAAAAGGGTGTTGTGATGGGTATGGACACTTAAAAAAGACCTATAGATAATTTTTCATGGGTCCATATATCATAGCCAACTAACAGAACCAACTAAAAGAACTAGGAACTATTCTTCTAGTTCCAATATCATCTTCACTGCTTCCTTACCTTTCACAACAGTGTCTTGGATGGCAGCAGTCACCTGTGTAGATCCCTCTTGCATTGCTTTCTTTCTTGAGCTTTATCTAGTTCTCTTGCTAGGCCCCTCCAAAGTTTTGATTTCCTCATTTGCTCTTTTTCCAATGTTTACAGCAACATCACAAATGCTAGAGGTTACCTCCTCCATATTTGTTCTGCTTTCCTTTATGAGTTTCCTTAGGTTTTTCTCATAATCTTTGAGTTTTATGGGAATATCCCTCATCTACTTTTCCATGTTATTGATTTTGTTCCAAACTGCCTCCTATTTACCCTCTATTATTTCCATTTTCCTATTGATTTCCATTATCTCCTTATATGTCCATAAATTGAATTGAAGAGTAGCATCAGCTTTGCAATTGGCCAATCTAGTAGGTGGGTACCTTTCGTCATTCTGCCTTTTGTCACTCCAGTCTTCTGTGTTCTTTTTAGGACTGCTTCCAACTTCTTCAATATAGTCCTCCATTTCCATTCATTTATGTTCCTTTGTTTCAGTAGGGCTTACATTTTGGTTGCTTACTTCCTTTACTTGAGCTCCCATTTCCAATATTTGGTTAGCGACCTGAACTAGATTTTCCTTTTCATTAATCAAATAAGGGTCCACATCAGGATCATCTAGATCTTTATCGATTTCCTCAAACACTTGCTGGTTTTCCCCAGACTCATGGTTGCTATTTTCAAACTTTTCCTCTATAGTGACTCCTTATTTCTCATTCTTATCTTGCACTTCTTCTTCCTCACTGGAACTTGAATGCCCACTTTATGTTCCTCCCTCTTCCTCCAGACTCTCCTCCCTAGTGTTTTCAAAACTTTCCCACTCTGTTTCCTCATCAGCAGTCTGGTTATTGAAGCTTGGGAGTTTGAATTCAGCTTTTTCATTCCCTTTTACTATTTCTTTCTTGTTACTCCGTAGGTCCTTATTTTTTCCTGAATAAGGATTATTTACTATGGCCTTATTCTTGCAATGCCCTTCGATTATAAGAACTAACCCCTCATGCAGGATGGGATGAGATTCCTTTTTCCTATGAGCGAACAGACTTTGGAGCAAGGAAAAATGCAAATAAAAAGGAAAGGAGATTTTTACTTTGTGTTTGAAGTGATTGAGAAATACAAAGTGAAATTTGTGGACTCTTTTACTTCTTCCATCAAGTATGAAGTACTCGTGGATGCAGCATAAGACATCCCTCTAGATGCCCTTAATCTGCTCCAATTCAAAAAAATCTCCACTTTTTTCAGCTGCTGCTCCTCAGCATCCATTTTAGGGAATTTGCAAAAAGCCTCATTAAAAATGTTGGTCTGCTTTGAGAATTTTATTCCCTCCATTGGAAGCCCCGTCACCTCCACTATGAATTCCTCAGTTAGATTCACCATAATGCCATGCAGGGTAACCCTATCATCAATCCAATTTTTGAAAAAATCCATTGTAATATGGGGTTTTGAGCCATGAAGCTGTTTCATGTAACTCACAACCTTTCCTCTCTGAAGGATCTTCCAGACATATTCTTTTGCTTTCCACTCTTCGCAATATTTGGGTTCCTGCTTCCTTGGTTATCCTTTCCTTTTACGAGCCATACGAATCTCCTTTAATGCCTGAACCCTGTCAGCTAAACAATGAACCTGACTATTACCAATTTGGAACATAACTCACTTATTTTTTGGCACGTTTTGAATCCTCCTCATGTACTCTAGAAAATTTCTATTTAATGAGTGTAAACCTTCCTTCGTGGATCCACTCCCCCAAATCATTAGTTTTTTATTCTAGTCTGATCTCTCCCTCCTTAGCATGAATTGCATCATGATGAATGAGCGCTCTAAGATCCATGTTCTTGTTTAATGTCTCCTGCCAACTCACCTTGTGTCCTGCTCAAACTGCATAATTTGTTATCCAATCAACAACTCTGTTTGCTTCACGATAAGTATGGGTAATAGTGACTTTCTCAAAAAAATTAATTAAAGTTTTCATTTCCATCACCATAGCCTCTATTGACCATGAGACATAATTTCTATTATTTAATATATTTATGATATTCAAGGAGTCCCCTTCCAACCATAATTTAGAATATCCCAATTCAACAGCTAGCTTAATGGTTTGGAGGGCAGCACAAGCTTCAGCAATATGGCAGTTTGACTTACCAATGAGAATTGTAATAGCATTGATTACGTTTCCCATATGGTTTCTTAAGACTCCTCCACATATTGCATTCCCTGGGTTCCCTTTAGCAGCTCCATCAAATTTCCCTTTGATCCACCCATGAGGGGGGACATTCCAAGTTACACCAAGTCTAGGATTTTCATTTTTTACATTAGACTTTTCTGATCTTAAAGGATTATCAATTTGAAAGGTAGGATTAGGATACCTTTGCAATGAAAAATTCTCCTTGATGGCTCTAATGATGTTCTGTCCCACCACCATCCTGGAAGTTATTTACTTCTAAAAATTTAGTTATTTCTTTCTTTCCATATTCCCCACCAAATATGGGGAAGAGTTAGTTTCCATAAAAAAAGAACATCAAGATTCTTAGAGGGACAGTACCAAATTTTAAAAGATAGATCCACACTTTTATGTTGAATCCATGCAATACCCCAAAGATTGAGGATTTCTTTCCAAACTAGCTGCGTAAAGGAATAGTTCACAAACACGTGATCTCTATCTTCAAAACCTTTTTTACAAAGAATACACATGTTCACTATATTTATTCCTCTTTTCTGTAAGTTATCAAGAGTCAAGATTTTATTTTGGAGAAGGGTCCAGAAGAAGATTTTGATTTTAGGGATGAGTCCCTTGATCCAGGCCTGTGTCCACAATGGTTGGTTGTTGTTTCCCTTTGAAGTAAAAATGGTAGAAACTTTAAGTTGTCCGCTAGGCTCGTCATGCCAAACAATCTTATCTTCAATATTAGAATAGAGGGAAATAACATTGAGGGATATTTAAATATTATTGAAATCTTGATCAATATCATTAAGGTTCACCCATGAATTGTTCTGCCAGTATTGATTAACCATTATTCCATATCTTTGCTTACATCGGTCAATTACTTCTTTATCTTGGAATTATTCTATCAAAGGGATTTCTTCTAACCAAGCATCCTCCCAAAAATTCACCTTTTTCCATTACCTACTTTCTAGGAGCTTCCTTTTTCTAAGATTTGTTTAGTACCCTGAACTGCCCCCATATGGAAGATGGACGGGTTACGTCAGGGTAGGAAAAGAAATCAGAGAGGGATTTTGCATTAAATAAATACTTATTCTTCCATATCTAGTATCTATTATGTTTCAAGTCATTATAAATCACAATATAATATAGTCTTAAGGCAACCTTGGATTCATGTGATGGAATATATAATTTATACATTCCATAGATGCATCAATTTTTTACATGATATACATGAGTGTAAAATTCTAGTTGATGATACAAATTTTGATAATGTAAAATGACATAATCACAAAATGATAAGGTATCCATTATACCACCTAAATAATCAATGATAATGGCACAAATTCATACTTAGTGTGTGAATCAAATAATGTTAATGATATCCCACAAGTTAATCAAATTCTTGAGAAAACAAAGGAGCCTATCAAGCAGGCTATGTAAAAAGTCAATATTTCTACACAAATATAAGAGCTTATCAATAAAAATAAACAAGCATGAATTCCAATAAAAGTATAAGACCCTATTATGAAATTATCATTATGGGTTAATTTTAAAGATTCCTTTTTTCAGATATATGACTACTATAGTAGTGATGATGATGATACACCTAAACTTACTAATGATCAACTATGCAAGTTAAATTTTAATCCCATTAATAAAGATGAATATTTATCTCATTCTTTATTTACATCTATTAGATTAGGTGAATATAGAGATATTTATTCTATACAAAATAAGGGCAAGGCACCCATTTCAAATTAAGTAGGTCTACAAAATAATTCAAATATTTGTAATATTATATTTTTAATTTAAAATTGGATTGATGTGACACTAACCCTTAATTAGATAAAACTAATATAATACTAATTTGTATGTAAATTTATTTAAATAGGTATAAAATATATTTTTGAAAAGTATATTTGTGATTAATAAGTTAAATAATCACAATGAGCAAAGTAAAGAGATAGAGAAATACTTATCTTTGTTTTGGAATACTTACCTGATATGTGTAGTTTGAAAAATAATTGAAGTCTATGTAAACTAATTATAACTTGCATGTTTTATATTTTGGAGACTATTCTAATCTCAAGAAAATATAAATTGACTTATACATGTATGGTAATTGATCATATCCCTATTGGATGATTTTGTCCCATAGTAGTGAAGCCCTAAAATTGGTAGGAGAGGTGCAGAGGCATTAATAATGTTCATTTCCACTTTAACAATATTTATTTCATGTGTTCATGTACCTAAAATATCAAAACCTATTGCCTTCACACAAAAAAAATTTAAATCAAATACAAAAGGGGGAATGGGTAAGGGGAATAACTAAGATATCTTTAAAAAAACCCTAGAATTTGAGTGTTGTCTACATATCCAAATGGTCTTAGGCCGATGTAGTTATCCAACATACATATGTGTGTGAAATGGATATATATATATATATATATATATATATATTCTCATTTTCCTAGTTTACTCTTGGCATAAGCATGTAAATGTAATATTACTTCACAATATATCTCTAACAATTTAGTATAATTAGACATGTAACTTTGAATAGCTATTGAAAATATGAGAATGCTTGTATTTAATTCCTTATAATAAGTTTTTTTATATATGTATTCTTATAATTTGAATTAAAAACTTAATGGTGCACACAAAGGACCCAAAAAAACATAAATGGTATTCAAAACACTTGAAAGGGGACTCAAAGAATTAAAACAGTTCTTAAAAAATTAAAAGAGGACTAAAAGACATAAGAGGGGCTCAAAGAATTCAAAAGAGGACTTAAATACTTAAGAGGGGACTCAAAGAATTAAAAAGATGACTTTAATACTTAATATGGAGACTCATAATTAAAAATGGGTTTATCAAGTTATAAAGGATCATAAAGTAAAAGGGGAAATACAATAAAATCATAATATAAATTGTGGAAAATATAATAAAAGTCATAAATTAAAATAGAGAAATATAGGTAAAATGCACCATTAAGTGTTTAATTATTATCAAAGACTTGTATAAATAAAGTAATTAAAAATACATTAAAAATAAGTGTTTTTCCAAAGTTAGGTGTCTAAAATTTACCTCCCCCTTTAATCTAGCATTTTAGTGAAAGTAAAAATACTAGATGAAAGGGAAAAGGAAAATGCAAATCTCATGTAAATAGTTGTTGTGTAGATGTATTATATGCCATGATGATCCAAAGTGCTCCTATAAAATCATATGCAAGTATTTATATGCAATTATTATTTAATTAAAAATAAAAGATATAACTATAAATGAAATACTATAAATATTAGTCAAGGAACAATTACACATGTATTCAAGTCATGGAAAAGTTGTAATGCCATGGAGAAAAAGAAGGGACTTGTATAACCTATTCATTTTGTGGTCAGGGAAATGAATAAGATTTCAAGTGGAATTGTGATGGTATATAACCATTAAGGTATGCATATACCTGAATATGCTAACTTTAGTAAATATTCTTTGGATAAATGTGTTCTTATGTTAAAAACTAGATAATCAGGGGTGATCAATCCCTAATTTTGAATTTTACTTGTATAAAAAAATAACACACATTGAGGGGTATAGAGACATTAATTTACCTCAAATTACTCTTTGTAACTCCAAGACATGAAATGGGTTGAAATATGAAATGGATTCACAAACATAATGTTGGAGTGCACAGTAATCTTCAAGTCATGTACTATGCACCTTAATTGTAGATGGTTTATGATTTCAATTGTCACTTTGTTCCTAAATACCTTGTCAAAAGAGAATGTATGTCTTCCATGCCCTTAACATATATATAAATAGTATATATTATATGCTACAAAATTTTAGTATGATCTTTGATTTTTAAAATAGTATAGTAAACATGAATTGGTATTAGACCCCATTGTGATAATTGTAGAATTTGAAACTATATGTAAATGTTTATTGTAACTTCTATTTGAAACTTTAAAATTGTGAGAATTTTTAATTTTATCCTCAAAATATAATTTCTTATGCATGGCATATTCCCATATAATATATACCAATAACTAAAATTTGATCCATTTTTATTTCTTTGAAACTATAAAGTATGCCACTAATTGAGTTTTTGCACCTTTTGCATCCTTTTATAACTATGATGTGTAGTATTTTTGAAATTTGTAATCTTTGATTTGTGATTATGACTAAATGTATATGGTTAATAAACCCATTAATATACCAATTTATAAAATTTTAAGGTAAATTGTGACATGATAAGTGGTCAAATATCAATCTATATATTTTGCTCCCTATTTCCCCCCTTTTGAGGTGAAAAATGAGAGTAGAAAATCGATTAGATTGAAAGATATAGCAAGTGATAAAATTTTAAAATATTACATATTATTTTTGTGATTTATTTTCATATTAGTCACAATAGAGTATAAGTGATAGACTAGTAAATAGTCACATTCCATTATTAAATAGAATTGTTAAAGGTAATGATGCTTTTAAAGTGTAAAATTTGACCCATTTTTCAAGTTGGCATTGGTAACTAATTAACATTATAATTTATAATGAGATGTCATGCATGTATTGATATAATTCATGGCATGGTATTTTTATTAATATAACTTGAGATATCACTTTCTAAAGCTTTGATTTGTTGATAGTATTAAGTGTGCACTAGGCATAGTAATTGATATTGGTAAAAAAATAACTAAAATAGATAAGAGGGTGAAATTTTAATTTCATAATTTAATTTTCACTATTGAATTGATTGAAATATAAGCTCTAAGTGTTTTATATGCCTATTCAGTGACCTACATTACCATTTTTATTTGAGCACTTGCAAACTATGATTGAGATAGATATGGTGGGGGATTTGGTATGCATCTAATTTTCCCTAGTTCAATGTAAAAATGTTGTTTAGTAATTGTTTTATCAAATTCAGGAATTAAGAGATATAAAATCCTAACTAGATAAGCTTATGCATAAAATTAATATGTTATAGATATTTAAAAAATGACACAAATTGATTTGAAACTTGTTAAATTTAGAAATATGTTAAAAATAGAAAGCATCAAATAAATACAACTTAGCTAAAAAATAGGAATGCATGACTAAAATTACAAATATGAAATCAACTATGATACTGTATAATGATATTTTGAATTATGAATAATATTTTGCTTAGATTTAGGATAAGGCCTTTAGAATTGGATATGGGTAGCCTACATTGGTGTCCTTAGCACATCTCAATGTCCTATGAAGGTTTGTTCTCTATGACTGATGTGACATTTTTACTTGACTTGTTGTAGACATTAAATCTAAATTATATAGAACCTCAATATTTTACACTTGGAAAATACCTATCACGCTTGTACCCATCAATTCTTAGACCTTCATGTTGTTGAAAGGCTCACATACACTATCTCTCTATGCCAAATTGTTTATCTCTTAGTCTAACTAGTGTTATTATGATGACTTAAGCCTTCTATTATTTCTCATAATTTTATAAACCTACTTCTATTATGCATCTACAAGTTTTAGACCTATACATTTTTTCTAGCTTCCTAAACACTTACATCCCAGTCAGACACATACATCAATATAAGTGTTTAATGCCCTAAATTCATCAAATTTAAAATTATACCATGTCCCTATGGTAAACTTAACGGATTTAATGTGGTATATTTCCCTAAATCATTTGGTATATATGCATGATTAATCCTCATTCATCTACTACCCAACTATTTCATACATCTCACAAGGAAACTTTCCAAAAGCATTCAAGTGAGAAAATATTCCCTATTATTTCCTTTTTCAATATCAATCATAGGGACATCCCATCTATAGGTTTGAAGTGTTTAAGGAGTAGACTGTGAGTCATATTTTCCAAGTTATAAGCTAAGTCACTATTTTACTTATTTTGCACATATTATGCCCTTGTGCACACATAAGCCAACACATTAGGGGTAAACTACATCAATTCCTTGACCTATTAAGATTAGTTCCTATGGAGGCAACACCCACTAAAAGAAGGGTCAATGGGGTCAGATCGACATCATGAGCGTACTAACCCATTTTTTCCCCAATGTCATTATGAAGATGAAGAGTTAGGATTTTGATGATTTAATAGGAGCAATAACCAATTATCTAGATCTGAAATCTCTAGAGAAAAGGCAACACAAAACCCTAAATATTTCATAGATTTAGTAAGTATTCCATAATAGACACTTATGTAAAAGTTAGACAAATGTTTTAACATAACCATCCAAGGTCAATGCAAGTATTTGATGCCACATAGGTCAAATTTCTAAAATTCAATGACTGATCCAAAATCTAAATTGGTCTATTTCCAACCTACTCCACATTAGATCCACATGCACATTATAAACCAACTTATTACTATTTTTTTCCATTTATTTCAATATCAATCACTAGTTGTACTTACTACTTTTATCATATTTTAGTATTTAAATTTAAAATATTATTAATCTAAGTAATTAATTTGTCTATTATTGATCTATTTATCACCATTGTGCTTATTCATTTTTATATTTTTAATCCTATACTATATTGACCATTTCAATTTTAGATTGAAATTATGGTGAACTTGATCTATATGAGTGTCTTTTTTTCTATTTCATAGGGTTTTTAGCCAACTAAGGTTTCAGATATGTTGTAATTTTTCATTTCCTTAATATATTATTTTTCATGCAACCTAGGCATATCCATAGATTAGGTGTTGTGCCCATTGAACACATTGAGCATCTAGGGTTTCCTAATTCTTAGTTTCTCATTTCTTATTTTTGTTTTCCAAGGATTCAAACTTTAAAAATCATATTTCATTTTATATAAATATGTGTATCATGGATACATCTATAGCCTATGTTGGGCTCCAATTTGTCATTATAGTTATGGTTTTTTATTATAATTAATTAATAAGACCTATCATTCAGTGAAATAATAAAATATTCCAATATGATGAGATGGTTTTAAATCAAAATAAACACTTAAAAACTCTTCATAACTCCTTTATAAATACTATAAAGTTGGTATCTAGATGCCAATGTGTATGCTCTTAACCATTTTTTCCACCTAGATATTATTCAAATGATAGATACCATCCCACACCCATTATTTGCCCATAGCTTATATTAGATTTTATAGTCCATGTTTTCACTACTCAAAAATTTAAAGGTGTCCAACCTAATATGCCACACGTTAATATACAAAAGGTGGCTCCTAATCCAAAACTTGTGAATAAATATAAAGGCTATGACCTTGTTGACCAATTGAGAAACACACATGCTAAGGTCTCAATACTCAAACTTATAAAATAATCCACTATCGATAAGGATATCTTAAATGAAGAATTTTTTTATACCTAAGTTTCAAGTGATATTGAACTAGCTTACTTTGTGGATATTATGCAAGATCTCAAAAACATTGCCAAAATTATTAATTTTTATACATCATATTTACCATATGAATATGTTATTGACCAATATTTGCCTTTGTTCATATAAGTGAATATTTACAATAAGGGAATAAAATGGGTGCTTTTTGATTATGGATTAATCCTAAATATTTGTATCAAAAATTTCCTCACCATCATGGGTATTATTACCAACATCCTTTAAAAATTAGTTATGCATATCAAAGGGTATGATAATTCACATAGTCCTCCAATTGGCCAAATCACATTCAAACCACTTTTTAGGTAATGTATCAATCATTACATTATAATATATTTTTGGGTAGACCTTAGATACATATAATAGAGGTCTTCCTATCTACTTTACATTGATGTGTAAAATTCATTTATGATGGGATCTTATTGATAATGCATGTCTATGATGAACCCTTCAAATTATTCAAAATGATACATTCTGATATAGAGGGAATTCTCATAGTGGTACCACCTAAATAATGTATTCCTCTTGAGAATATCAAAATGTATGAAATGGGTGAGTCAAGTATAATGACTCCATACTCACCTTTAGATTTACTTTGCTACTTAGCTCTTCCCCACCTTTTTTGGGGCATATGGAAATTTAGGAATAATTTCATATTCAAAAATAAAATTGTTTGTTAGACAACCACTAATTATATTATTTTTAAATCCATCAAATAAAATAGGTATCAGTTCACACCCAAAATGAAGTTTCTCCTTCCTGAATCAGTCACCCCCATCTTCAAAAATTGGAATATTTCCTCTTCAGTGAGTGACTAGCTCTTGAAGGTGGATAGATCACAATTTAAGTGGACTAAACCAAGTAGACCTTGGCTAAAACTAAACTTTGATGGGGGAGCCAAAGAAAACCCAAGTTTAGCTAGTAGAGGAGGACTCATCAATATCTCTAAAGGTATATTGATGGTGACCTATGTTGGTCCCTTAGAAGTGCAAAAAAATCATGAAGCCACATCAGCCCTCTAAGGCATCCAACTAGTATTTATATTAAAATTGAATATTTCATTGTCAAAGGGGACTCTTTAAACATCTTTAATTTCTTATTGGGTAAAACTAAACCCTCTTAGTCTATCTAAAGAGAGATTGAGGATGCCAAAAGGAATCATCAATAATTTAAGGATGTTTCAATATCACATATTTATATAGAAGGAAATAAAGGGATGGTTGGACTAGCCAATATTGGTGTTCTCATCCCCTCTTTTAACTAATAGTCAAATTTTTAGGAACTAAAAATCCACATAATCACAATCATTTTGAATGATGTGGCAAGATTCACAACCCCTGGAAGGGAGGGTAATCTAATGATGGTTGGTGATAAATTAAAATTTTCACAACCCATGGAACCTTAGTAATGATATCAACACTCATTACAAGGCAAGAAAAATAAGCTCAAATTGTGGGAGAAAAGTACTAAGTACCAACACCATTAATGCATTGTTCATGCTAGATATTGAACAAGTGAAGTTCAAGGTGAATCTGAATTATAGCAAGTCCCTAAGGAGGAAAAAATGTTCAGTCATGGGAGGTGATCAAGATAGAATCTAACCCATTTCATACACCAAATACAAGGAAGACCTAGTTGTGTGGTATAAACTCTCAAAGTGAGGACTTGCCTAATTAATGCTTAGAATTATTGGTTCTAAACCTACTATATCCAAGGATTTAATAAGGGGTTAGGAGGAATGAGTAATCAAAATGAGATCCCTACATATAACCATTATCAAGTAAATCATTGGTGAGGTAATGAACATGGATTTTGAGGGAAATAAGGCCTTTAAGGATAAAAACATGAGGAGGAACTGATGGAGAATTTATTTAAAATTGATAAGTGAATCATTCCTAAGCTTAAAGGTTTTCCCATAGCAGAGCTATCAAGGAAATGGCCAAAAATTTACCTCCAAATCATGAAATACATCACATTGAATGGTAAGTACACAGTCATTTTCTCCCATCATTTCCTAATTATGAATCAATTTAAAGATCATAAAAATAGTCTCCTCTATTTATTGTTGAAATCTTTGGAGGCCACTATGAATTCCTATGATTTGAACAGAGCCTCATCTCTTTAATTGTCAATAGGGGTGATCCCTTGTAGGGAACAGACATGGCTAAATCCATTAAAGTGAATAGAAATGAGTAAGATTTAGAAGATATTATTGAGGAGGAAAATGGAACTCAAGAGGATGAGAATTCTCTAGAGTCCCAGGAGGTTGATTCCTCAAATAGGTTTACCACCCCTATTGAGAAAGATGATAAGAGTAAAGGAAAATTCAAGGTAAAAGAAACCTTAAATGAGATTGAGGAGACCCCTAAGACCACCCTAGGATGGAAAGGGGAGATTTTAAAATAAATTAAAATCTCTTATCCCCTACTCTTAAGAGAAAAAAATATTAGAATTTGAATTCAGCATGGAGAAGATGGAGACAAAACTCTCCATGCAACAATTTCTATGTACTCAAATGACATATGAAATGAAGATGTTGAGGTCCCAACTAATGCTCATCCAATTAGAAGTAATAAGATTTCATGGTAGATAATAATATAAATGGAATTAAATTGTTATTAAGGGGGATGTGGGGGAGGTTACCATAAGTAATAAAAGGAAACAAGATAAGAGTGTTAAAGACCTACATGAATTAGCCAAGAAAAAACATGTTAAAGAAACTAGTAAAACTTCATTTTCAAATGAATAAGAGTAAAGAACAAGACTATACTTAGGGTCTAATCAAGATAACTTGGGACCATCTATAAAAATATGAAATTAATAAGATGGAATCCATAGTTCTAGTTGAATACTCAGACTGAAAGGAGTCTTACCCTTAATCTTCTAGGCCTTACTGATAGCTTCACCCTTGGTTTTTTGCTCTGGAATCATGTTGTTCAAGTTTGGTGGGTAATTTCTAATGGTTTACTATATTTTTGTCTAAATTTGGCCTTGTCATTTTTTTTCATGCAAGGATTTTGCATTATGTATATTTTTTTAGCTTTTCTATTGAATATCCTTTAGTTTTGTGTTAGGTACAAGACCCTTTAAACCCATATTTTAATTTTAGGTAATGTCTCAATAATTACATTATAATCTAATTTTGGATAGACCTCAGATACATATAATTTATTTCATCCCATCTACTTTACATCAATGTGTAAAATTCATACATGATGGGACCTTATTAATAATGCATGATAATGAACCCTTCAAAATCTATAAATGGTACATTTTGGTATAGAGGGAATTATCACAATGGTACCATCTAGACAATGTATTCCTCTTTCAAATATTAAAATGTATGAAATAGGTGAGTCAACTATAATGACTCCATCCCCACCTTTGGAATTCCTTTGGCATATGGTAGTGCAAGAACAACTGCATCTTCAAAACTAAAGTTGTCTATCAGACAACCACTAATTAGAGGATTTTTGAAGCCATAAAAGAAAATTGGGAGATGTTCACACCCAAAATCAAGCTTCCCCTTCCTGAATCAATCACCCTTATCTTTAAAAAATAGAATATTTCCTCTTCTATGAGTGACTAGCCCTTGAAGGTGGGTAGTTCACAGGGTAAGTGGACTAAACTAATTAAAACTTGGCTAAAATTAAACTTTGATGGGGCAGCCAAAATAAACACAAGTTTAGTTGGTGGAGGAGGGATTTATTGATGTGTTTTATATACACCTCAGAGAAGTTTTAAATGAGGTAACCTCTAACATTTTTTGATCTTTGTGGAACTAGGTTCCACTCCTATGTATGATTTGTAGGTATGTGGTTAGAACAACTAGGTGGTCGAATAGCATGTTGAGCATGTGGGTTGTTTAATTAGGAATATGGGTAGATGCATGCATTCTAATAAAATGGAAATCACTAGGTGATTTAGATGGGTGGAATATTAATATATGGTGTGTAGATCTCAAAAAACTCAAAAAGAAGGGTAAGGCAAAAAATAGGGTTCTATGTCTCTAAAATGGAATTTCTTAGTCTGTCTCTTTGATAGACAAGTATCTTAGGAACCAATATTTAATGTTTGTAGCTTTAGAACACTCATGAATAAACATGGCCAGGAGTCTATGATAATCACATAAATGATTCTTAATGGTCTCAAGTGAAGGTTGTTCCTTTTAAGGATACTATTCCATACCTTTTTATAAGAGATTATATCTCAGATGAAAAAGTGGTCTAGGGAAACTATGGCTCACACTTAGAAGATTATATCTAAATAAATACCTCTAAACACCTTGGATTATTGATTCAACTTATAATAACTATCTAAATTAATGAAATCTATCAATATTTAATATCTATTGCACATCTAAGACTAACATTCATTAACATAATAGTTAGATTCATATTTAGCATTGGCACACATCAGAATTATTGAATTAATAAAAAACAAACTTATATTCATTAATATAAAAAGGGAAGAATAAAGAACAAACAAAGTTTCATGACAATAAATTCCTTTATTTCTTCCTCTATATTCATTCAAAACTTTAACCCTTTAAAAATAGGGTTCTACATGTATATATAGATCTTGGAGAAGGGGTCACCTCATCCTCCAAGTTTAGAGCACTTCATCACATATTGATAAACTATAAAGTAAGTCTTGATTACATATCAATGTCTTACAAATATCTTGGTCATGTAACATGTGCATGCTGAAAAAAATAATATAGTTAATATAAATGCAACTAAGACTTAAATATTTGGTTATAATCGTTACATGAAAAATGTACAAAATTAGCCTTTATTTAAATTTTTTATTATTTAATTTATCTCAAAATTATCATTATAACTATAGTAGTACTCATGCTTGATGACATAGTGATTGGAGTTGCATTTGAAGATGCACTAGTTGATTAAACTATTATTACCATGGCAATAGTAGAATGAGGTGTTGATGACATTGCTATAGTTATTAGAGGTGTAGGTGGAGTTATTGTAGTATAACTAGTAGGTGGAAGTTGTTGGGATACCTTTTTATTTGCATTTAAGTCCTAATAATGTTTATACACCTTAGCATGTTATGATTGGATTAAGTTCATATCCAAGAGGTATGGCCTAGTTACCCTACTCATTAGCTCCATCAGTTTGGCATGTTCCATATTTGTGTATCTAAAGATAACCCTAAATATTTTTGTATAAAATGGGAAATGCAACACATCTATAAATCAATCCTAGCTCAAAGAAGATAAATTCTACATACACTTCTGGTTGGGGATATATTAGATAATTAGGGTCATGACCAATATGGATCCATTAGACCTAGCTAAGGGTTATCTTACCATAATAAATACACTATGGAGGGTTCCAAAGCCTCCATTCAAGAAAAATTATGCAATAACCTTAATTAGGTCTTATGTTTTCATATTCACTAAATTAATAATAAGTAAAGTAAAAAGTATAATCTAGTGTTCACCAAAGCTTGTGGCATAAAGTGGGGGTAATAAAAAACAAAATTAAACATGCATAAAATACATATACTCATGCCAATTAATACATAACCTTAATTCATGGAAGAGTAGTGTAAATGCATATATATCTACTCTTAAAAAGGAAGAATAAAGTTAGGAATACTTACCTTCAAAGATGAACTTGATAAGCCTCAATCTCTCCCTTAGACAAGGTGTTTCATAAGAGGTTGTTATGGTATGTAAGGATGGAAAATATAAACAAAATCTAGGCTACACAACCTATCAATTCATCTAAAAGACTTATTCACAAGACAAGATCCATATCTCTAAATAAAGTATGAAACCCTAAGCCTATTCTTCAAGTATAATGGTGGATAAGTGGATGAAAAATATATCTTACTTATTCTTCTTCTCTTCTCTTAGAAATGGTGAAATCAATGTGTTTATATAGGTGGATCTAACCCTAAAACTTTCAAAAATATTAGGCTGACAAGGTCAACCCAGTCAACTTAATACATAATTAACAAAAATAAACTAGCTCATAGACTAGGTCGACCATGCACTAACCTCACCCCTAATAAGTTTTGTCAATAAGGATACAAGGTTGATGTGGATGACTATGTCATGTAAACTACCAAAAAGGGGTTTAGTTTAGGAAAGGGTTAATGAAGATGCTAAAATACTATAAGAGGGTGTAAAATAGGAGGAAAATCATAGAGGAATGTTTTTAGGAGACAATTATGTAGATATAAAGTGGTAAAAAGGGACAATAATCTTGAAAAGCATTAATGGTCTGCCTACCCCTTTCTTAGTTCACTCCTTAGGGAATGCACTCAAAGAGATTGAGACTCAATGGTTTCCTACAAGATAAATAACATTAGTAATTGATAAAGTTTGAAAATATTGTGTATACATATTTCACACTTGAAACTCATCACGTGTCATGTAGGTATAACACAAGATGGTGCTTTAGGAAAAAAAACATAGTAACACATAATTATAAATCTAAATAAAGTGTATTAAGGAGAAAATAAGATAAATGAAATGATATAATTTAACAACACATAACTTTACTTACCTTAGTGTTGTAGATAAAGGAGATGTGAGAAACGTGAAGGTGTCTAATGTGATGAACATTAGGTGAACCTATAGAGATTAGTGAAAAAGAGAAAAATCAAAATGTTTGAAACATGTACATATAGTAGTTTAAAATATTCTCTATGACATCAAAATTATATAACATTTTATGATTTGAAATAAGAATGAGTAGAGACAAAGATATGAGAAAAACAAGAAATATGATAGTAAATGGTGAAGGGCTGAAGACCATGGGACCAGTGGTGTGTTGGATGTTTATAAATGATGTCTCCAAAGTGACAAATATTTTGATGAGGTGTCATGTGTGCTATAATGATAATGATAAAGTGTGCCTTAATGAGCTTTAGTGTTCCTACATGGTTCCTCAGTGGTTGACTTAGTGAGGTAATTGATGGATGATATTGATGGTATGAACATGTTTCAAAGACCCTATGAGGTGTTTTGAGTGCTTATAGTGATTTTGGAAGTAAAATTATTTCATTAGAGTAATCATATGAGTGTTTAGGTTCAATTAGTCATCTTGATATATAAATATGAATGAGCAGATTGATGATATTAGCATTCACATGTGTGAAGGTTTTAAGAGCATCTTAATATATGAATAAGTTCCCCTATGTGAGGACATCATATGATTCAAGTTTCAAGTCTGGACATGGAGCATACAAAAATTTATTAAGGTGCAAATTTGGCTTCTCAAATAGAGTTTAATAAGTTCCCATACTTAGCCAAATTTAGGATATTGAAGATCTACGATGAGCGTTCAATCTTCTAAATAGAGATTAATGAAATGCATAAAGTCATTATGTCAAAGGTTTTTGAGATTTCATACACTAATGATATGTGTATAAATCACAATTATTTGATATAAGATCAATGGCATGTAGTTGTTCATGTAGATGGAGATCTACGGTGCGGTTTGAGTCAATGCTTAGAAGGCATATGAGATTGCCAGTGGCGTAAGAACATTAACTAAATGGATTAAGGTACATATAATAAACTTGGGGATTCCAAGTGGTTTTAATTCATGGATACTAAAAAAAGGGTACTCTAAGAACATGCAGGACTACCAAGTGGCACAAGAGCGAAGACTGATAGCAATGTGCTAAGAAGGCATGTGAGGGTGCCAAGTGTCTTAATCATAAAAGCATATTTCAATGATCAATGGTGAGAATTAAAGATTTAAATTAAAGAGGATCATAAGGAAATATATATATTGAATTTTATAAATTTTTCATGGGTCATGAGATGAAGACATGTGTTTGCAATGTTTATGTTTGCATTACATAGTGACCGTTGGCATTTGAATTAGCAAAGGGAAAAACTAGTCTACAGTATTTTGCTAATATATTTTGATCTATAACTAATTAATTATTAGTGTAAAAATAAAAGTTTAAAATTACTTCAAGGTGCATCCATGAAATTTTATTATAGGATTTGAGTGTCTGTATAGTCAAAGATGTTGAGCTCCAAAGTTGACTAAAGGTTTGACCATGTTTTATAACCAATCTGAGAAAGATAATTGATGAAGTTATTGATAGTATTTTTATGTTTAAAGATGAAATATATATTATAGAGTGTTTCATAATAAATTATTACCATATTTATGGATTTTTGAGGTTTGATAAATTTGTATTTAGTGTGAAAAGTTTTTTAGAAGTTGACTATGTTTGTTGAATGCACTGGCAAATTGAGTGACCATCTTGCAGAGGTAAGTTGAAGGTGTTTTGAGAAAAGTTGAGGAAACAAATAAATATGAATATTTCAATTAATTCTCAAAGTTTCATGAAAATTTATTTGAGATCTTATGTTTCCCATATTTAGTTATGGAGAGTCAAAATAGCTTGACTGTATTTTGACTATATATGACCAGTCTGAGTGGTTATTTTGAGAGAGTTGTTTTGAGTGCTTAGAGCCTATTTTATAATGTATAATGTACATGGAGGTTTTTTATAGGTCTTTAATGTTTCAATAATGTGACATAATCATATGTATATGTGAAATATTTTAGTAGTTTCTTCAGAAGTTTGAAGACTATATTTTTTGTGTATAAAGGCTTAAAGAGCAAGGAGACCTAATTGGTAGGTTCAAGTATTGAGTTGGTGTTATAGGTGGAATAGACCCATGAAGGAGTGATAAAGGGTATATTGGATATATTTTTTATATTTTATAAGAATTTTGGGAAGCTTAATGTGGTCTAATAGGTCTCAAGAGTAATATGTGGATGTGAAGGCCTAATTATTTTGGGTCTCATTAAGGCCTAATAGAGGATTTAAGTCTTAAGGACTATGGATAACATATGGAATAGAGTTTTTCACAAATTTAATATATTTGGAGACCTAATTAAATTTTAATATAATTTTGGTAAGAATCTTGGGTAACCAAGATTGGTTAGATGAGTGTATGATATAAATACTAGGCATAATTGGCCTATTTAGAGTGGAGTTGAGAGTGTGTGAAAGTGTGGAGCCAAGTGAAGTAGATAACCTTTGAAAGAGAAGGTACAAGTCATTAAGGACCAATAGAGAGTGAAGAGGATCAATCATGCTTATCTGATCAAGGTGATGAATTTGATCGCATAGGTCATTGGACCTAATGATCCTAGAAGAGGCATATTGAGCGAGTAAGCCCTAGAGGCTAATTAAGTGAGTGTGCTTAGTGGATGGATTGAATATAAGATAAAGTTTAGGATTGTGTGTATGACCTATAAGTAATTTTTTTTATGTTTTTATAGATTTTTTCAAGTTTTCTAGTTTTGTATGTGCTAATAAGTGAAGAGTGATCCAAAAGGGTATTTTGGATGCATTCCTTGTGTGTGCAAGTTTATGAGAGTGTAAAGGGGAAATAGAGAAAGTTATAGAAGCCCATAATCATGTGTAGAAGACATCACATTAGAGGTGGATATTAGATCAAGTTATCTATGTTGGTGCTTGGTTTCCTAGGGTGTTAGTTCCTATTTGTGGGATGGGTGTTTCACTAAATTAAGGGATGGGTGTTCCTAGATTAGTTAGTGCTAGTCTAAATGTTGAATCTTGTCTTTATAGGACTACAGTCCATCTTGTAGGGTTTAGTGGGTTTTATCCCCCAAAATGGTTTCCCACATATATCATGTGTTATATGCTTTATCTTTTTATATCTTCCTTGTTCAATACAATGGTTAATTTGTATGCATCATGATTGTATGTGCTAAATGTTTAAAAGTTGGGAATTTAATTAGATTATCAATCATCATTGATTCACCCTGTTCTAAATGATTGTACCTCTAACATGGTGTTATTGAGAACATGGATATATGAGATGTTCTTGATGTATTATCCATTTGGGTTTCCCCATGTAGTCTATGATAGGTTACCTTAATTTACTAGATGGATATAAGAATAGGTAGCATAGGCCATGCCCCATGTTCTAGCATTATAGATAGTCACATGAGGAGAGATTGTGTGGTATTTATATGAACATGTTTCTATTATTTGGCCTATTTTGGTTACTATGGTACTAGGGTTGGCTCGAAGGTAGATCATAGGCCACTATACTTGGTGGGTAAAGTTATAGCCAGTGGCATGCTTCTTAGGATAATTTGGACTCCCATACCCAGTAGCCCCTATAGCAGTGCTAACATTTTGGGCATGGAATTAAATAGATTCAAGGGGGTTAGGAGGAAGAGGATCACTAGCCAAGAGATAAGAGATCAAGTCATGGTGTGTGAGAATATGGACTAGTTGAGTACGATAGCTAGTAGTCAAAGGAAGAGAGGGCATGGATGTGGATGCAGGGGACCATAGGTGGTGGAGCCATGTGGGAATAAAGAGGGTCATTCTTATGGGGGTGACCACTAGGAAGAAGGGTAGTAGGCATAGGAATGGTCTTGAGGTGATCCTTGAGATGCTACTAAAGAATGTGGCAATGATTAGTGTGATAAGTATCACATTGGTTTTAGAGATAATACACCTCTCCATATTTAGGAATTTATTCAAGTAATAATTTTGGGGGAGGTGTAGCCTTGTCTATGGACTAAGGAATGGTGGGACATATGGTATCTATATATTACTATAGCTTATGATAATGAATGGACGAATAATTATTTGTGTCATGGAAGTAATAGACATGCTTGTTAGTAGAATTTGTAGGTATACTAATAAAAGTAGTAGAAATAAAATCCAAGGAAGGTTGGTGTAATGAATAGTGTCTAGTCTAGTGACTGAAAACTTTATGAATATCATAATATGGTTGATCAGCCCATTTGGTAGGTAAAAGAGCAAGATATGGTAAAGGGAGCAAACCATCACCAAAAGAAGGTGGGTCTAGTGGAGAGACTGAGTAAGGCTCAATGGAAGGAGAAATAGGATCTAAAATAGGAATATTCTTATCTATATAAGTAGTGGGACTATGATCTGAACTGGAATCAACTAAGGGAGGGGTAGGATACATGAAAGGTTAAAGGATAGTTGTAAGCATCTTAGAGATAAGTCAGCTAGAGGGGTCCTGGTATCTAGAAAAGTGATAGGGACTAGTCATATCATGATCCATAAGTATACTCCTATGAGGAAATTAAAAAATTAGAGGTGTGCACACCATCTCTACCCTATGAATAAGAGGAAAAATACTAAAATTAGGAATTATGTAGGATGGAATGCTAGAAGATATATGAAAATATTGAATCAAAGAGAAATAATAATTAATAATTTTAACATCTTAGGCTTAAACAAAACCTCCTAAAAATGGATCATCTAAGGTATAACCACCATCATAGTCAAGTGTATGAATATCAATGGCATAGGTAGGGATGACCTTGTCATTCAATGTGGTGTGATGAATGGAAAGTCGAGTCATAATTAAGACAATCAAGATATCATCATTAGGTGGTTGATGAGAATGAGATTTTAGAGAATGGGGAAGTTGAGAAATGAGATGAGGTGAGATATCTGAGGTTTTAATATTGATATTGATCTCATCAGGCTCATCATCATTAGAATCTAGGAGGTTAGGTGGTATATTCTTGATGAGTTTAGGGTGACCATTGTAACCTCAAGTGGAGTTGATAGGAAATTCAAAACATTGAGATTCATGAAAGGGAAGACTCACCAAGGGTTCAAGGGTGGTGATCTTGAATACATCATAATCTTGGAATTATTCAAAATGCAAGGGTTAGTATCACATTTAATCCTATATACTACTCCATTTTGAGGAAATTAGACACATTGGCAAGTATAAGATGCAACTAATCTCATATAATGAGTCCATGGTCTACCAATAAAAATGTTTTAAGATAGAGGAAATTTTAATATAATCACCTTCATGCAAATGGTGATAGGTGGGATAGTGATATGGAGCCACACACAACCTAAGGGAGATATTTACCTTTGGTCATAGCCTCAACACATATTACGTGTGGATTTAAGATTACATTTGGAATATCCAAGGGTTTTAATAAAATCAAGAGAGGAAAGACAAGTTCTTGAAACCTCATCAATCAAGGCACATTTGACTTGGATATCATAGATTTAGACACTAATAAAAATGGTAGGATCAACTACATAAAGTAGAATCTTATTAGGGACCATAGAGGCAATGGGGAATTTGACAGAAAGAGAAGTGTCCATGGTTTCATGAATGTATATTTACATCTCTTCACACTATTTTAAAATGTTATCTTTTGATCTGAATAAGGTGGCTTTGTATCTTATTAGGGTAGGATGATGATGTTTATTTCAAACAAAATATGCATAAGATAATTACAATGACATAGAGAGGTCCGCATGAGTTTGAGAAATGGGATTTGAGATGGGAGATTAGTAATCCCCATGATAGGATCCCACTCATCATAACCCATAAGGAGATTGTTATAAAGAGGTGAATAGTGTTGAAGGAGGTCCTCAGAAGGAGGAGTTGAAGTTCATGTGAATTTATGTTGATAAGATGTGTAAGGTTTAATTGGATGACAAGTTCTTTGATTATCTTGAGAATATGGGGTACTTTATGTAGATTTGGTTTTAGATAGATTGTAATAAGTGTTAATATAAGTTTGGGTATCATTGGTGATGGGTAAATAGGTTAGAGGAGTAGTAGTAATGGTATGAGAATTGTAATCTAAGGGAGGTGTCAGAATTAGTTCATCAAAATAAATAAGGTATTCTTGCCCTAACTCTATTAAGTGAGTTGGGGAAGAGTCTTGGATGACATGAAAAGTGTGAGACAATTGAGGAGTGTGGATGGGATGAGGATCAATGAAGGTAACTACCTTTCTCATTTTAGTCATATTTACCACATTCTCTTCTAGATTTTGGTCAATAAGACTATCAACATTATTGGTAGAAGGGGTAAGCTTATATTTATAGATGGCCAAATGAGCATTAACCTATTTCAAAGGTTAATATTTATTTTGTGTTTCATGGGATTTAAAGTCAAATTCATAGTCTTATTGATGTTTACAAATGATAGAATCATGGTCAAAATTGGGATTGAGAAGGAAATCCATAGCCAAATTATGAATTTGCCTACAAGTCTCATGAGAATGACCCCAACTAACATGAAACCAACATTAATATTCCAAGTTCTCATAGAAGAGGCCTTGGTAGTCACTTTTATAATTATACTAAGGACAAAAGTGTATGAACATTGATATTATTTATTGAAGATAAATGAGGATTAGTGATGTGGTTGGGAAAGGATTCTTGTTCTAGAACTTGGTTGGGAACAATAGCTTTAATAGTATGAATGGTATGATAAGAATCGGTGACACCATCATTTTTGGCATACTAATTCTTATTTTTGATTAACATGTGAGTACCCATATAATGTTGGGATGGCTCAAATTGATGCATGAGGAAATATTGGCACTTTGTTTGGTAAATGACATCTTCTAAATTTCATGGTGAGAGATTCTAGACCTAATATTATAACTTGGGATAAAGATAATTGGTAAACATATGAAATAGGTTATCATGTTCCATATTATGTTTACATTTGTTATACAAGGTCTTCCATCATTTGATGAAATATTATGTGATTTTGGTCTCAAGTTGCTTATGATTAATAAAATGGGCCAAGGTATTTTTAAGGAGATCACTAGTTTGGAATCCTTAGACTAGAGCATTGACTAAATCTTCCATACTAGTGATGGAATGAGATTTTAGTTAGTTTTACCAATATAAAACATCACTTATGAGAGTTTTTTTAATAGCTTGGTAGTGGAAAAAGTATTTAACTTGACCCAATCTTTATATATATTTCCAAATGTTTTGAAGTGGAGAGTAGAATCAGTTAACCTATCGTAATTAATGGTAGGGGTGACGCCTCCTATATCAATATTAGAAATTTATGGTGTAAGAGGCTCATTTTGAAGGTGTTTGATTATTTTTTTAACAAGAGGAGGTTGAGGGATAATATTACCATGGGAATATTAAAGAGGAGGCAAGGGAGCATTTTAGTTATGCATTCCCCATGGAACCTATTGAGGGTGATTTTGGAGATGGATAAGATGATTTTACATTTGCATCATTTAGTTGGCATTGTTAGTTTGAAAAGAATTCATTTGATTAAGATTTAATAATAAAATTTGATGGGTTTGAGTGGTGTTATTTGTAATATGTGAAGTATGAAAAATGGTAGTAGTAGATTGGGTACCACTAGGAGTGTTAGTAGTAGCTTGAGAAGAATTATTGGTGAGTGAGGCACTAGTAGCATAATTTGCTTGTGTTTCAAAAGATGTACTAGTAAAGGGATGAGAAGAAGTGTCATTATATACATGATTACCATGGGTAGTAAATCCTACACTAGTGTAATAATTGAGAAGAGTAGGGTGTGGAAGATGCCCACTAGATTTATAACCTACCATGTTTGTATATATTCTAGGCATGGAGGTGGATGAAATCAAGTAGGAAGATGTCATAGTATGAAAAGGGGTCAAATTATATAGAAGAGTTTGAAAATCAAAAATATTAGTGTCCCCAAATCTATGTGAGAATGTGGGAGAAGGTGAATGGGGCTCCTCGACTTGAAAACTTATCATGAGATGGTAAATAGTAAAAGGATCTTTTACTTGATGTTAAGGTAACTCATTAATGAAAAAGATAACTTCTAGGGTATACTCTAAATTAGGCTAATATTTAAATGAGAAGAGAGGGTTGTGAACTAAAGAGGAATGAAGAGGGGTCCCATAGTTTTTAGTTCAAGTGGATACATGTACATTACTTTCATCTAGGGTAGGATCTATAAGTTGCTTATGGGAGAACCTATTGGGGTTGGTAAAAATCATCATATCTGTTGAATTCAACTCAGTGTTGTTATCAAACAATAAGTTCATGATGAGGGAGAAAGATTAAAGGAAATTAATCTAATATAAGGGTAAAGAGGAATAAAGGATGTAGAGATGACCAGGTTGATTGTGTTCTATAATCTAAGAGGCAAATAAGGGTATAAGGTCAACTAGGTTAACTTAGTACTATAACCTAACTAGCAAAAAGGGATACAATGTCATACAAGTCAAGCCTATATTACAAATAAGGGAAAACAAAATCTATAGGATATTGTACCAAATGTAATGATAGTGTGATAAAATAGGAAAAGATTTAAAATATGGTTGAAGCAAGAAATGGAAACACACACAAACAATTAGATCAATGTGAGTGATCTAATTGTGGTATACAATACAAAACCTTGCACCAATGATGGATAATGTAAGTTTTTTATAATATAACACACAATGATTAGAGATTAAATAGTCAAATAAAAATTAAATGCTAACTAATTGGTTATCCTGTGTGTTAATATATTATTAAAAAGTATTGTTTTAAATGTGATAAGGAAGTTGTCTAAAAATAAGGAACTAGAAAGCAATCTATGGATAGTTTTAAGACATTTAGGTTGAAATGGATTTGTGGTGGAAATGGTATTATCTTGGTATTGGGGCCTACCCCCTCACTTCATAATCCCATAGTGATAAGGGTGTCAAGTTTTTTGTCAATATATACCATTAACCATGTGTTTGTACTTGGCTAGAAAACCAAGTTAGCTTCCCCCTTAGTGATGAAATCCAAGTAGGTAGGCCTTGGGAAGATAAATGTTATATACATTTTGAGTATTATGTGATTTGTTAATGTGTGAAAAAAGAGAAAAATAGTGTAACTAAATAGTATTTTGAAAAACCACCTAATTATACTATGTGAGCTACTTTAAACATGAAAACAATTGAAAGTGAAAGTGTGAATTAATTACTAAAAAATAGTTATTAATTCCCAAATTAAGAATGATACAAAGTTGGTTCAGTAAACAATGTATGTAAATAGTATAGAAAAAATTCAATTGGGTCACTACTATCATGTGGAGGTAAGATTCTTTAATAATAGAGTCGACTAGGTCAACTTAGTATTTTAGATAGAATATAGGCTACATAACTAAGTCAACTAGGTCAGCTTATTTTGTTATAGGGTTATAATTTTAAAGACTACAAAATTGCACAAAATAGAAATATAATGAAATACTAAATTAATAGAGAGAGAAATAAAGGAAACTTGGTTGGTTATAAGATGATTAGGATTGCAAATTTTCTATTAAAGTCTTTTAATATTGCTTTCAAATTTGCAAACTAAGTCGACTAGTTTAACCTAGTTTTGCAAAACCCTATGTGATGTAGCAAGATAAGATGTCTAAGTTGACCTATTCAACTTAGTTTGTTGATCTAACTATTGACTAAAGGACTAATTCAATGTGTTTGAATTATTTTGTTTATCTATATGTTGACTAAAAAACTAAGTCAACCTATTAGGCCTAGTTTGTTGATCTAGATGATAACTAAAACACTAAGTTGACCTATTCGACCTAGTTTGTTGATCTAGATGTTGATTAAAAGAATAAGCTCACCTATTCAACATATTTTGTTATCTAAGACTAAAAATAGTAATATTTCCACTTGTCTAATCTAGTAACCTATATCTGATGAAGACTTGCATAGAAAGAACAAAGTCATTTCGATATGATTGTGTGTTAAATCTGTTCATAAAAGTTAAAACTATACCATCTAGTTCAATAAAGTATCAAAAATATGAAAAAATAATGAAATAATAGAAATGAAAATGTGAAATAAAACCTACATGTGTTAGATTTCACATTAGGTTCATCATAATGTATGTAATGGGAAATGTATCAAATCTAAAAATCAATCCTAGTTGAAAGAAGATAAATCCTACTTACACTTTTGATTAGGGATACATTAGATAATTGGGGTCATGAATAATATGGATTTTATAGACTTATACAAGGTATCTCTTACCATAATAAATTCCTTAGAGAGGGTCCTAAAGCTTCTATTCAATCAAAACTATGCAATAACCATAAGTAGGTTTTATGTTCTCATATTCACTAAACTAATAAAAAGTAAAGTAAAAAGTATAATATAGTTCTCACCAAAGCTTATGGCACAAAGTGGGGGTAATAAATAATAAATGTAAACATGTATAAAATATGTATACTCATGTCAATGTATACGTAATCATAATACATAAAGGATAATACAAATACATATCTATCTACTCTTATAAAGGAGGAACAAAGTTAGGAATACTTACCTTCAAAGACAAAACTGTTGAGCCTCAATCCCTTCCTTGGCCACAGTGCTTTGCAAGAGGTTGTTTCGGTATTTAATAATGACTTATATAAATCATCTCTAAGCTACACAACCTATCAGTGTATCCAAAATACTTCTCTCTAAGACAAGATTTGTATCTCCAAAGAAAGTATGAAACCCTAAGCCTACTCCTCAAGTATAATGGTGGATAAGTAGATGTATAATATATCTTACTTCTTATTCTCTTCTCTTATAAATGGTGATATTAATTTGTTTATATAGGTGGGTATAACCCTAAACCTTTCCAAAATTTTAAGAAAATAAGGTTGACTCGATCGACCTAGTATCATAATTGATAAAAACAAACTAGGTCATCAACTAGGTCAGCCATGGGCTGATCTAGTGCCTAATAAGCTTTGTCAATAAGGATACAAGGTTGATGTGGTTGACTATATCATGTAAAATACTAAAAATGGGTTTAGGTTATGGAAATGGTTAATAAAGATGGTAAAATACTAGAGGAGGGTACAAAATAGGAGACAAAGCTTAGGGTAATATTTTTAGGAGATAAGTGTGTAGATAAAAAGTGGTAAAAATGGACAATAATCCTCTAAAGCACCAATGGTCTTCCCACCCCTTTCCTAGTTCACCCTTTAGAGCATGAACTTAGATAGATTGAGACTCGATAAGTTACTATAAGATAAAGATCATCATTAATTGATAAAGTTTTAAAATATTATGTGTATATAACTTCTACCTCTATTACCTTCTTCCTAGATGAGATCAATTTGGCCCTAATGTCTTCTAAGCTCAAACCTTGTAGACTCTATTTGAAGTTGTAATAAGATTTTTTAATCATTTTATCAAATGCAACTTGAGTTACCATATTGCCTATGTCATCTCAAATTTCAATCAATTCTAACTCTATCAAAATTTACATGGCATGTTTCTCTTGCTCAACCAACTTATTCACTAGAGTCTCAGAGGCTAATACCTAATCTCAAACCTCCTATGTTCTTATTAATGTTAAATTCAAAGTATTTTATTCCTCTAATGGGGTCATTAAGTCCAAATGGTTGAATACATTATTGGGGGTATATAGCACTAGGAAATTTAGCTTACTATCATCCTCTTTATGGCTTCTGAATAATCTAATTGTATTAATGACATGAGGATCAAAATTGACTCTCAAAGATTGAATAGAATCAAGAATCTCATATAACCTAAGCATTATAGTCTACACATCTTTCTCAATGACGTAGGGAACC
This sequence comes from Torreya grandis, assembly GCA_037957365.1. NCBI lineage: Eukaryota > Viridiplantae > Streptophyta > Pinopsida > Cupressales > Taxaceae > Torreya > Torreya grandis. Next base: position 1,088,412 of record JARHVA010001352.1, on the reverse strand, counting down.
CAAATCAATTTTTGTTTCTCTCTAAGAATTTCTAACTCCTCTTCAAGCTCTTGTCAGGCCATTTTTGTCCCTTCATGTTTGGAAAGGATTGTTTCTATATGGGTTTCCATATGGGACATGAGGTCCTCAATATATAGGGACTATCCCTTTTATCTATTATAGCTCTTATTGAGGGAATAAACTTCTTCCCTCTCCTCCATGATTAGAATTTAATTAGAGTTATCTTCAATTTTCCTCTTCTTCACTATTTGTTCTAATGTTATGGCCTTATCAAATAGTGAGTTCACCATAGGTAGTTCAATTATATTTATATTGATCCTCTTCAAGTTCGAGGCTCCTAATTCCTTAGCCTAATCTAGAAGAGTGAGATTTGAGGCATTTGAGGGTTTATTTTCAAATTTTTCATGTTATTCAGGTTCAAGCTCAATTTCTATAGAAGGATTGAGTATTTTTGTCCATATGATCTTTGACCAGTCTATGTTTCCATATTGTTGTATTGGATGGACAAAAAATACTAGTTGCTCCCTAGGTACCCTCTTAGTGGTAACTAATATGGTTATGGAGGTTAAAGTGGAAAAAGTCAAGGTTGAACCCAATTGGGTATAAGGAGATAAAATTAGAGTGATGGATTGGTCAATGGCTATAATTGACAAAGCTAGCGTTGATAGGATGGACACTGATGGAATGGAAACCAAAATAATGGAGTGTGGAGTAGGTGTAGTGGTAGTAGGTAGATTCATATATGGGTGCATGAAAATTAAACATATATAAAGTGCATATGGAGGAATGAATTTATATATAAATGGCCCATGGGTGATAGAAATTGTAGGTAAAGACATCAAAGGGGAAAGACATAAGGGGGATGTGAGCAAAGGAACCTGACCATATGGTTTACATGTGATAGGTGCCTTGGAATTTAGTGATTTTAAGCTTAATACCTTTTCCTATTTTATCTCCTCCTCATCCACCTCTTGTGTTGGAGGGATTTGTGGTTTGTATCCCTTAGGCTTCCTTTGATAGGTCTTGGTTGCTTTTCCTAACTATGGGACTATTTCCTATTTGGGAAGAGAGGGGGGAGCAATGTTGGGTGTTAGGACTATAGAATAAACTATTTCATCTTCATTGAGGGAGTCTAAACATATAATCCTAGCTTTTTCCCTCTGTGCATTGCCTTCTAATTGAGTTATCTCCTCAACCATTTCTTGTTTAACTTGTATCAGTTCAACTATTGAAGATTAAACTAGGAGCACTAGTTCCTCTTTTGAATGTGTGTAACTAAGTATTTATTCTTCCTTATCATGTTCATCTTATGATCTAATGAGTGGTACATTATCTACCAAGAGTTATTGGTTATGGGGTTGGCCTTGAGATATTTGGGGATCTAGTCCCTCTCCTTTTAGAATCTATGATTGCCTTCCACTTCAAAAATTAGAAGATCTCCATCCTCTAGGAGGTGGGATCCTAAACTTTGATACACTGAGTGTAAGAGATGCCTCTACCTAAATCAATGTTAGCAATTCCTCACTTAATCCTATAATTTTATTCCTTTCCTTGACCTCCTCATCATCTTTAGTATTTAGGAAGAGAAAATCATGATCCATTAACTCATGTTTATAAGCGAGGCCAAGATTATAATCTTTTTTTGTACCTTTGCATGAGGATCCTAATCTCTATGAGGGAGGGTAGGTAATGCATACACCTTCCTAGCATTCCCATCCTCATTTAACTATTTGAGAATTATATAATACATTTGTCCAATGGTGATGTGGGATCCATGGAATGCAACTTTCTTATTTCTAGTCAATTCCTCATTAATTTTATTCCAAATTTAACATGTAATTTCATGCTCAGCTACCTTATCTATAACAAACTTTGGGAGCTAAAGAGGATCTAACTTCTAGCTAGCCACCATAATAATTATGTAGTCTAGATAGAGACAATAATCTCTTATATTATTAACAAGTGTCCATGCTATGTTGTGTGAAATTATTTCTAATTATTGACCATGTATGGCCATCCAGACCTACAGATAGAGGTCCTCAATAATCTTCACTGTGTCAGGATCTTGCTCCTCAAATAGAGCACATATGATTACTTCTTGTATTAGCAGCTAAACACGAAATTTAACCAGAATCAATAAGTAACTAGAAATATGAAACAACACAAGAATTGAGAGACAATACACAATTGTATTAATAATCACTCAGAAGAATATACAATAAGGAAGATGCCACTTCTTCCTCCACCTCAAAGGTTCGCCACACCTCAAGACCTTCTTCCCTCTCTCTCTCAGTCCCAACAATCAACTCTAATATAGAATTGATGTTCACCTCTCCAACCAGTCAGTAACACGCTGCCAGTACACCAAGTACACAACCGTACTCCAAGTAGATCTTCTGCTCTCTACTGCTACCTACAAATCACTAGACCTTACTCACCAATGTAGATATCTCTACACCCCTAAATAACCTTGTCCTTGCCTCACCAAGTCCTTATGATTCTTCAACCAGTACCCCAATGGATCAGCTCCTAGACCTTGCAGACCTTGCAACTCTCCCTGATCATACACTCTTAACACCCCTGTGGAACTAGGAGGAGCTAATCTAGCTCTCTCTAAAAGCTTTATGGATTTCTAGCACACTTTTACAATACAACCCATGAGTCCATATATAGATCTCATGCTTACAATAATTAGACTATCATAATTACAATAATTAGACACGCAACTCAAGACTAAGACTAGCCTTTGACATGTAAACAAATAGTCCAAAAATAGACTCTCTGGGATCAACATGCAAACTGCCTGTTCACGCATAGGCTGCCGACGTCGGCTCCTCCATGACCGATGTCGGCTAATTGGTAACCAATGCCAGTTACTTTCTCACTACCATCTGACCGATGTCGGTTGATTAGACCGATGCTGATTTCCATGCAATTGATTCTACAACTCCCCGCAACTCTGCATCCTCCATAACTTCTCCTATTTGCATCCTGGTGAAGCTTTTAGCTCCACAACCTAACAATCTCCCACTTAGAGATAAATAGCTGCACTTGTACACCATCTAAATTATTCCCTAGCTTGTATCCCTCTTCAAGATCCATCTTGAAGACCAACCACCACACAATCTGTGATGCCGCACCTGTCATTCAAGTAACCTGCCACATCTAAACCTACATATCCATGTAGTGAATAACTTGACCCTGCATAACAAGAATCCCAGCTACTAGTCCCACTGAACTGCCATCCAGTACTCCTTCCCCAAATTGGCTCCATACTTTTTGACAACCCCCACTGGTTGGGAAAACTCAGGTCTACACTAGACCTCATGTGATTTCGAACATTGTTCTAAGCTCTGCTTGAACTGTCCAGCCCTTGGTGTGCTTACCGATTCTGCATCTTGAACCTCACCAACACCATCTTCACATCAGCTCCCATTGGAGATGAAATCTCCATGTCTCTTATGCCAAAGAATTTTGCTGCTCCAAATTCTTCATGACACACCTCTGAACTAACCTTACCTTTAGCTCAGCAAAAACCCTGTATGTACAAACCTGCTAGCAAATCACCCACATACAGTAACAGAATAATGTTGCAATCATTATCCATCTGGTAAGATAAACACAATAGTTACACTGATGTTGACTGAAGCCATGCTTAGTCATCTACCTGTCAAAACCTGTACCACTGTCCTGCAGCTTCCTCAAGACCATATACCTTGGCCTTCTGTCTCATGTGTCCATCTACTCTCTTCTTTAACTATGTGAATCCATCCATCTCTCAGTGCTTTCTTCCAGCTGACAACTCTACCAAAAAATACCTATTTGGTTCTTCTCCAAGGACTCACACTCCTCATCCATGCTAAGCTCCCACTGTATCTAGATTCTACCTGCATTGCCTCTTCGCATCTTCCTAGTTCTTGACCATCAATAAGCAATATAAAGAAGGTGAACAATGAATATGAGGTTCACTTACCCTTTCTAACCTCCATATGAGCATTTGAGACTTGTTGACAGCTTACTTTCTGCCCAATATCCATTTTAGTGACCGATCTCGGCCATCTCACAGTCTGCTCCCGACCGATGTCGGTTCCCTGCACTGACCCTGACTGCCGACACCGGTATCCTTTCTACTAACATCGGTTCTTTCATGACTGACATCAGTCTTCCTATTACCGATGTTGGTTACTATTTGACCAGTGCCGGTACATGTGTTCATCTGTGAGTGATAACTTTTTACCCGCGAGCTCTCCGTGGATCAAAATCCTGTTCAAATCAACATAGCCCTACTCAAAATAATTCAGTTCCCTCACCTAATCTCTGTCCATCATCTCCTCCATGAACACCAAGGCTTTCCAGTTCTTTATCTTGTCAAAGACATCTGACTTTCACTTCAAAACCTGCATTCTCCTTCTACATATGTGACTAAGCCTATGAAGCCACATCTCTACAACAGAAGGTGAATTAGCAATATAAGTAGATAGATAAAGGATACCTACTTTCTTACCACCATCTAATTCAAGTGTATCCACTATGAGAGTTACAGTGCATCTCCCATCACCAGAATTTCTTGAAGAAATTAGACTCATCTCCAAGACTGGTACCTGCATAACCTCCTTTAACACTTGTGTGTTATCCACCTGCAATTTCAGCTTCACTTCCCCTTCATCAATAATCTGACAAGGCTCTCCAGCTCCTAAATAAATCTCTCCAAAGTCTCCAAAGACATACCCATGAAAAGATGCTCTATTTCAAACTACATGGAAAGAGGCAAAAGAATTTTTGAACCAAGATTCCACTTTATCCAGAACATCCTGTGCAACATCCCCTGCAACATCTTCTCCTCCCTACTGATCTGCTACCAACCAACAATCTTTATTTACCTGCTCTTTCTTTCCATTAATCAGACCATTCGTGCTATTCAGTTTCTCCATTCGTATCTTACTTTCTTCTGCCATTGCTATACTCCCACTCAATCTGAAACCCCTGTGAGTGACCTGTAATCAAAAACACTACCAGATCTGAACCACCTATTAGTCAACCCAACCAAAAGCTCTGATACCACTTGTCAGGATCTTGCTCCTCAAATAGAGCACATATGATTACTTCTTTTATTAGTAGCTAAACACAGAATTTAACCAGAATCAATAAGTAACTAGAAATATGAAACAACACAGGAATTGAGAGACAATACACAATTGTATTAATAATCACTCAGAAGAATATACAATAAGGAAGATGTCACTTCTTCCTCCACCTCAAAGGTTCACCACACCTCAAGACCTTCTTCCCTCTCTCTCTCGGTCCCAACAATCAACTCTAATATAGAATTGATGTTCACCTCTCCAACCAGTCAGTAACATGCTGCCAGTATACCAAGTACACAACCGTACTCCAAGTAGATCTTCTGCTCTCTGCTGCTACCTACAAATCACTAGACCTTACTCACCAATGTAGATATCTATACACCCCTGAAGAACCCTTGTCCTTGCCTCACCAAGTCCTTATGATTCTTCAAATAGTACCCCAGTGGATCAGCTCCTAGACCTTGCAGACCTTGCAACTCTCCCTGATCATACACTCTCAGCACCCCTGTGGAACTAGGAGGAGCTAATCTAGCTCTCTCTAAAAGCTCTATGGCTTTCTAGCACACTTTTACAATATAGCCCATGAGTCCATATATATATCTCATGCTTACAATAATTAGACTATCATAATTACAATAATTAGACACGCAACTCAAGACTAAGACTAGCCTTTGACATGCAAAAAAATAGTCCAAAAATAGACTCTCCAGGATCAACATGCAAACTGCCTGTTCACGCACAGGCGGCCGATGTCGGATCCTCCATGACCGATGTCAGCCGACTGGTAACTGATGTTGGTTGCTTCCTCACTGCCATCTGACCAATGTTGATTGATCAGACCGATGTCAGTTTCCCTGCAACTGATTTTGCAACTCCCCGCAACTCTGCATCCTCCATAACTTCTCCTGTTTGCATCCTGGTGAAGATTTTAGCTCCACAACCTAACACACTATGTTTCTAATATAGTAGTATATATGCATAAAATTATAATAGTCACAAATACTATTATTGATTACTTATGTTTTGGGCTCACACAAGACTCCATTGTGTCTATACACAAACCCCATAACTAGGTCTATCAAATATGACATCATGTAGAAGTTCCTTCCCAGTGGTCGCTTATCCTTATGCAAGATTTGTTCTTAGAGGCATGTGTTGATGACTTTCCCCAAATCATAGGTGCACTTTGAGCTGCTTAGTAGGTCTAATATGGGAATCCACTCTAGGTGTATGAAATAGATGCTGACATGGCCAAATAATTATTTAATAGTGTCATCCCCACATGGATTCCCATTATAAAATGGGTGATGGGGATAGGGATCTTGACATGTTATTTCAAAGTGAAAATTTTTCTAGGGAGAATCCACCTCAATAACACCCAATCCACATTTTTAGACTTCTTCCATGTAATAATAGTAGGTAGATCAAAAGTAACATCTATATTGGGTAGGCTCAAATACATATTAAATGTCTTGCCTAATATATACATGATAATATTATTGTTATCGATGTAGTGAATGTATCTTACATTTATTATTCTTTCTTTGAAGAAGAATCCCCGTAGTATATCAATATACAACATAACCTCTAGCTTTTTAGTTTTATAGTTTATGGCTTGACATTTGAAAGGGAACAAGTCCTTTGCTAGTTTCTTATCTTCATCTATAATGTCTTCCTTCAGTGCAAATCAGTCTACATTTTCCACTACTTCCCACAATGTTGAGTAGTTTAGATAGCATCCATTAAATGTAGTAGCATCAAACATAGTGTCCAATTACTTTATGGAATCCTTGATAGAGAACCTATATGGATTTGGAGATCCTTTGTATGACCTAGATGATGATGTCATGGTGATTTTACTAAGTACTAGTATGCTCCAATCTTTTGATAATGGAATATATCATTGAACTAAATTTCATGGATTAGAAAATGATTGTGATGGGATCACTTAAGGATGAATTTTACTTGAGATCAAATATGGAATTATGTGAACTCAACTAAGGGATTGATGTAAATAGATATTTTTATTAATTTTTAGTTCATGTACCATTAATCATTAATTTTTATGAGCTCATCACCTTCATTCAATTCAAATTCAACCACCCTATCCTAGTGTACATGCCATATAATATGCCTTGTCATTTGGGGTTCCATGGTATAACCTTTATTCTTTTTCCATGTATCATTATGTATTCCAGTCAATAGAAGTCAAAATTTACTTTTGGGCCAAAGACTCTAAAGCATAGAATGTACTTCAAAAATATTTGATTCTAAAGATTTTATCCCAAAGTTTACAAAATAAAGTTTATGAAATAAATTCATTGATGAGTAAAGTTGTCGAAAGAATCCTTTTGATGAAAAGTCTTCAAAATAAAGTTTTTGAAGTGAAAGTTTCTGACACAAAACCTTTGATGAGAAAGTTTCTGAAGAAAATCTTTTTGAAATAAAGCTTCTGATGAAATCCTTCTAAAATGATAGTTCCTAAAATCTAAGTCTCCAAAATAAAGTCACTAATATAAAATTCATCAATGAATAAGCTTTGAAGACTTTGTGAATAAAAGTTGTCATCTGAAAACTTTCCAAAATAAATTTACCGATGAAAAGTTTTTAAAGACCAAATTTGTCAAAGTAAATTCTTCCAAAGAAATCTTTTTGAAGTAAATGTTACTAAAGGAAAAGTTTCTACATATAATCTTTATGAAGAGAAGTTTTTTAATGAAAGTTTCCAAAGAGAATAATTTTTGAATACCAAATACTCTAAAATAAAACAATCTAAATTCCTACCATACAAAGCCATTATTTTCATCTTTTTCATGAATAGGTTAGTCTCAATAAGTGTTTTTATATAGATAATACAAGTAGCATAACCCTCAAAACTCATAGGTACCCCTCTAAGATACTCATTATTTCCAAAAAACAAAAGGGGTTCCCCATTTTTCAAAGAAAACTATAGGTTGGGGTGTGTTGAATACAATAAATGGTGACTCACATGGATGAATACTCCAGAGTTTTTAATAACCCAAAATCTATGGTTCTATAATCCCAATATCAACCATAAATTTATCTCAAAATTAAGGATTAAACTAGAAATGAAAAGACACTCTTAATAATCCTATACAACATACTAACTTTACTTACACCTTAGATCTATGTGTGAAAAGTATTGTTCTTTATATCTTGTCTCAATTTTTAGGCAAAGACATGGGGTAAGTTGTAGGTTTTAATTTTATTGGGAATTAGGTGTATAGATGGCAAGATCGAGCATTCTTCTACTTCTAGTTAGGCATCCATTGCCCCGATAGAGATACCTTTGATCACCTATTCCTTCTTCCTTCATATTTTTTTATGATGTGTGATATATTGATATAATTTCATCATGTAATCTTTGAATCTTTTTTTTATTTTCTTTTGTATTTTTTAGATTATGCCCTTGTATTTTTATTTTTTTCTTTGTTTTCTTTTGGAAAGAGGGAAAAGGTGACCACAATGAGATAGGCTTAGTTAAAAAATCTATCCCATAATTTTGTGAAAATTTAGAAAACTCTCCTTATTCCCTTAGGTCAAATGCACATCAAATGCTAATACTTATTTGAGGTTCTAATTAGCTTCAATATACATTCATGTCTAACTCTCTCATTGCTTACCTAGATTAAAAATTTCAAACTACAGTATGCATTACCTCTTGCTTTAGTTTCAAAAAACCTAAAACTGTGTTTAATTATATTAGGATTGACCAAAATTTGACTGTCATGAAATCAAAAGAAAACTATTCTAAAAAGAATGAAAACTATCATAAGTAGAAATGGATAATCTAGAAAATGTGAACTACTCTAATAAAAAAAAATAACAAAAATTAGGATACTAACTAATAAATCTAATCTAATCTAGTCTTAACTCTACCAAAATGTCTATTTTTATTAAGAGACCTCTCTAGATGAGGCAACCATGAAGTAATGCTCCAAAAAATATCCATTAATTGAATATGTCATATCATTACCTTGAAAATATTTCAAATGGAATGCATTATTACCCAAAATTTTTGAATTTCGATATAGTCCTATCCATAGTGGAGTAAACTTATCATGGATTCCTCTTTTCTCATAGACTTTGTCCCATAATAGCACCAAGTTAGATGTCCTAAATGCTTTGAATTTTACTCTCTTATCAAACCATCTCTTGACCACATCATGATATTTTCTAAAGTTTTGCAATGCTTTATCCCTAGAATCTTCCATTTCAATAATATGTAGTAATTTAGACTTTGATTTGTTATTAAGATTCATGTATTCTTGCATAAACTATATGTTGGTAATTTTAGCATGATGGGAACACTAGTTGTTTCCCATATACCAGTAGATATGGTGAAACTTTGAGGTCCTATTTTTACCTAGTCTAGTCTACCTAAAGTGAATATTTTAGTAAGAGATGCCACTCCCTTGGTTTATCCATAGCTAACTTTTTGATCACATTTATGAGGTTATTATTGGTTGATTAAGCCAATTCATTCCCTTGTATGGAGTGATTAGAAGATGATATAATCATAATTTGATTATCATGGGCCCACTCAATGAATTTAAATGATTAAAATGCTGGCCCATTATCATAAACCAAATAAATAGTGGTGTCAAACTTGGTTGTGATATGTTCTTCAAAAAAAATTATCACATCTTGGGCTCTAGAGTTTTTGGTGGATGTTGCCTCACTCCATCTAGTGAAATAATTTATAACAATGAGTACAAACTTGTGTCCAACTAAGAAATTTGGATTTATGATGTCTAAGCCCTATAAGATGAACACCCTACCTTTAATTATAGGTTATAGCAGCATTATTTTATGTACCTCATTTTTGACCAAAACCTATCTTTTATGGCATGTCCTCACATTGAAATAAGCATCCTTGAATACCATCAACTAGTAATAACCCATTCTAAGTATTTTATGGGTTCTAGTGTTGTTGGATGGATGGTCATTTCTTATCTTTTGATGGATATTTTCTAAGATTTCTTAGGCTCCTTCAGATGACACACACCTTAGATAAATAGCTTCATAATTTTTTCTATAGAGGACTCCCTTCCTGATCATATAATGAGAAAATTTGAGTCTTAAATCTATTTTTCACTCTCTTTTGAATTCTTGGGGGCATGTTCCAGTGAGCAGGAACTAAATAATACTTGATATCAATCTTATTGGGAGACATGTGTCTAGTAGACCTCTTTAATAGTGATTTGTGGGTGTGGTTCAGTCATCAATTAAATGATGCCTTACCCACTAAAAATATAGGTAGGTTTGATTTCAATATCAAAATCTTGTAATTTTTCCATCCATTTACCTCTACATTCCCATAATTCATTTTATCTAAGCGTGATCTAGTATTATGACAATTGCTTTATTATGGAAGATATAAAGCCTAAATTTTTTGACTACTTTGATGAGAGTGAAGATTTGATTATCAATCAAGAAATAGTTAAGCTCTTCATCTTTCAAGTTAGTACTCATAAATGCAATAGGATGTTTTCTTTCTTCCCTTTTCTACATGAGTACTATAATAATAGTACGTTCTAAGGAAAATAAGTACAAAAAAAATTCTTCAGTGAAATTAGGGATTACTAGCACTCAAGCTTGTGAAATATTCATCTTTATGTCTTGGAATGACTTCTTTTATTCAGGCATACATTCCACTTTGGCATTTTGTTTGACTATTGCATTTAGGGGTCTAACAATCTCTACAAATCTTGATATAAATTTCCTTAAAAAAAATATTTTTCCAAAGAATGATTTGAGCTCCTTTTTGCTATTTAGACACATTATTTTTGAAATCTATTGAATCTTGTCTAGGTTAATAGTGATCCCATCCTTAGTAATGATGTGGCATGGCATCTTTCCTTAGGTAACTTTGAATATACTCTTCTTGGGGTTAAGTGATACCCCAAACTTTTTGCACTTCTCAAAAATAGACTGAAGATGGTCGATATGATCAACTCTATTTTTAAACAAATTAGTGATATCATCCATGTATATGATTATGCACTGCCCTATTATTCCCTAAAATGCATGATTCATTTCTCTTTGAAAATTTACTCTAGTGTTGATCAACCCAAATGGCATTCACTTGTATGCATAGGTTCCCCACTTCATATTAAACATTGTTTTCATCCTATCTTCTGATTTGACCAATACTTGATTGTAACTTAAAAACCATCTAAGAAAGTGTAGATACCAAAATTATTTCACACACATGTGCATAACTCCCTATGTCAAAACCCCTTTTAACCCATTTTTTAATAATAATAATTAACCTCCCTAACCCATACTTTTACCCCTCACACATTTAATTAATTTAAAATACTTAATTAAGTTAATTAAAAACCCCCTTTTCCACCTTACCTAGCCACCTCACCTTATGACTAATTCTCACCTAATGAATCACCACAAGACTTGGTCCCCTCATCCTAACTACCTAAGACATATTTCCACTTCCAAAATAAATTCCTAATTAACTACCTCCTTCCTAACCTCTTATTTTTAGATTTTGTAATGGGTGTCACATTTGGCATGAAGAACACTAGACAACAAGCCAAAAATAGTAAGGTTTACCTATTCTAGAGCCACCAATGTTAGTCAACCCATGGTTGATGTTGGTGAGATCATCAACATCGATATTATAAGCTAAACTCTAACCTAAAGTTTAGGTCAACAAAAATAAAAAAATCATTCTTACTTGCATTCAAGCTCTTGGCATTCTATTTTTGACATCCTGGCTTACTATTATCTTGCATAAGTTAATCATGATCAGGAACTGAGCTCTTGAGGACCAATAGCACCCACTTGTTCTCTTTATTTAGGAATTCAAGTTTGGACTCCCTGATAGGGATCATCAATCTAGCACTTATCATTCAATAACCACTATAGCTAAGTACATCACTTATTCTATAGGTCTTTTAAACATTTATTATGTTATCACTTTATATCTACTATGCATTATTTTACACACTTTTGAATGAACCCCCATGAGGGAGTTACAAAGCTTCCTCACTTCTTTCCCCTTAACCCAACACACCAAACCTTTGACTAGATCTACCCAAACTACACTCTCTCTCTCTCTCTCATAACTCTCCCCAACCTCCCAGACCTGATCCAAACTATTTTCTAGACCCATAAAATCCTTTTGTAAGCTCCCAAACAATTATTTCCCCTACCAACCCTGGCAGCCTAACATCGGTCACCTCCACCACTGACCTTGGTAGTATAAATTATATATGTCACTCCCCTATCAATGTTGGTGACTGTGGATTCCCTAACCTCTTCAAAACCTACCCAAACAACTTCTAAAATACAAATAAAATACAGCACTTGTACCCTGTCACTCTCTACTTCATATAGGTTGTTAATAATAGTAATAGTATCTCTCTTTCTCTCTTTCTTCACCTCTCTTTTATTTATTTATTTATTACTCTTTTGTCTTTCAAAAGTGGATTGTCATCTCTAAGGAAGTTTCATACTTCCTACAACAAGCATGTAGCTTGGCAGCCCACTCATTTAACTACTAACAAACATCTTGTGGTAGTGCTTTCTTACTTACAGGTAGTCCTCCCCAGCCAAAGAGTAGTGATCACAATTTCTATATATGGCATGCAAACCAATTCAGGTTCATTATAATCACTTATCCCCATCATTATTTTATGTTTTCCTTTAGATTTGAAATAGACAAAATTTAGCATAACATTTCTAGCATGCTTGATGGGATCCTAGAGTTTTCCTTGGGTTCATTTCTTGTTTAAGCATTCATGTAGGTGTATTATAGTGAAAATTTCATTTCTTTCACTTCCTCCTCTTTTCTCTTAAAACAAAAAATTCAATATTTTATTTTCTATTTAAAAGCATTAAACTAAAATTTTCTTTCTTTCCTCTTTGCCTCTAAAAGCAATTTATCATTTTATTTTACAAAAAAAAAAGAATCTCTTCTTTACTTATTCTTACATGCACATTAGATATTGAATTTCATACTCTACTCCTATTTCATCTTTGTTTTCATTTGAATCTATACATTTCAAATTTAGGTTTAAAACTTACTGCATTTCATTATTTGCTTGTTGCATATTAACTCACCTAGTTAATTACAATCATTTTGAATAAAATTTAGTACACCTATGTTACACAACCAAATCACATTCACATAAACAAACATCTAAACTCACTTGAGAAAAGGCCCATCAAGATTTCATCACCTGGTGGAACACCTTACCCTATCTGCCTATCCTACTTGGATTTCACCACCAAAGAGAGAAACCACTCCGTTCTCTAGTAGAGTATAAACTCTAGATAGAAGGTATATTTTGGCTAAGTGGCTTGACTCAACTCTAGCTTTGTGAATTGAAGAGAGCAAGATCCTATAACAATCCACATACCTAGTCTAACACAAATTTCTTCTTGAGTACTAAAACTAACCTAAAACTAAATCTAGATTGATTTTTAGTACATTTGATAACCAAATTCTCTTCTCACTATTTGATTAAGGCACAAGCCAACATGAGACTAAAAATTAATCTCTAGGACTTAATAGTTACTGGTTGTATGTTCCTTTTTTTATTTTCTATTTCTTTTTATATTTTGGAGTTAGTAAGGACATTTTCCTATTGATTAATAAAATCAATACTATTTCTAATACTCAGTTTGTATAACCTATTATCTTAGATTTTTTGAGTGTTCTTCCTTTTTACATAGACCTCTTACATCCACTTTGCTACCTAATTTTAACTTCTAGTTTCTTAAAACATTAGATTTTCCATCTCCTAGGATATCATAGTGACTGACATCAATTAACCCTATCGACATCAGTAGATTTTACCTACCAACATCGGTTACACCATCGACATTGACAAAAATTTTCTATCGACATCAGTCAAGCGACCGATATTGGTGACTATGTAATTTCATCAGCTCAAAATAGAAAGCTAAAATAACCAACTTACCCACACTCAAACTTGGTTTTTCCTTATTCTATTTCAAATACAGGGTAGTAAGACTATTTAAACTTCCTCTTGCATGGTATTGACACAAGATCAAGCCAAAATTCTTACCGATTATGCAAGCTGACAACCACTTCCACCTTCCCCTCTCACTTTCAATTCTATCACAGAGCATACTTCAAATAGAGAGCATACTCCCAACCCTAACCAAATTTCCATTGTGCCTAAGGGATATCAATATTTTTCTAAATTTCTTGATCATAATGTGGTAGCCATTCAACATTACCTTGCTGTGAGTCGAACCCATAATTCTTCAGGTGACCCAATTTATGGTATGCCAACCTCTCTAATAAAGACAACCTCAGTTTTAGTTGCCTCCATTATTTTCCCCATGGTTACCCAAACCACCACTTTGATGAGTAATCCAAATATAAACAATGTCCAAAGTGTAGCATCTCCAACTTCCCAATCCTACCTAAACCCTGGTGTGACTTCCCTACTTTCAAAATCACAACCAGTTTAGTCAAGTCACACCCCAATCTAGAATCTAGTGGTACCTATTCCATCTACCCTCATGCCTATAATTACCTGAGTTATGACTTACCCTTCATCTAGTCTAACCATTCTAATAATCCAACTTGAAATAGCAATAACCAAACAAGGCATTATCTCCAATGCAATGAGACAATCCCCTTTTCTTTTTACACCCTAGCCTATGAATCATTATCCTTATGTTACCCCAACACAACCTCAGCAAGCTATGTCTTACACTCTCTCTTCTTCCTATTAGGTTCCATATAACTTAGGAGGTATTTCAAAAATTAATCCCCCTCTAGACCTCATTAAGATGTTAATAGATAAGATGTCTAATCTAGAGACATCCATTTTTGGTTTAAAGAATGTGTTATCTTATGATGAGATATGCAATGAACCAATCCATCCTTCTATGCCTATTCATCCTTATCGAATCCAATAGGAACTCCCTAAATTTACTCATTTTTAGAGTAAAAAGGACCCACAATATCACTTGCAAGCATTTAGACATGCTTGTTATTTAATAGGGCATGATGATGCATTACTACTTCATACTTTTCCTATGTCTCTTTGCGGTGCTGCCTTAGATTGGCATAGCTCTATACCTCAACACTCCCTTTTCTTGTTTACCCAACTCACATAAATATTCCTAGACCATTTCTCTATTAAAATTTCTAACAAGGTTTCTATAATAGACCTTTATTCTATCAAACAATTTGATGATGAGTCTATTGTAGATTTTATCGCTCATTGGAGAAGATTGATCAATCAACTCTCCTTCTCCTTACCCCAACTTGAGCTTATTGAGATCTTCTCAAGGGTATGTGCTAAGCACATCTGATCCACACTCTAGGTACAAACTTTATACACATTTGATGAGGCCTTTCAATGACATGGAAACTTGAGGTTCATGCTATAGATGAAGGCAAAGTCTAGTTGCATAGTAAGAATCCCAATTACAAATAAAATGACTCCTCCTCTAAAAATTCTCCCTCTAACCAAAAAGCTAAAGGCTCCACCAATTTTTTGGTTATTAAGTCAGCTTATTTCACAACCATAAACTAATTTAATTCCTCAACTTCCTAAAATTTGACCAAGCAATTCCAACAAAGGTATGAACAAAGACAATACACTCCCATTGAAGAGTCATATACATTTGTCTTAGAGAAACTATTGCAACAAGGTGTCATAACCCTTCCTCAAATCAAACCTCCTATACAGTTAGACCCTTCCCATCCTATCCCAACTTGGTATAAAGAAGATGATTTTTGTGGTTACCATCAAGTTAAAGGCCACAATTCTAATAATTGTAAGACACTCAAGAACTTTGTTCAAGATATGCTTGATAGAGGTGATCTCATCTTGGATAATCCTAATGCACCCCCTAATCAAAGTATATATGTGTTCAAACACCCTTTTCCTAACCATTTACCAAATCAAAATATTGTCCAGTCCAAAACTAACTTAGGTGATCATAATATCCATATAGTTAATATGGTTTTTCCTTTACCTCTCGTTCAACCTTCCCCATAACAAGAGACATCCATTTCATCAAATTCTCCCCAAATTTTAGTGGTATTTATTTTTCCTATTCTTCCTCCTCAGGTAGAAGAGTCTATTTCACCCATTCAACTCACTCGAGAGGAAGAGCCTCCTTTACCACTTCTTTTGCCTCCTGAGGAGCCTGTAATGCCAATTTTGTTTGCACCAATATTACCTATCCTCTTACCACTTAAGGACCACACCCTACTTATTCCTCAACCACATGTTGAAAGTAACATCATTCCTAAATTATACCCTCTTGAGGAACCTTTTTCCCTACCTCTCCTCCACTTGTAGAGAGTATTACCCCACCCACTCCACCTTTACACTTAGAGGAGTGAGTATTATCTACTCACATAATAGATGAGAGGCCTATTGTACCACTCTTATCCCTTATTTTACCTATGGAGGATCATACTTTACCCATGCCTTACCCACATGTTGAGGGAGCCATAATGCCTATGCTTTACCCTCTTGAGGAACCTTCTTTGCCTACCTTCCCTCTACCCATGGTAGACCATGTATCTTCTCTCGTCTCTATCACAGAGGACCTCTTTGTAGTTATTTCTCATCTTTGGCCTAAAGTAGAAAAAACCAATAATTTCCCTCTTTCCGAAACACCTCATCCATCAAAAGACACAACTGTAATGTCTATGTCAACTTTGTCTAAACCCTTCTCATGTTTGGTGAAAAGTTTATTATTTATTGACTCCATAAAGTTAGATCATGTGGCATTTTGGGACCATCTAAAAACTCCTTATCTAACAATGAATGTTGAATTTTACCACCAACCCTCTCACTACACTTTACCCCAAGGTCTTTGATAAAGCTAGAGCTTATTCACCAAAAGAACTTGAAGTTCAGCCATCTATGTTAGAACCCTCTATAGACACTAAAATCATGTTGACTCCCCTGGTCATCCCCTATTTTATTCTTCTTCACCTATTTAACCCTTGTCGACCACTTTTCCCACTAGCCTTGACCCTGGTAGCATGTAAAAATGAGCACAGAGCTAAAGCTAGACTCTATCCCCATTATGCATCTGTCAACGATAGTCGTTACCCAGTCGACATTGCCGACGTCGGTCACTTATCGACCGATGTCAGCAATCCTGTCGACGTCGGTGACCTTACCATTACCCATTGTCAGTTATCATTCGGTTCCCAATCGGTTTCCTGATCGGTTATCGAACCGTCCCCCGAACCGTCCCTCACCTTCATCAGCAAAACCATTCAAAATCTCTGCCAATCGATCCCAAACTCTGACATTCACAGACTCTTGCAACCAATCAGCTCTGGCGATCAACCAACTCCAACATTCGACCAATACGTATTCGCTTCAATCAACTTACGGCAACGCTTCAACGACTTCAATCATGGCTTTTATCATATCTTCTGACAGGTAAGTATTTTCTCTATTTGTTTTTATTTCTTTCTGGTTATTATTTGTTTTTTATTTCTATCACCTCAGATCTTCAAATTGTAGACCCGAGCCCTGAGTCCCTTCTTTACATCTCTGCCCACTATCCCAATCTATAACTCTGTCCAGACTCAACCAAAACCCCCAGACCCTGTCCAAACTCGACCTTACCTTGACTAGACCCTGTCCAGACCCTATCCCGACCCTGACCAAACCCTATCCCAACTCTAGCAGACCTTCTGCAACTTGCCCAGACTCTATCCAAAACTTGCCTCGACCGACGCCGGTCACTACCCCGAACGACGCCGGCACTTTAACCGACGTCGGCACCTTCCCCTGACCGACGTCGGCACCACAGAGACCGACATCAGTGACTGCACAGAATAGTTTACTTCATTATCAAGTATGCATTTATTTTTTGTCTTTTATTTCTGTCATTTTATCTTTCATTACATCTACTTCAGTCTAATATTCTACTTTTTTATCAGTGGGTTGATATCCTTCTAGGAAGTCTTCGTACTTTCAGGATCGGGCGTTCGCCTGACAGCCCACCATATCCTGGACTAAGGTTTTTCCGTGCTTCAGTCTCTTTTTCTTCACAGGTGTCATTCCTCCATAGCCAAAGAGGAGAACCTTCCAACGTCTGATTTCGGTGCGCACGACTACAATTAGGTATCTTCTAGCCTTGACCATCTCTTAGTTTCTTAATTCTTCTCTTGAATGTAGAAAGCAATTTAGCATAGAAACATTCTGGCACGCCCGGTGGGACCCTAGGGCCTTCTTTGGGTTCTTTCTTTCTTTCGTTCATATAGGTGCATTAGGTTTCTTCCTTTTCGCCTCCTTTTGTCTCTTCTTAAACGACATCATAAGTAGGACTAGAAAGAACTTTTCTTTTCTTTCTTGCACTTCTAGACTAGTCAAAACTCATATTCTTCGACTCTTTCTCCATTCGTCTTCATACGAACAAACATTTTGACTTGGGCATTAAAACACTTTGCATTCATTTCTGTTTTCCTGCATCTCTTAGACCACACATAGTAATTAAACCACATATTGAATTAATCTAGATCACTTGATGTTACAGGACCAAACCACTTGCACAAAACAAACATTTTAACTTACTTGAGACAAGGCCCGACTGGGATTTCATCCCTAGCAGATACCTTACCCATCTCGGCGATCTTACTTGGATTTCATCACCAAGGGGAAAGCCAACTCTGTTCTCTGGCAGAGTCTAAACTATAGTGGAAGTATATTTTGGCTAAGCGAAACCAGCTAACCACTGGAATCGTGAAGTGAGGGGAGCTTGCTCCTTAGCACCAGGCCTATACGGAAGCTAATACAGATTCTTGAGCACCATAACAAAACTTGAAACCATCCATAGACTGCTTCTTCTAGGACCCAACTCAAAAGCCAATATTCCTCTATACACATTCTAAGGCATAAGCCACTATAATCCTAATAATTTACTTCTAGGGTTTTAGGATCTGCTTGTGTCTTCATCTTTTTTAGTTCTTATCTGCTTGTTTGAGCTTGTGAGGACGTTCTTCCTTACCTTGAATGGTTTTGACTCATAGCCAAGCCAAGGCTCTAGTCGATCACGTGAGGCATCATCCTCTTCCGTCTACCCTGCCTATAACCAGCCCTATAATGGAGTTCAACTCGGAAATTGAAAGAACTCCTACCAGACCATCTCCGACCCAAACACCTATTATCCTAGAAGGGGACCAAGATTTTGCATGATTCTTGGACCTCAACGTAAAAGCCTTGCAACACTATCTCGTTAATAGCCGAATGCGAGACCCCTTGGGCAATCCAATTTACGGAATGCCGACCTCTTTTCTCGAGACTGCGGCCATATCAACGGCGTCCATAGTCCAACCCTTAGACACCCAGGCTATTGCCTCAACCAATGACCAACCTTTTACCAACCATCCAAGTGTGGCCTCTCCCTCCATCGTTGGGCCCACTTCCATCGAGGTTTTGGCCCCCTATCAATCTCAGCCCACTCAACCACTTTCTACCCCCTTTCAGAATCTGGTCGTCTCTATTCCGCCTACCCTTGCTCCTATCAACACTAGGGTGGCTACCTATCCATTAGCCCATGTTACCTCTAACCAACCTTCCATGACAACATCAAACCTAGCCATGCCTTTTACCCAACCATCCTTAGTCACGTCTTCTATCCCTACGATTAGTCATCCGTACGTTGCACCCTTACTGGTACAACCGACTACGTCGTATACCTCTTCTAGCCTCTTTCAAGCGCCTTACAATCTAGGAGGTGCTCCACCCACCAATCCATCAGTAGATATCATCAAGATGCTGATGGATAAAATGTCCAACCTAGAGACCTCCGTTTTCGGCTCACGCAACACTCTCTTGTATGAACAAATTTGCAACGAGCCCATCCATCCTTTTATCCCCATCAGACCATATCCCAGCCAGTGGGAACTTCCTAAGTTTTCTCATTTTCAAAGCAAGGAAGACCCACAACAACACTTATGGGCATTCAGGCATGCCTGTTACCTTATTGCCCACGACGATGTGTTGCTCTTACGCACGTTTCCCATGTCTCTCTCGGGTGCTGCGCTTGATTGGTACAGCTCCCTTGCCAGCCATTCCATCTTCACATTCACTCAACTAGCCCAGCTCTTCCTCTATCATTTCTCTATCAATATCACTAAGAAGGTCTCCATCACAGACCTCTATTCTATTCGCCAATTCGAGGATGAATCCATTGCTGATTTCGTCGCTCGATGGAGGGGCCTTATCAATCAACTCTCATTCTCCTTACCCCAGCCTGAGCTTATTGAACTTTTCTCTCAAGCCTGCGCTAGACATATTTCTTCCACCTTGAGGGTTCAGACCTTCTGCACTTTTGACGAAGCCTTCACGATGGCTCGTAAACTTGAGTTACGTGCCATCGAGGAGAATAAAGTCAAGTTACGGAGCAAGAATCCCAACTCCAAAACCAATGACCCCTCTTCTAAGCCTTCCTCATCCAATCCTAAATCTAAAGCTTCAAAAAATGCTGTGGTTGTTAGATCTTCTTCCTCTTCGCCTTCAACTAATCAACCTAAACCATCCACATCTATGAGTGCCACTCGCCAATTTTAGCAGAGATACATACAGCGACAGTTTACTCCACTTGGAGAATCATATGCGTCTGTGCTAGAAAAACTCGTCAAACAAGAGGCCCTCAATCTCCCTCAGATCTGACCACCACCACAATTTGATCCCTCACGCGCCATCCCTGCGTGGTATAGGGAAAATGACTTCTGCCACTACCACCGTGTTAAAGGTCATGACACAGGCAACTGTAAAACCCTTAAAAACATAATCCAAGACATGCTGGAAAAGGGTGACCTCATCCTCAACAATCCCAATGCCCCTCCTAATCAGGGTATCGATATCTTCAAACAACCGTTCCCCAATCATCCACCAACCCAAAACAATGTCCAGACCTTGATTGACAACTCTCATGAACATAATATTCAAATAGTCAATACGGTCTCGCCCTTCATTTCTAACCAACCTCAAGAGGTGGGTTCATCCATCAGTCCATCACATATGGATGAACCTCTTTCTCCGGTTAGTTCTCCATCAACTTCTCTCATCTTGGAGGATGCCTCGACCTTACCAGCACCGCCAGTTTCACCATCTTCCTTCTTGTTGCCAATGGAGGACCCAACCTTTCCTACTCCTCGACCGCAAGTGGAGGGCACTATCATTCCTACCCTTTACCCGCTTGAGGAGCTTCATTCTCTAGTTTCTTCTCCACCCAGGGAAGAACCTATCTCTCCTTCGTCTCCAACCAAGGACGAACCTGTCACGACTCCACCATGCCATGGGCCTGAGGCTACTACACCCGCCATACCTTCGGTCTCACAACTGTCGACATCTTCTCAAGAACCCAAACCTCATCCCGCATCTTCTCAGCCATTTTCTCGACTAGTGGAGAGACTCAAATTTCTCCCTTCTAGGAAAGTGGAGCATCAGGGATTGTGGGACCGTCTCACAGCTCTTCAACAAGCCCGTGCCCTCTCATCTCATGCTGCTAATCCTCCCATGGCAGAACCTCCCAAGACTATCAACAAAAATTAGATTTCTGCCTCTAGACCGTCTACATCTCCATCAACCTCATCAAAACCAAAACCCTCATCTACTCTGCCTTAACCTATCAAGTCACTTGGCATTCACCCCGTCTCCAACCTCACTCATCCACAAGTGAAGGTGGACTTAAACCAAACTTCAACCAATAGTATTTTTCAACCCAAATCACAAAAGACTGCCAAACCACAGAGGTGAACGCCTCCTCTTCCATCACCATTGCCCTCCATTTTGGGCCCTCATCCTTCAACCCTAACCAGAGTCCTTCCCACTTCAACCTCTAATCAAAACCGGTTGCCTCCTTTGCTTCCTTTACCTACTGCAAGCCTACCCTCTCCCAAAAGGGTGGTACCTCTCATGAAGAATGTACCGTCTCTGCCTGTCATCGCACCATCAACCCAGAAGGTGGTACGAAAACCCCCTCCAACTTCACCTAAGCAAAAGTCACCGACATTGCATACATCGATGAGCACGGACCCTTTAGTGGGCTCATACTCTTTGATCTTACAATGACTTTTGCAAACTTCTAGCATAACTCTTCCACCCATCAAGCCCTTTCAACCTCTCGGGTCTAAACCCTCCTGGTTTGATGACACGAAGATTTGTTTATATCATCGTACGCCAGGACACGACACCAAGACTTGTTGTGCCCTCAAGGCTGTCATTCACCGTTATCTAGAGAAAGACACTCTTCTCTTTGAGGACACTTTCAACCGACCCCTGACTCCTTCTCATAACCCTTCAACCTCTTCAAACCCATCAACATCTCATCAACCAGCTACAACCCTTTTATCACCTTCACCTCCCATCTTTGAAATAAATGCCATCCACATCACCACTAGGTCACAAAAGGACAAGGTGAAAGAAAAAGCCACCATTCCTTGGACCTACCCTTTTGTCAATCCACCTCAACCGCCTAAGCCTAAGATTTCTATCCTTGGCGCACCTCAACTCTCCTCTTCTTCTTCTTCTTCTGGACCAATCCACAACTCCATGTTGAAATAGCTTCACCAGATGCCTATGAAGATGTCCCTCTATGACCTCATCCAAACCTCACCCTAGCATTGTCAGGCCCTCATCCAAGCCCTGCAAGCAGCAGAGGTCCAACCCGAGGACACCCAACCACTTGCTGCGCTTATCCACTCCTTAGCCCCTGTTGCCTCCATCACATTTAGCGATTCTGAGATTCCCACATCCAACACGGAAGATTAGGATGCTGCCCTCTTTATCACTGCCTATATCGATCGGACACGGATTAAATGCGTTATGATCGATGAAGGTGCTAGCATCAACATCATCTCCACCCATGCCTTTGATCAGTTGGCTCTTCCCAAGAATTGTGTCTCCAAAACTGATGCAATCTTGCACTCTTTTAATGACACTACTGCCACGACCATTGGCACAGTCTTCCTTCATATTCACGTTGGTCCACGCACAATCCCGGAGCTCTTCTACATCATCAAAGGAGAGTTTCAATACAACATCTTGCTGGGCCGACCCTGGATCCGTGCCATGGCCTGTGTCCCCTCCACCCTGCACTGTTGTGTGAAATTTGAGCATGACGGGCAAGTCCACACCATTCTCGCTAACCCTTCACCCTTCAAAACTTGCAACACCACCTACCATCCAAACGATTTCCTAATTCCTATCAAGTCATCAACCCCGACACCGCCTCCATCCGCAGAAGCTTCGACCAGTTTGCAACAGGCAGTCGCCCTTACACCTCCCCTTCAAGTGACGACCACAGACCCCATGGAAGACGTCTTCCAAATACTTTCATTGGGAGAGTATCACTTTCTGACTTTAGACATGTTCCAAACTCCACAAGAGTATGGACACCTTCATCACAGCCCTAGCTACGACCATCGAATCGAGATGATCATACCTTATGGTCCTCCTCACCTCTAAACCAACCTCATCTATGGAGGGCTTAATCAAGCTCCTACTGATGGTAATCCTCTTTCTTCACCTCAACCTTTCACATCAGACTTCTCATTTCTTAGCAACCCCGCCTTTGCACACACTTACCTTTATAGGTGTGCATGGAAGGGTTTTGGTTTCGGATGCTATGAGCAGGGCTCCCATCAGCCTATCCAACCGCTCAATGATGACGATGCCAAGAAATGGTATGGCTTGGGATATCATGACCCCACTCAAGACCCTGTAGACCTTTGTCCTGAACCAATCATTGACCAATCTCCTCCACACTCGCCTGTTTCACCCCCTTCACCTACGGAGTCAGTGATTTCCATTCCTCCTAGTTTTTTTTGCATAAACACCATCCACCTGGAACCCTTGACTTATCAGCTCAATGGGGTGTCCAAGTCTCTCCCTCTCATTTTTCCTAGCATGATCGAAGATGAGTCGGCAACCATTCACACTGTCCACTGTGTTGACGACGATGCCATTCTTTCTTACATGGGTGCTGACGATTCTTTCATCCAGCGCTCCCTCCCTTCTGAGACCTAGGTTATGTTAAATGAATCAACCATTGACATCAACCTTCCTTCTTCTGATGTTCCTTATGTCTTAAAGATTGGCCAATCTTTAGACGCTCAGGAGCAGCTTGACTATACCCAGTTCCTCTCCGACCATAGCAAGGCCTTTGCCTAGACTTATAGTGATATGCCTGGCATCGACCCCACCATCGTTACCCATAACATTGTCACCAAACCAGAGGCTAAGCCCATTAGGCAAAAGCTTCAAAATATGCATCCTCACGTTGCCCTCCTTGTCAAAGAGGAGCTTCAACGTCTCCTTTCTGTCTCCTTCATCCAACCCATCGATTATCCATAGTGGGTCTTTAACATCATCCCAGTCACCAAGGAAACTAGGGGGATTCAGATCTGCACGGACTATCGTGACCTTAACCTAGCCTGTCCTAAAGATGACTTTCCTCTTCCTAACATTGACCAGCGTGTTGATCTTACGGCCGGCCATGAGATGCTATCTCTCATGGACGGGTTTTCAGGATACAATCAAATCCTGATTGCTCTAGAAGATCAGCACAAGACCACTTTCATTACCCCATGGGGGACTTTTTGCTATCGAGTCATGCCTTTTGGCTTGAAAAATGCAGGCGCCACTTATCAGCGTGCCATGACCTACATTTTCCATGATCTCCTTCACAAAATCATGGAGGACTATGTGGATGACCTGCTCGGCAAGTCCAAGCTTCGCCGTGACCATCTGACCATTCTCAAAATCATCTTCTCTCATTTTCTTCAGTATAATGTTCATCTTAATCCCAAGAAATGTGTCTTTGGGGTCCTCTCTGGCAAGCTTCTCGGCTTCATCGTTTCCTTCCATGGCATCGAGATAGATCCTGCCAAGATTTGCGCTATCCTCAAAATGCCGCCCCTAACCAATCTCAAGCAGCTTCATAGTTTACAAGGCAAGCTCCAATCCATTTTCCATTTCATCTCACAACTTTCTGATCGCTGCCAACCTTTTCATCATCTCCTTAAGAAGGACGTCTCCTTTACATGGGATAAGGACTGTCAAGAGGCTTTTGAAGCCCTAAAATGCTATCTGGTCTCTCCACCAGTCCTCATTCCACCTAAAGATGACCAACCCTTCTACCTTTATATCTCAGCCACTAATCATTCGTTAGGTGCCATGATCACGCACCGAGATGAGCATCACCGTGAACAAGCAGTCTATTATATCAGCTGAACACTGGTCGACTATGAAACTCGATATACCCATATCAAGAAACTCTGTTTGGCATTAGTCTTTGCTGCTACCAAGCTTCACCACTATCTTCTTAATCACAAAACCTTTGTCATCACCCACACCGACCCTCTTAAGTATATGCACTCTAAGCCATATCAGAATCAACGTATGGCTCGGTGGCTCATGCTGTTTGCTGAGTTTGATCTCGAATTCATCCAGCAAAAATCTATCAAGGGGTAAACCATCACTGATCAACTAGCAGATGCCCCTCTTCCCGACAATCAACCTTCACAGTGTGAGTTTCTTGATGAATCTATCACTGTTCTTTCCTCCTCTGACACCACCTATCAGATGACTATGTTCTTTGACGGCTCCAAATGTCAACTAGGTGGGGGTGCTGGGGTCATTCTCATCCCACTCGAAGGGGAGCCCATGCCTCTGTCTTTTAAACTTGACTTTGATTGTACCAATAATATGGCTGAATACGAGGCCTTAATTTTGGGACTGTAGACTGCCCTCTCTCTTAGCATCAAGTCCATCAACATCTTTGGCGACTCGCAGCTCGTCGTCAATCAGGTCAACGGTTCATACCTCTGTAAAAATGAAATTTCGCAAAGGTACAAAAATTGTGCTGACATTCTCCTTGCATCTTTTGATCATTACCTCTTGCAGACTGTTCCTCGATCCACGAATAAGTTTGATGACACCATGGCTTCTCTCACTTTGCATATCCCATCTTCCTCATCTGCATCCAGACTTTTTGTCACAGTGCGTCGTGTGTCATTGCCTTCATATATCTCTTCTCACATTCATCATGTCAACACTATAGACCCTAGCCCATGAGATGCTTGGTATAAGCAACTTGTAGACTTCTTATCTTTCTCTGTCATTCCTTCCAACCTCTCTAGTAATGCACGATGAGCTTTTATCAAGCGTACTGCTCGCTATACCATGCTAGGGGGTCTTCTCTATAAGCGAGGCTTCGACGGCCTCCTTCTTCACTGTCTCACTTCCACTGAAGCATCTCAAGCCATTCAGCAAGTCCATGATGGGATTTGTGGCAGACATTTCAGTGGGAATTCGGTTGCCAAGCGCATCCTTCGTCTGGGCTATTATTGGCCTACCCTTCATCAAGACTGTAGCGACTATGTTCGGCATTGCATCAAGTGTTAGCAGCACTCTAACTTGCTTCATCTTCCTAGTCATGCCTTACAAATCACTCAAGATTTTTGGCCTTTTTCTGAGTGGGGTTTAGATCTCATCGGTGAGATTAACCCTCATTCGTCTCTTCATCATCAATCCATCATCACAGCCACTGAATATTTCACCAAGTGGGTGGAAGCCGTTTCTCTCGTCTCCACAAAAGCCGACAAGATCGTCGACTTCATCACCACCCATATCATCTGTCATTTCAGTGTCCCTCATAAAATCATTACCGATAACGGCAAGTCCTTCAAAAACAAGACTGTCCAAACGCTATGCGACTCATTCGGCATCAAACTCAGTTTCTCTTCGCCTTACTACCCACAAGCAAATGGGCAGGCCGAGACTTCCAACAAAATTCTCACTAAAATTCTCATGAAGGTGGTCAATGACACAGGCAAGGATTGGCACATTCACATTCCCTTCGCTTTGTGGGCCTACTGCACTAGCATCCGAACCTCTATGGGTGCTACCCCTTTTTCTCTCATGTACGAAATAGAGGCTGTCCTACCTCTCGAAGTACAGATCCTGTCTCTCTGCATTTCTCTACATGATATCCTTTCCAACGATGACTTTCATCAAGATCGCTTAGCTCAACTTGAGTTACTTGATGAACACCGTCTTGCTGCCCTTAATCATCTCCATGTCTATCAACATTGCATCAAGCGCGCCTATGACAAAAATCTGCGAGAACGAGATTTCAACATTGGAGACCTCGTCCTCAAAGAGAATCAACACGTGACCAATATGGAGCAAAGTAAACGAGGCAAGTTTGCTCCTAATTGGCTCAGACCTTTTATTATCACGCACAAGTATGGATCAGGGACTTATCGTCTATCTTCTCTTGATGGACGACCAGAACCTGAGCCTCTTAATGTGTTGCATCTGCGACCGTTCTATGCTAGTCGAGTACTCATCCACTTGACACTTAATTTGAGCTCGTCCCTTGAGCAATCCCCATCCTCTTAATCCTAATTTATTTCAACCTTATTCCTCTTAATAATTCCTATAACCCTTTTATGATGTATGGATGCTTTGTCCTAATGAAAGGGAGCCCTTGACCTTCTATAATCTTGTCCATGACTCACATTTCTATAAAAACAAATCAAGATGTCATAATATCCATGGTCACTATATCAATATCCAATCAAAAGGCAGACTGCTCCCTCGAAGGATAGCTATACCATCATTGCTGTAATTAATAGACTGCTCCCTCGAAGGACAGCTATTCAAAAGCCCTTATATTAAACAAAAATCTAGACCACTCCCTCGAAGGATGGCTATAACTAATTTGGCAATAAACAACACTATTTTCGAAGCTTCCCGCATTGATCAACTTCACAACTGACCACCAAGAAAATGACATCTCTATGCAAGCTTCCCGCATTGATCAGTCTGTGCAAAAAAAATAAAAAAATGATGAGTCATAGACTTGACTTGTAGTTGTCTCAGGGTCTCCTATAAAAAGGGGCAAAGATATCTCTGCTCTTAAAATGGGTTACCCTTTTTCCTCTTCATATCACCTACTCAAGGGACTTCGAGCTCACTTTAATGTCAAAAGTGATTCGATTACCGCTCTAACATAACTACGGTCAACGATGTCACGCATGAATGGGGCTCTTGATTCTAATCACCCCTATCTACACTATCTTTTTGGTCCTTGTCAATGAAAGAGAAATATGCTTTTCACTTCTTCTGCACTTTGGTCACATTCACCTTCATCACTTGTCAATCGACTCAACTCAACTCTCTTTTCAGACCACTCCCATAGCCTATTCACCCTAGTTTCTATGGACACCAATACACATGGAAACTATCGACTAGCCGCAATTTATGTTCAGCATAAACCAATACTTGCTAAAGCATAAATAGACCTCAATTCATTTTTAGCATACATCCATCACGAATATGGAATATTGCTAGGGATGAAAGACCTCTCAACCAATGTTGCAGAATACACCATTTGGAAAAGGCTGCACCATCTCTTCTCCTCATCATTTCATCATAATCAAGACCAATCTATCGACCATTTTGACCACCTATCTACTACTCAGACCCTTTGTCTGAACTACATTGGTCTGAAGCCCTATAACCAGGGCTATGTAGGCAGCACTTAGATGACACCACTGTCTTCTGGGGTTAGCTCGACCACCCTCATTTGTTCATCTCTTTGATGGACAAACCTTTTTTCCTTCTTTTAACCATAACCTTGCCCTTGACCATGACCAATTATATCCCTTTGACCCTCCCTCCCTTCCAGGGAGAACTACATTGGCCTGAGGCCCTTCCACTAGGGCTATGTAGGTAGCACTCAGTTGACATGGGGTCTTCTGAGGTTAGCTCGGCCACATCCTTTTGGCACTCCTCAACCCTTGACCTACGACACTTTGACCTAACCATCTTATGCAGTGGTATGCATGTAATCACAACTTTTGCAGCGTTCACCCTCACCCCTTTTTCATTTACTCTTTATCAAATCAGCACTCGATTCCCGGTTCCCTTCCCTCGATTCCTGCTCTGAGGGGGAATACCTCATCCATAATCAGGGCAATCCGCTACCTATTTTTGTCTTGCAGTTCATTCGAATAACCAACAAGATGAAATCAACCTTATCCACACCTGGGGCAATCACTCTTGTTTTTGTCTTGCAGTTCATCCAGAACAACCAACAAGACAAAAAGGGGCAAATGTAGACACCGAAATCATGTCGACTCCCCTGGTCATCCCCCGTTTTATTATTCTTCACCTATTTAACCCTTGTCGACCACTTTTCCCACTAACCTTGACCCTGGCAACATGTAAAAATGAGCACAGAGCTAAAGCTAGACTCTATCCCCATTATGCATATGCCGACGATGGTTGTTACCCGACTGACATCGCTGACGTCGGTCACTTATCGGCTGACGTCGACAATCTTGCCAACGTCGATGACCTTACCATTACCCGTTATCAGTTATCATTCAGTTCACAATCAATTTCTTGATCGGTTATCGAACCATCCCCTGAACCGTCCCTCGCCTTCATCAGCAAAACCATTCAAAATCTCTGCCAATTGATCCTGAACTTTGACATTCACAGACTCTTACAACCAATCAGCTCTGGCGATCAACCAACTCCAGCATTCAACCAATCCACATTCACTTCGATCAACTTACGGCAACGCTTCAATGACTTCAATCATGGCTTTTATCATATCTTCTGACAGGTAAGTATTTTCTCTATTTGTTTTTATTTCTTTTTGGTTATTATTTGTTTGTTATTTCTATCACCCTAGATCTTCAGACTGTAGACCTAAGCCCTGAGTCCCTTCTTTACATCTCTACCCACTATCCCAATCTATAACTCTGTCCAGACTCGACCAAAACCCCCAGACCCTGTCCAGACTCGACCTTACCTTGTCCAGACCCTGTCCTGACCCTGACCAAACCCTATCCCAACTCTACCAGACCTTCTGTAACTTGCCCAGACTCTGTCCAGAACTTGCCCCGACCAACGCCGGTCACTACCCCGACCGACGCCGACACTTTAACCAACATCGGCACCTTCCCCTGACCGACGCCGGCACCACAGAGACCGACATTGGCGACTACACAAAACAGTTTACTTCATTATCAGGTACGCATTTATTTTCTGTCATTTTATCTTTCATTACATCTACTTCAGTCCAATATTTTGCTTTTTTATCAGTGGGTTGATATCCTTCTAGGAAGTCTTCGTACTTTCGAGATCGGGCGTTCGCTTGATAGCCCACCATATCCTTGACTAATGTTTTTCCGTGCTTCAGTCTCTTTTTCTTCGCAGGTGTCATTCCTCCACAGCCAAAGAGGAGAACCTTCCAACATCTGATTTTGGTGTGCACGACTATAATTAGGTATCTTCTAGCCTTGACCATCTCTTAGTTTCTTAATTCTTCTCTTGAATGTAGAAAGCAATTTAGCATAGAAACACCCTCACCCTCACAGGAATCTACTACATTAAAGTAGATCAAGCCCTTAGGCATATGCCCCATCTCTAATTTAATTCATCCACATGTGAAGTTATTTTTAGCTCCTCAACCACAAGTTGGAGTTTTACAACCTAAATTACAAAAAAATGTTAAGCTCCCTAGATCTTGTTGATCCCTTCTTCAACGCTCAACTTTACCATCTATTTTGGGACCACACCTCTCTACCTTAGTTGAAATATTGCCTAGCCAATCAAAATAAAAGGTTAAGTTACCTCTACTCCTACTTTTACCATCTGGTAGACCTCTCACATCTAACACTAAGAAAGTGATATCAAAACATGTAACTCTATCATCACCAAACAAGGCACCATGTAAAATTACCTTTCCAACACCGAAACAAAAGGTGTTCACTCCTATTAGCACAACAAGTGTGAGCCCACTTGTAGGCTCTCAAAGCTTTTTCCTACATCATTTATTAAAATATTTCATAATAAATCTTCCTCTTATTAATCCTTATAATCCTCTCAAAATGAATTAGTCTTGGTTTAAAGATACACAAATGTGTTTATATCATCAATCACCTAGACACAATACTAAGAGTTATAAAGCCCTCACAGTAGTCATTTAGCCACACTTATATGTCGACACTCTCTTCTATGATACTACCATTAACCTTATTATTATTCCACCTTTGGAATCCATAGTTCCTCCTACCATTCTACCTAAATTCAGACCTAAAGATGTCATCATAACCCCTTTACCACCTCCTTCACTGATATTTTAAATTAGCATAGTTAATGTGGCCACACGGTTACAAAACAAAAAATATAAAGCTAAGGGAAAGGTCACTACTCCTTAGACCCATCCCTTCACTAAAGACACTCCTCCTAATCCTAATATTTCCATCTTGGGTGTTCCTAAAACATCTTTGAATGTTATTCAAAGTTCAATGGTGAAACAAGTTCACCAAACTCCTATGAAAATGTCTTTATATGAGTTAATCCAAAACTCATCCCAAAATCATAAAGATTTGATTAGTCCCTTGCAAGTAACTAAGGTAAAATCAAATGATCCCCAACCTCTTGTAGCTTTGGTCTGCTCCCTTAATTCCATCTCCTTGATTTCTTTTAGTGATTTAGGAATTCCACTTCAACACCCTAAAGATCAGTATTCTACCCTTTTTATTACCATATATATATTGATCAAACTCATTTCAAGAGGGTAATGATCGATGGTGGAGCTAGCATTAATATTATTTCCACCCATGCCGACAAATAAATAGCCCTTCTCGATAATCTCATGTCTTAAACTGATGTGGTACTCTGCTCCTTTAACAATACTACAGCTACTACGGTGGGCACTATTAGCTTACATATCCATGTAGGTCCCCAAACTATTCTTGAGATCTTTTATGTTTTAGAAGGAGAGTTCCAATATAACATACTACTTGGATGACCTTAGATACATGTTATGGCATGTGTACCCTCAAATTTTCACTAATATGTCAAGTTTGAACATGATGGATAAGTACATGTCATACCTACTGACCCACCTCCATTTAAAACATACAACATGACTCAGTCCCAATGATGTTCTCATTCCATTGAAAAAATCATCTTCCTTACATGATACTTTTGAAGCTTCTATAAGATCCACTCCCATAGTTACTCAAATATCAGTAACACAAATTCTTGACATATATCCCATAGAGGAAATCTTTTAATGTTTGTCACTTGATGAATATCATTTATTGATGCTCAACATGTTCTATACTCCATAAGAGTATGGAAGGCTTCACATGCACCCAAAATATGACCCCTGTATTGGGATGGTCATGCCTTATGGGCCCCCCAACCTTCAAACCAATTTCACATATGGGGTAATTGATCAAGTTCCCACTATTAGCAATCCATCTTCTTCACCACAACCATTTACCTGTGACTTCTCTTTCTTAAGTAACCCTAAATTTTTTCACACCTATCTCTATAGGTATGCCTAGAAAGGATTTAGTTTGGGTCATTATGAACAAGGTTTATATACGCCTATTGAATATCCTACTAGAAAAAACATTGAAAATGCCAAAAAGAGGCATGCAGTGGGATATGATAAACCAGCTAAACTCATTAAGACTACCCATGTACCAATTATTGAGGAACTGATCTCTCCTTCTCCACCATTGCCTATCAAATCATAGGTATATATGCTTCCTAATTTTTTTTTAATAAATATCATCTATTTGGGGCCTCTCACCTATTGTCAGGGTAAGGAAACAAGGTTCCTTCCTCTCATTCATCTTGAAATAATTGATGAAGACTCTCCCATTATTAACATTATTCAATATCAAGATGATGACATAACCCTCACCTACATGGGTGCAGATGATTCCTATATCCAATGATCACTCCCATCCAAAACATAAGCTATGTTAAATGAATCAACCATTGACATCAACCTACCCTCTCATGATAATCCTTGTGTCCTCAAGATTGGCCAATCTTTAGATTCCTCTAAGCTAGTTGATTATGCCACATTTTTAATGACCATAGTAAATCCTTTGATTGGTATTACAATGGTATGCCTAGTATTGACCCCTCTATTATCACCTATAACATTGTCACCAATCAAGATGCTAAACCTGTTAAGAAGAATCTTCATAAGATGCATCCTCATATTGTTCTCCTTGTCAAAGAAGAGCTCTAACACCTCTTTTCTATTAAATTTATCCAACCCATCGACTACCCATAATGGATTTCCAATATTGTTCTTGTCATAAAAGTGACTAGGGGAATTTGTATTTGCATTGACTATCATTATTTAAACTCACTTGTACAAAAGATGACTTCCCATTGTTAAGTATTCACTAACTTTTTGATCTGACAGTCGACCATGAGATGCTATCACTTATGGATGGATTCTCTGGATATAATCACATCCTAGTTTCTCCTAAGGAGTAACACAAGACAACCTTCATTACCCCATGGGGGAATTTATGCTATTAGGTCATGCCTTTTGGCCTAAAAAATGTTAGTGTAACATACCAACGTGTTATGACTTACATTTTCCATGATCTCTTACAAAAAATTATGGAAGATTATGTGGATGACTTACTCAAAAAGTCTCAACTTTTTCAAGAACACTAGATGATTATCAAAACCATATTTACTCATCTCCTCCAATATAACATTTGACTAAACCCAAATAAATGTGTCTTTGGTGTTCTTTCTAGTAAGCTCTTAGGTTTTACCATTTCTCTCCATGGTATCGAGGTTGATCATACTAAGGTTAGATAAATCCTAGAGATGCCTCCACCTATTAATACCAAACAACTCTATAGCCTACAAGGCAAATTTTAGTCAATTCACTACTTTATTTCCTAGTTATCAGATCATTGCCAACCCTTTCACCATCTCCTCAAAAAGGACATCTCCTTCCATTGGAAAAAAAATTATAGGAAGCTTTTGACACACTTAAACAATATCTCCTTTCCCCACTGGTTCTTATTCCACCTAAGGAAAATCATCCTTTCTACCTATACATCTCCATAACACACCATTCTCTAGGTGTTATGATTGCACGTCAAGATGACCAACATCGAGAGTAGGTGGTTTACTACATAAGCCATACACTTATTTATTATGAGACTCGATATACCTATACTAAAAAACTTTGGCTTGAATTTGTCTTTTCTACCTCCAAGCTTTGCCATTATCTCCTAAATCATAAAACCTATGTGGTCACCTATACTATTCCCCTCAAATACATACATTCCAAACCATATCACAACCAATATGTAGCTTGGTGACTCATGCTTCTTACTTAATTTAACTTGAGTTCATTCAGCAAAAGTCTATTAAGGGGCAAACAATCATTGATCAGTTACCTACTACCCCTTTACTTGACAATCAGCCTTTAAACCTCAAATTCCCTGATGAATCCATTACAACCATCTCCATTAATGACATCTCCTATCAAATGATGATGTTCTTTAATGGATATAAATGTCAACATGGTGGGGGTGTGGGGGTCAATCTTATTCCTCTAGATGGAAAGCTGATGCCTTTATCATTTAAACTAGATTTTGAATGCACTAACAATATGGCTAAATATGAGGCTTTAATTCTAGGACTTCAAATAGATCTCTTCTTGGGTATCAAATCCATAACCATTTTTGGTGATTCTCAACTAGTGGCTAACTAGGTTAATGGTTCTTACCTATGCAAAAATGAAATTCTATAGTGGTATAAACATCATGTAAATACACTATTGGGATCATTTGACTCTTATCTCTTACAAATTTCTCCACAATCTACAAACAAGTTTGATGACATAATGGCTTCACTTACTTCACACATACCTCTTCATCCTCTTCCTCAAGAATCTATGTCACCATTCATCTCTTAGCATTATCCTCCTATGTCTCAACAACATCCTCTTTGTCAAAAATGTAACAGCCAACCCATATGACTTATGGTACAAGTAACTCATAGATTATCTTTCCTTCTCTATTACCCCTTCTGATCTCTCCACTAATGAAAAACATGCCTTCATAAAACATGTCACTCATTACACCATACTAGGGGGACTTCTCTATAAATGAGGTTTTGATGGTCTTCTCCTTAGATGCCTCACTAAACTGAGACTCCCTTCACTATTAAGGAAGTCCATGATGGGATTTTTGGTGGGAATTTTAATGGTCACATAGTTTCCAAGCGTATCCTTCTACTTGGCTATTATTGGCCCACACTTCATCAAGACTATGCTAATTATGTTCGGTGTTGTGTCAAGTGTCAACAACATTCTAACCTCTTTCACATTCCTAGTCATGCATTACAAGTTCCCAAAGACTTTTGGCCCTTTTCCCAATGGGACTTAGATCTAATTAGAAAGATTAATCCTCATTCATCTCTCAGTCATCACTCTATCATTATTTCCACTAAATACTTCACCAAGTGGGTCAAGGCCATCCCTCTCATCACCATTAAAGCTGACAACATTGTTGACTTCATCAACCATCACATCATCTGTCACTTTCGTGTCCCTCATAAAATTATAATAGATAATGATAAATCTTTCAAAAATAATACTGTTCAAAGTCTTTGTGATACATTTAGAATCAAATTAAGCTTCTCATCACCATACTATCCACAAGCTAATGGATAGGTAGAAGCTTCTAACAAAACATTGACCAAAATTCTCATGAAGGTAGTCAACGATATAGGTAAGGATTGGCACATGCACATTCCTTTTATTTTATAGGCTTACCACACTAGCATTCAAACCCCTATGGGTGCTACACCTTTTTCCTTGGTATATGGGATGGATGTTTTTTTGCCTCCTGAAGTTTAGATTCCTTCTCTTCATATATCCCTATAAGACATACTAATGATGACTTTCACTAGGAACGTTTGGCTCAACTTGAATTATTTGATGAACACTATCTCATAGCCCTCAACCACCCCTAAATATATCAATAGCATATCAAACACGCTTATAACAAAAACCTTAAAGAGCAAGATTTCAAAATAGGAGATCTTATATTAAAATAAAATCAACACATGACAAACATGGAGAAAAGCAAGTGGGGTAAGTTTGTTCCTAATTGGCTTAGACCTTATATCATAACTCACAAGTATGACTCAAGAACTTATCACTTGTCTTCTCTTGAAGGAAGGCCAAAATTAGAGCCTTTAAATGCCTTAAACCTATGACCATTCTTTTGTTAAATAAGCATCACTTCACCTCATGTTTAACGTGAGTTTATCCCTTGAGCATCCCTATTACATTCATTTCCCTTCCTCTTCACCCTTACTCCTATACACTTAGTTAACTTACGCAGTGGTATGGTTTTGCCCTCAAAGTGGAAAAATCCTAAGCCTCTATATTTTTATCCATGACTAAAATCAAAAAAAAAATTGGATATATGATAAAGTTATAATGTCTTAGGTCATGCTTCTCAAATGTAGACTACTCCCTTGAAGGACAGCTATGTAACTTCCCTTTGCTACTATTAATAGACTACTCCCTTGAAGGATAGATATTTTAAATTAAACACAAACACTTAGACCACTCCCTTGAAGAATGGCTAAGCCAAGCTTTGTTCTCAAATGTAAAAAAACAAATGATAAAGGCTTCTCACAACTTTATATGACCTTAACCCATACAAAATCCTATTATAGGCTTCTCGCATTGATTAGCTTACACAACAACAAAAAATATTTAAGTCATGGACTTGCCTATATTAGCTCTCGGGTCACCCAAAAATGGGGCATATCATCCCTACTTTCTAGGTTATGCTACCCAAACATTTTCCCTCATTTTACCCTTTTTCCCCTCATACTCTTCCAAGGGACTGTGAAGCTCACTTAACATAAGGTAAAAAATGATGCTTCTCTAACAAACACAATGGTTTAAAGATTTAAGGCATGAAAGAGGCTCATTTTATTGAGCCTATTTACATTTTGATTATGGTATTTTCCAGTGCACAAGCATTCTACCTCTTTATTTTCCCATCAACATCACATGTCGATCTCTCTATATGAGATGAAGAAATAATGTCAAACCAATACTATCAAATCCTACTCAATTTATTTTATGAACACATCATCAAAAATATGGAAAAATGATGAAATAAACTAACATAACCAATTTATTCATTTTAAACATATGCAATCACAAATTATGAAAAAATTCTAGGATGAAACTAACCAACCAACTATGTATATACCATCACATATATGGGAAAGGCTAGTCTAACTTAGCTAACATGATCAACATTAACATCAAAATAACATAGCATAAAATTATCATCTAATTAATCATCATCTATCACAATAAACACATCTTTAAAACATAATAAATGAAAATCTCAGGTATATATATGTGATCAAAGTACATGTCCATAACTACATCATCATAATAGCATCTCTCTCTCTCTAAAAATATGCATCTCACATATTCAACTCATAGGCTAGTATATATATATAACATAGATAATCAAAAATTGCAAATACTGACACTCAGGGTCCTCAAGGCTCTCTGCATGGTCCTCAAGGAAGCAATATCATCACCACTCTCTACCCATCTACATCTACGTGAGCTAGAGCCATAGCACATGACATAGACCTCTCTTACTCTTTAAACTTTAAATATCTTTGAATCTATGGAAACTCTCTAGTTACCCTCTCATAGTAGGCAATCTCATCAAGGGAAATCATATATCTCACCATACATATAGTCTATGGAGGTCCCATAACACCTGATGATGGCCCAGCTTATACTAGTCCCTATGGTGGTGGAGGCAGAGGAGTAGCCTAGCCTACTACTCTATGACTATCTCTCTCTACTGTCACTATAGTCACTACAGTCACCTAACCCTATAAAATAGTAACTTGGCCTTATAGTGCCACAACCTAGCCCTATAGTGCCCCAACTTGACCCTATAATGTCACCATCTACCCCTATAAGGCTAATACCTATGTCTAGGTTGTATCTCAAGCTTGTACCACTACATCCCTCTTTCTTACCAACCCTTATAAATCTAGTAGTGGCCTCCTGA
Organism: Torreya grandis; assembly: GCA_037957365.1. NCBI lineage: Eukaryota > Viridiplantae > Streptophyta > Pinopsida > Cupressales > Taxaceae > Torreya > Torreya grandis. The sequence continues at coordinate 1,050,375 of JARHVA010001352.1, read as the reverse complement.
CCTCCACTATAGGATGTAAACTAGCCCACCAAGTTATATACACCACTGTACATCTTGGGTCTCCAACCCCTAGCCCTAGTGGTAGCTCCTCAAAATCTAGCCCATATATCTCCTAGGGTAATTGTATAGGTGCCTCAATTTCATCCCTCCTATATCGAGGGAAGGCAAGTAAAATATTCTGAACTAGACCAAACTACCTCGTAACCCATGTCATGATTACAATCAGTAACTCACCAACTCATCTACCCTTGACCCATAGTGATATTTATAAACCCATAAGCTACTATGTCTATCCTCTGAAAACTAGGTATGTCAAACAGGGTCTCCATAAAATATCAGTAAGGATCAAGACCTCAATCATTTCCCTATAATAGGTAATGTCTTGAACCATGCCATCTACTCAAGTCTATGCCATGCCCTCTCTCCACAATCTAAAACCAACCTTAAAGCTATCTAATATTATGGTAGGTAACCCCAATGGTCATGTCACCATGATGTGCTCATATGCCCAATAGTGTAGTAGATGGTTGACACACAAACTATATCACCATTATAGTCTCAAACCCCACAACTCTTTATATAACTATGCTAAAATACTAGACCCCAAACAAAAATAGTCCACTACTCCACCATCTATGTAAGCACACCTATCAATGAAATCAAAAATCTACCACCATCTACATCTAGTAATGCTTACACCATGATCCCGATCATCATCAAAATGCTTAGTCGATGTTACTCCTCATTAGCCATATAGAGTGGCTCATACATAAAACTCATAGAATGGTAGGTCACCTCGCTAACATGCTCTCCATATAATGTGACCATGTGTATATCATGCTCCTCTCTTGATCATGTGAAGAGCTCCTCACCTTGGAGTGGTAGCCACAAAATCCTATAAACATCCTCCTAAGTCACTATCAACTCTATAGTTGATAAATGGAAGGTGTTGGTGGTGTGATCCCACCTCTTAATCAATTTTATCATCAAGGACACATCTCAAGTGACTTCACAATATTTTTGAACTCCTCCTAACCCTAGGCCACCATATGTTCCCACTCATCTGGACTGACATCCCTCCTTATAAATGTTAATAGCCTTAGTAGATGATCTTGTAATATTAACTCCATCCTCACCTACATCCATATATAATAACTCAAGTCACATACTTTCTAATATACTCTATCATAACTTTTTTCCCTTCTCTTTGGGAGAACTACATTGGTCTGAGGCCCTAAACTAGGCTATATAGGTATCACTTAGTCAACACAAGGTCTTTTAAGGTTATCTTGGCCATATACCCACCTAAATAATTACCCTACTCTTTTCTCTCTACCCAAAGATTTACTACCTCTTCTCTCTCTCCACCCTAGGCCTACCTATCACAACTCGAGGCCTCACAGCCTATATCCCTGACCCTTAACACTATGCCCTATCTTTTAAACCCTAGACCTCTTAACCTATCTCAGCCTACCTTTTTACCCATTGCCCCTAACATACCTTTTTTATATCTTTTCCCTAGGCTCTAGGATAACTACATTGGCTTGAGGCCCTAAACTAGGCTATGTAGGTAGTACTCAATTGACACAGGGTCTTCTGAGACTAGCTTAGCCATTTGGCTAGTTGATTACTTCCACTAGGGATCCCAATTACCCCTTTCTCCTATTTTTTTGGTCATTCACATTCATTGATGTTATCATTACTACCAACATCAGTGCTTTGTAGGCCTAAATGTTAGCTGATGTTGGTAGACACCTGTCAACCTCAGTGCCATGTTGGTCGATGTCAGTGGAACTCACCAATGTTAGTGATTGGTTCAACCTTAGGGATAAATAACACAAATCCAAAATTATAAATTTCACCTAAAAACCTACCCAAATAACCCCTAACTTATCTTAAAACTAACCTACCCTATTTTCTACCACTCTACTAATGTTTTCTACACCACCTTTAAATTAGCCTAAAAAATACAAATACCTAAGTCATCTTTCAAACTAACTAGAAAAGACTCTTACCTCATCTCTTCATCTCCTCTTAGATGGTATAGTTAGCTCCTATGGTGGTACACCTCCTGTTAGGTCCCCTCCTTACTCTACCATCTCGGTCACTCTCAATCTCTATTTTTTTCTCTCTAATCACAACATTGTAAATGAGTTTGGTTGGCTACCAAACCCCATTTTATTAGGTTTGTTCAACCAATGACATCAACATTATTGATCTAATCTACCGATGTTAGTGCTTATGCAACTGACATCAGCAATGTTTCCTTAGTTTGTCAATGTTAGAACTTTCTATTACTAATATTGACAATATCACTGATGTCAACACCATTTCAATAATGTTTTCCCCCAACAAAGCAACCCTAACTTTTCAAAATTTACCCATACACTGAGGTAACTAGAGATCACATATATCTCCCTAACCATGACAAATGCCATTAGAGATTACTTAAATCTTCACACATGATGACTTTTCTTAGAGATCATGAATATTTCCTCACTCATTGACCCTTTTACACCAACCTCACATTGCTTGTCTTGATCACTTATGTTATTCTACTATAGTTAGATATTACACACACATATGTATATTAGGTGTTTTGGATGACAAACAATCTCATCCTATCACCTTCAACCATTTTATGTTTCTTAGGGGCACTTCCTACCCTGAATACCAAGGACACATCACCTATTAGAGATACAACTTTGATTATTTTGACCTCTCGACTATCACTTACAAGCTATGCTTTGGTTACTTCTATTTAAGTCCTCTTTAACCTTGCCTATTATTAAATTTTTTGACTATATCTCAAGTAGTACACACATATGAAGTGATACTCAATTCTTCACCACTCACCCAATTACCTTTTTATCAAACTAGTACTCGATTCTAGTTTCTCCTTTATTGATTCCCATTTTGAGGGGGGATACCTCATCCAATAATTGGAGTATCTAACTCATGTTTTTGTCTTAAAAAATTGTTAGTATAAATTACAACACAAAAGGGGGAAAATATGGACACCAAAATTACATCACACACATATGCATAACTCTTTGTGTCAAAACCCCTTTTTAACCCATTTTTTAATAATAACAATTAACCTTCCTAACCCATGATTTTACCCCTCACACATTTAATTAATTTTAAATACTTAATTAAGTTAATTTAAAACCCCCTTTTACCACCTTACTTGGCCACCTCACCTTATGACTAATTCTCACCTAATGAGTCACCGTAAGACCTGGTCCCCTCATCCTAACTACCCAAGACTTATTCCCACTTCCAAACTAAATTCTTAATCAACTATGTCCTTCTTAACCTCTTATTTTTACCATTTTGTAATGGGTGTCACACTTGGCACCAAGAACAATAGGACAAAAATAGTAAGGTTTGCCTATTCTAGGGCTATTGACATCGGTGAACCCATGACCAATGTCAGTGGGATCACTAACATCAAAAATATAAGCTAAACTCCAACCTAAAGTTCAAGTCAATAAAAATCAAGAAAATTCATTCTGACTTACATTTAAGCTCTCATCATTATATTTTTGACATCCTAGCTTATTGTCATCTTATGTAATTCAATCATGATCAGGAACTAAGCTCTTGAGGACCAACAACACCCACTTATTCTCTCTATTCAAGCATTTAGGTTTGGACTCCCTAACAAGGATCATCAATCTAGAACTTATCATTCAATAACCACTATAGCTAAGTATATCACTTATTTTTTAGGTCTTTTAAACATTTATTCTGCTATCACTTTATATCTATTGTGCATTGCTTTACACACTTTTGACTAAACCCCTATGAGGGAGGTATAAATCTTCCTCACTTTTTTCCCCTTAACCTAACACACCAAACCTCTGACTAGATCTACCCAAACTACACTCTCTCTCTCATAACTCTCCCCAACCTCTCAGACTTGATCCAAACCATATTTTAGACTCATTAAAGCCTTATGTAAGCTCCCAAACAATTATTTCACCTATCAACCTCGGTAGCCTAACTGACATCGATCACCTCCACCACAGTATAACTAATATCGGTCACTCCCCTACTGATGTCAGTGACTATGGATTCCTTAACCTCTTCAAAACCTACCCAAATAACTTCTAAAATACAAACAAAATACATCACCTGCAACCTATCACTCTCTTATACATATAGGATGTTAATAATGATAATAGTATCTCTTTTTATCTCTCTTTCTTCACCTCTCTTTTAGTTATTTATTACTCTTTTGTCTCTTAAAAGTGGACTGTCATCTCTAAGGAAGTTTCATACTTCCTAGAATAAGCACGTAGTTTGGCAGCCCACTCATTTAACTACTTAAAACATATTATGGTAGTGCTTTCTTACTTACAAATAGTCTTCACCAACCAAAGAGGAGTGCTCACAATATTTAGATATGGTGCACAAACCAATCTGAGGTCCTTCCAATCACTTATCCCCATCATTATTTTCTATTTTCCTTTAGATTTGAAATAGACAAAATTTAGCAAAATAGAAAAACACCATTAAGCCACTTATAGTTTGTATTACCTCATCTAAGGAAGGAAAAGGATATTTATTCTTCTCTAAATCTATATTCATGTTCCTAAATTTGATGCAAAGTCTAATCTCACCACTCTTTTTCCTAACTGGAACTAGATTGGCCACCCAAGTTGAATGTCTAATGGGAAAGATAATCGTATAACTTGGCAGCTTTTTTACTTCCTTTTGAATTAATGTTTCCACAATAGGATTAATTAGTCTCTATCTTTACCTAAATGGTTTATGATCAAGCTTGAGTGGAATTGTATGGGTGATGAATTTAGGATTGAAAATACTTAAGTCATCATAAATCTTTAGAATTACATCTTTATACTTGATAATTAGTTCCTTGACTCTTTTCCTTTCTTTAGGTGTGCATATTAATCTAATATTGATGAAGTGTGCATTATTTTTATCACCAACATTTTTTGATCTAAATTCAAAATCATTAACCTTCTACTATCTCTATAATTGGGATTATAGATCTATATCGAAGCTCCTTTCTAGGGTGACCATTACCAATGGGAGGGGATTCTCTTTCAACTAGATAACACCTTCTTTATCTAATTATTTATGGCACCTATGACTTATTTATTCATCATCTAGTATTTGAGACTTTAATTATCCTAAATTTATCAAAAAATGGACAATTTGTTGGTCATCATCAAATACTTGAAAATTTTCAACATTGTCTAGTATTGAAGGACACAATACCAATTCAATGGAGAACTTCTATATTTTTTACTCCTGTAAGGGTACCAAATTTGTTGGTGAAGTAGCCAATAAATTAGTTTCTCTATTTTATTCTTTTAGGATAGATACTATGTTGAATGCTTCAAATGATTCAATTAAATCCTAGGCTCTATGCTTGTATTTATTCATATATGATAATTTACATTGATATTTATTTTTGACCTTGTTAATAATGATTTTAGAATCTTTGTATACCAACAATTCTCTAACATTGTTCTTGAGGGTGAACTATAATCCAAAAATTAGGGATTCATATTCTTCTTTGTTTTTGGTGCAAGGGAATTAGATCATGTAATCTACCCATAGTTTCTCTCCTTGTGGATTGATCAACTCAATACCAACACTTAATCCTTGCTTAGATCTTACTCCATTGAAATGGAGGGTCCATAATTGGGAAGGACCCAAAATTTCTTCTAGGGCTTCATGCTTTATGGAAAATGTGTAGATTCTAAGACTAAGAGATTTATAGCTTACCTCTTCATTGGTAGTATTGTACTTCATAATGGGATGGTTCATTCTTAGATTTCTACCGATCCTGATTTGGTTGGCTATGCCTCTCCAAGCTAGCCATATATGTGAAAAGTATGTGGAAAGATATTAATTTAGAATTTTTGACCAATCTCTACTCAATAACAACCCATACTCTTCATAAATATTTACTACCAAGATGTTGATAGTCATCTATACTCTAGGTTTTGAGGTAACCTAAATTCTCACATCATTTAGCTCTCCTAATATAGGCACCAATATTATATCTAACTATGACACAGTCCCTTTAGATGGCTTTGGTGTTAAACCAAGCTTCTGATAAAAGAAATTTGGAATTACCATTGTCTAAGCTCTTGAATCTACCAATAAATTATGAATATTCTTTCCAAACACTCAAATGGTTAGTAAAAATGAGGAAATTTAGGTTTGATTTTCTATATAACATTCATGTTGGTTGTCTTAGAATTTTTTTCAAAAAACTTACCTGTAATGGACTTCCACAAAATCTCCTTTTGCTCTGTGATTTGTGCTAGTTCATGAAGAGTAATATTGGCCTTAATTTTCTTCATATCCTCAACAATATCATATCCTCCTTTATTTTGTTCCTCTATATATTGAGGCTAATCATTCCCTTTAGGGGGAGGAGGATTATTGTCAGCCTTAAGATTTTAAGGGATAATCATATTATTAGGAGTAGTAGTGAATGGCTATCTATTCCTCAGATTATAATTTTTCTTGTTGAACTACTTGAATTCTTGTACTTCATCATAATTATCCTTTGGGATAATATAATCTTCATTAGGGAAGGAAGACTCAAAAGTCTCAAATACCATAGCTAAACTGGAAGGGCCAAATTCATGAGGGAGAAATGTAGGATTCATCATTTGATATTATCTAATCATCTCCCTTTGGAATATTTTAAAGGATACATAAAAATCTATACAATCTAACTCTCCATGTCAAGATGTATTATGGACCTTATACCAGTTGGGAAAAGCTATTTCCATGATATTGATCTCTAGTAGCTTATTATATTATTTTTAGTTTAGATTGTTAGTGGACCTATTTTATCTTGGAAAGGTAGAATTCTGATTATAATTTTGATTATTTATATCGTCCATCCTCTTTTACATATTTAGAAAATCATTTCTCATATTTTAAACCATTATTTTTATAGAAACTAATTCAACTTTGCTAGAGTCATAACCTTGAGAAACTATTGCATTGGTATAATCCTAATGTTGATTTTACTATTGGTTATTTCTTTATGTGTGATTTCTCAAGAAATCATAATTTTGATTTGTTTTTTGGTGCATCATGGGAGCCTGAGTGTATAATTGATTTTGATTGAATGTGGGAGCATTTTTATTCACACATGGAATTATATTCAAGGATGGAATTCCATTATTCAATGCTTGACCTCATGAATTATGAGGGTTGAGCTATGGATTAAGTTGTTTATCAATGTTGATGGTTTTCTAGAATGCCAAAGTTAAAGTATTGGTAGCAGTGGATCTTTACAAAAACACTATAGTAATACAATCTAGGGCATTCTTGTATATCTTGAGCATTATATTCTCATCTAGATTATACAAGGAATTTAATTGAGTGTGTAGCTTCTAGAATCTCATATTGAAGGATTAGATGGACTCATTAGGTTCCCTCTTCATGCTGGTAAAGAGCTGATATACCAAACTTATATTAGTTATCTATCAAAATTATGTTAAGAATGTACCTTGACACTCATCCCATGAGGTGATGGCATTTTCCTACAAATTGATAGACCAATCATAATAAGAATCTTTCAAAGTAAAAGGGAAAATATTTCATGCAACATCCTCATGGATAGCATTCATTAATCTCAAGGTGGCCTTGAAAGATTTGATATGTTCTTTAGCCATCCTCCAACTTGAGGTGGATAAAGTAGGAAAATACTTCTTTAAATTCTTTGGTAGGTCCTGTTGGTCCCTAGGGATGGTAATGGTATATTAAATTAATGAGGGTTGAGCTATAGTAACATTGATAGGTAGGACATTCCTTATAAGGGAAGGTGTTTGGGTTCATCGTACCTCAAAGATGATAGGTATGGGTCTAGTTTGACAATGGTGAAACCAAAGGGCTGGCTTGGACCCTAGATATTGTTAATCTCTTGGGTACCTCTTTAACGATTGGTTCCTTATTTATTTAGAAAGCACACAAGTGTTCCCTCCTTATTGCACCAGATTTTCCTTTCTTTTATTGATGTGGCTTTTATGCACACCTTAGATAAGTTTTAAATGAGGTAACTTATAACATTTTGGGATCTCTATGGAACTAGGTTCCACTCTAAGGCATGAGTTATAGGTATGTGGTTAGAACAAATAGGTGTTGGAATAGCAGGTTGAGCCTATGGGTTGTTTAACTAAGTTTGTGGGTAGATGCATGGATTTTAATAAAAGGGAATTCACTAGGTGAGTTGGATGGGTGGAAGATTAATCTATGGTGGGTATATCTCAAAGAAACTCAAAAGGAAGGAAGGGTAAGGTATAAAAAATGGTTATATGTCTCTAAATAGAATTTCTCAGTCTATCTCTTTGGTGGAAAAGTATCTCAGGAACCAATATTTTACATTTGTAACTTTGAAACACTCATTAACAAACATGGTTAGAAGTTTGGGGTAATAAATTATAGGATGCTTAATGGTCTCAACTGAAGGTCACTCTTTTTAAGGCTACTATTGAATACCTTTATATAATAGATTACATCTCAGACTTAAAAATTATCTAGGGAAGTTATGGCTCACACCTAGAACACTATATCTAAATAAATACCTCTACACACCGTGGATTATTGATTCAACTTATACTAACTATCTAAATCAATGAAATATATCAATATTTAATAGCTAATGCACATCTAAGACTAATATTCATTAATATAATAGTCAGATTCATCTATAGCATTGGCACACATCAAAATTATTGAATTAATACAAAACAAAGAAACTTCTAATTCATTAACATAGAAAGGGAAGAAGAAAGATAAAACATAGTTGCAATAAAATCAATTCCTTAATTTTTTTCCTATATACTCATTCAAAAATTTGACCCTTTAAAAATAGGGTTTTACATGTATATATAGATCTTGGGGAAGGGGTCACCTCATCTTCCAAGTTTATAACACTTAATTTTCATATTGATAAATTATAAAATAAGTCTTAGTTACATATCGATGTCTTACAGATATCTCAGTCATGTAACGTGTGCATGCTAACAAAAATAATATAGTTAATATAAATGTAACTAAGACTTAACTATTTAGTTATAATTGTTACATGTAAAAAGTACAAATTTAGCCTTTATATAAATTGGTTCTTGTTTAACTTTTCTCAAAACTATCATCAAAAATTTATTATTACTCATGCTTGATGACATAGTGATTGGATTTGCACTTGAAGATGCATTAGCTGATTGAATTTTTGTTACCAAGGGAATAGTATCAAGAGGTGGTGCTGACATGGATACAATTATTGTAGGTGTAGGTAGAGTCGATGTAATATAAATAGTAGGTGGCATCTATTGGGATAACTTATTCTTTGCATCTAAGTCTTGGTAGTGTTTTTATGCCTTAGCATGTTTTGCTCAAATTAAGTTCATATCTAGAAGATGTGGCCTAGTTACCCTACTAATTAGCTCCATCAATTTAATATGTTCCATCTTGGTGGTTCTAAATACAAACCTAAATACTTACACCTATATTACCTTCTTCCTAGCTAAGCTCAATTTGGCCTCAATGTCTTCTAAGCTCAAACCTTGTAGACTTTATTTAAAGCTTTTAGAGGATTGCCTAATATTTTAATCAAATACATACTGAGTCATTAACTTACCTCTATTATCCCTAATTGTAGTTAATTATAACTCTGACAAAATTTTCTCAACCTATTTCTCTTGCTTGTCCAACTTATTCACAAGAGTCTCAGAGGATAATACCCAATCTCGAGCCTCATATGTTCTTATTAGTGCTAAATTCAAAAAAATTGATGCCTCTAATGGGGTCATCAAGTGCAAATGGTTGAATGCCTTATTGGGGGTATATAAAACCAAGAAATTTAGCTTATTATCATCCTCTTTGTGACTTATGAATAATTTAGTTGTATTATTGACATGAGGATCCAAACTAACTCTCAAAGTATGAATATAATCAATAATATCATATAACCTAAGAGTTGTAGTTTGCACATCTTTCTCAATGCCCTAGGGAATCCAAATCACTTGTTGTTTCTCTCTAAAAGTTTACAACTCCTCTTTGAGCTCTTATCTAGCCATTTTTGTCCCTTCATGTATGGAAAGGGTTTTGTTTTATGGATCTCCATATAGAAATTGAGGTCCTTAATAGATGGGATCTGACCCTTTTGTCCATTATTTCTCTTGTTAAGGGAAGAAAATTCTTCCCTCTCCTTCATGATTAGAGTTTGGCTTGAGATATCTTTAATTTTCCTCTTCCTTACCCTCTGTACTAATGTTGTGACCTTATCAAATAGTGATCTCACCATAGGTAGTTTAGTTATCTTCATATTGGGCCTCTTCAAGTCTGAGGCTCCTAATTCCTTAGCCAAATTTGAAATCTTGAGCTTTGAGGGATCTAAGGGTTGAGCTTCTAATTATGCATGTTCTTTAGGCTCAGGATCAGATTCTATGGAAGGATTGGGCATTGATGACCATATGATCCTTCACCAATCTATGTTTCCATATTGTGGCATTGGATGGACAATAAATATTGGATGCTTCTTGGGTGCCCTCATGGTGGTAACTACTATGGTTATGGTGGTTGGAGTGGAATAAGATGAGGGAAAACCTAATTGAGTCAGATGTGTGCATGAAAATTAAACTTTTAGAATGTGCCTATGGAGGAATGAATGTAAACACAATTGGCCCAAGGTTGATAGAAATTATAGGTGAAGACATTAAATGGGAAAGACTTAAGGGGGATATGAGTAAAGGACCCTTATCATATGGTTCACCTGTGATAGGTGCCTTGGCCTTTAATTCTTTTAAGTTTAATAACTTCACCTATTATAGTTCCTTCTCATCCATATCTTGTGTTGGAGGGGTCTATGGTCTATCTCCCTTAGACTTCCTTTGATAAGTCTTAGTTTCTCTATCAGACTATGGGACTATTACCTATTGGGGAAGAGAGCGGGCGGGGGGGGCGGGGGGGGTGGGTGGGAGGGGGGTGGTGGGGGGGTGGGGTTGGGTGGTGAATGTTAGGTGTTATGACTATAAAAGCCACTATTTCCTCTTCATTAAAGTAATATAAGCATATAATCCTAGCTTCTTCCCTTTATGCACTACTTCCTGCTTGAGTTAGCTCCTTAGCCATTTTTTATTTAATATGTATTAGTTAAATTATTAAATATTGAACTAGGAAATACTATTCCAAATTTGATATGTAATTTCCTACTCAGCTACCTTGTCCAAAATTAACTTTGGGAGCTAAAGAACATCTACCTTATGGCTAGCCACCATAATAACTATGTAGTCTAGATAGAGCCAATAATCTCCTACATTATTGGCAAGTGTCTAATCTATGCTATAGGAAATTATTTCCAAAGGATAACCATGTATGGCCATCTATACCTATGGGTAGAGGTCTATTGTTGGCACCAACATCCCCCTTTTTTCCACTTTGTAAATGGGGACCATTGTAAGCATTTTATAATCTCTACATTCTAGTCTAGTTTTGCATAGGGTTACTTTCACTAGAATCTTAAGATCATCTCCCTAAAAATACATGAATCTTTCCATATTTCAAATATGCTTTATAAACTAACCTTGCTAATAATTTTCTTTGGATGACTAAGCATAGGTTTCATGGAAGAAGATAGGAATCCTGAACAAGAAGCCCTCAGAGTTCAAATTCAAATTTGGTGGGAGTTAAATCAATGGGAACAAATTAATAAAAAAACTGATGAAAGGTTTGCATCATGTTTTAAACATGTCCCGAGCCTCTTTCTATCCCCTTTTCCCATTCTTGCATATTTTTCTATGGGTTTAAATGGCTCATTTTATAAATTTATTTCAAAAGGTCACCTAACTTGGGATAAAATATTAATATTAAAGCCTCAATGCTTAGTCTTGGACTTAACCATAATGGTTTACCCCAAGTATTTATATTTTTGGGTCTAATGATTATCTTATATGCTCTTTGTATATCTGACAGTGATCGCTTGCTCATTGATCTCCATCCAACATTGCATAGAGCCTAAAGTATTTTCAAAGGCTTCATGAGCTTGACATGTGGCCAATCACCCTAAGAAGCATGTAATTAATGGTTTATTCTATCTGATTTCCATCTGATGGTACATCAATCTTGAATACCTTTCAAAAGTTTTGTGAGCTTGACATGTGGCCAATGTGCACTCAAGATAATTGACAAAGCTAAGGAAGGATCATAAAGTGCCACAAAGAAGACAAGTGGCTACCTAATAGATGAGAGAGAAGATTTAATAAGAACTACAAAATAAAAACATGTACTTAATGGTTTGGTCCCATTGAATATCCAATTGTGATCACTTTCTCATCAATCTCTATCCAACAGTGTGTTGAGCCTGAAGGCTTTTTAAAGACCCCACAATCTTAACATGTAGCATAACCATGAACTTAAGGATAAAGGGACCAATGAAATCCAAGGGCTTGGATTTAGGTTTTAAAAATTAAATAAAGAGGCATTTAAAATTCAATGGCTAGTGCCTAAGGTGGAAAGTATGAAAATTGCCATGAAAGATACAGAGCTAGGTCACTTAGACTCCACATAAGCCTAGAAGATCTGAATCAAATAATTTACTTAGATTGAAATCACAAAAGAGATGTAGGAGAGATTCCCATAAAATCTAAATCATAGTTAAGGCATGGATATTTCACCATTAAATCTTAGGGCAATACCCAAACTATCTTTAAAAAGAGGTCCAAGTTAGTTTAATTAGACATAACATAACTAGGATAAGCATGACTAAATCTCAAGAGGCAGGTGATTATGCAAAATCCTTATAGACCATGAAATTTTTTTTCAATACCATCAATGGAGGTAGGTAGGAAAAAAATGAAGATGGAATTAGAACTTTATCTAACTTCAGACAATGAAGGGAGAATCTTCAAAGACACAGAGCTGGATAAAACAACCTTAAATGTGCATGGAATCAAGAAGTGGTCTGATTTATTCTTATTTATGGAAGAACTACAACTAATTTCTTAGGAGGAAAAGAGGAATGACTCTGTGCATCATAGATATAATGACCTAGTCTCAATTTCATTGGCAAGCCTCCACCATGCCACAGTCAAACCAAAGGTAATGCATTGTATCAACCTCCTTACTCCCATTTTTGTTGATTATAGGATATATAAATAATGGATCATTCAAGAGGGAAGGACTAATAAGGTTGTATTCACCTCCCCTATGGCCTTCAAAACCTATTATAATATCCCCTTTCCTCATGTTGATCTCCCATTCTTGAGAGAGTTGGCAAATTCCCAAGACCTAGATTCAATCCTTTCACCCTGGCTAATCCAAGGATCCCATATTTTTAGGTCCCTTGACGGTGAGATTCCTATTATCCAATTTAGAGAAGGTATTAGGATAGTTATGGCCTTACTTAATCAAGCCTTTGGTGCCCCATCCACTTCTTATGTAAGTAAGGTGTGGGTATCATATGTTCACTACATGTTGGAATGTAACTTAACCCCTCCCATTAGAGACCTAATAAGCTTTTTCTTGGCCAAAAAATTCATATCCATCAAGAGAAGTATCTCTAAACAATTTCATATGATGTCCTATCTCTTGGATTCACTCTTGGCCTCTGTAGCCTTCCCTGGCATCCAAAATTGGTCCCCTGATGGTAGAACCACTATTTCTCATCACTACTCTAAATTGTATATATTCACATATAAGAACCACATGTAATTTATCTATGATGGTTTTTTCCTAGATATTTTTATGAGGCAATCACTGATGTCCCTATGCCAAGACTCCACCCTCTAATCAAAAGGAAAGTAGAAGCCATGGGGGATGTTTAGTTCTATTCAGATTACACTATGATAAGAATAGAAGGAATCATGATTCAACCCTACCGATTTCCCATTCATGTCCCTAGTAACATTTTAGAATAAGATATTTCCTATCAAATCATCCATGGTGTGGATAGGACATGTAATAAAAATAAGAAGGCTCAGGTCCACCCCTTTCCAAAGGACATTGGCAAGATTGTGATCAAGGATTATAAGCAACTCTAAATTATGGTGATCCATAAAAATTCTTTTGATTTCCAGCTAGATGACCTTAATATGTGGGACCCTAGTAATAGAGTGACCAACCACATCCTAGATAAAAATATCCAAAAGATTTAATATAAACATCAACCAAGTGTGGGAGATGGTATCTATACAAGGGAAAATAACTTTGAAGAGGTCATATATAAGATCAAAGGCTACAATATCTAGTTAGAGAATAAGCTATTCAGAGATAATAAATCCTTAGGAGAGATATGTTAATTGCATCCCTTGTATTATCACTTGTTTCCAGGACCATCTAAGACTGCTTATTAGGAACCACCTATTGGAGGACAATATTATTAGCCTTAATGAGTAAAATAGACAAAGTAATCCTAGGTTGGGAAACCTGAGGATATAAAAGGAAAGGGTAAAGTTGTGGTTGAAGAGCTAAAGATAGAATATAGACTTGGTGAGGGTCCTCAAACCCACACATCTCCATAGAGGCATCCTTTCCCAGTGGAAATCATTAGCATGATTGCCTTGGAGGTAGGAGAAATAGTGAAGAGTACCCTTATTGACATTGTAGCTACCTATGATTTTGATAGGGAGGAGGATCCCTATAATAAAACAAGCAAGGATTTGATTGACTAGATGGAGGAAAGAGATAATTAGAATTATCCTTGGTGCCCCTGTCACATATAAATATGCCTAGGTTAACCTTCACTCACCCTACCAGTGAAGTTAACCTCTTCAGTGATGAGAACCCTATCTATGGACCAACCATTCTTGATTGGTTTGTTTATGGTAAATTATAAAAAATCCCATCTCTCTCTCCATCATTTTCCTTAGCACAAGTTGCTACAGATATGTCAAATAATGTCAAGCCATGGATCTAGGACATTGTAAATAGAAAAGTAGAGATAAGGATCCAAATCCTTCATAACAAAGAGAGCCAGGGGATTGATAACATAGGAGCCTTTGAGAGTTTAAATGTATAAGTTCTCATGCATAAAATTCAAATCCTTAGGACAGAGCCTAAACATGTTGTGTGTATTCTTTGATTCCACTTACTATTTGTCATGAGACTTCAGGAAACAACATTTAGGTTCATATACTTTTAGCCATTACAGTTGACTTTGAACTTATTTAAATATTATCTTAGGAAAAATTGCTCTTAATTTAAGGGAGGCTTGGGTATTACTCTACTTCCATCTAGGCATTCATAGCCCTGATAGAGATACCTTTGGCTCCATTCATGGCCTTGATCCACTGCCAGTCAAATGTTCATAGCTCTAGTGGAGGTTGTCTGAATCACCTTAGGCACTCACCTCTTTGGACTTAGCATCAAGTATCCTTTTCTTTTTTTTTTAAGGGTTGGGATCTAGGATAGCTAGGTTTAAGTATTTTGTCAAATGTCATGGCCTTAGGATACTCTCTTTTAGTTGAAACTTTAATCCTAAACAAGGATATGTTTTAAGTGTAAGCATGCTTATGCTTTAACTTTTGAACTCTTCTTCCACATACATGATACTTATTACAATAGGGATTTATCCTTAAGTAATGTTTTTTTGAATTATTTGGGGGTAACTAATTTATGTGTGATTTTTTGAAAGTTCCTAAATTATACATAATACAATATTACAACCTTAGGTCCTCTTTTCTAGGATTCATAGCCTCACTAGATATTCCTAAACTTTTGAGAAATTCTAAACAAACACAATCCACAAAATTTACTAAAACCAAGGAACACCACCAAGAAAAAAATATGAAACACAAACAAACAAACAAACAAAAATAAATAGATAAGCAAAAGCAAATAAATATATACAAGCCTAGCAAGAAAAAAAAGTAAGAAGGAAACTAACTAGTCTACCTACTCTAACCTTAAAATCCTTACAAATTTATTCCATGAAGACCCCTAGTGGAGTAGTAGCAAAATAATGCTTAAGGTATTTCCCATTGTTGGGCAAAGTAAACTCTACCCCTTGAAAATCTCTCAATTTGAAAGTGTTATTGCCAAAGGTCTCTACTATTTGGTATGGGTCAATACACAATGGTGTAAACTTACCATGTTTGCCTTTAGGCTTTGATGTTTTGTCCTAAAGAAGGACCATATCTCCTTATCTAAACACTTATAACTTAGACCTCTTGTCAAACCATCTTTTCATAGTTATATGATGCTTAATAAAGTTTGAAAATGCCTTTTCTTTGGTATTTTCCATCTGAATGATGTCTAATAACCTGGAATCAGCAAGGTCTTGACTTTCCTCCATATATTCTTTCATGAATGTGAACATAGGGAGATTTAAGGTGATGGGAAAGATAGGCTCCTGACCATATACCAATAATAATGGTGAGGCTTTGATCACTTTCTTGAACCTTATTTTGTCAGCCCATAATGCATATTTAAGGAGTTTATGCCATGTCCTAGGTTTATCTATTACTGACTTCGTAATGGCCTTCAGTAGATTCTTGTTTGTGGATTTATAAACTCCATTTCCTTGGGGATAATGATTAGAGTCAAACATCAAAGAGATGCCATTATCATATTCCCATTCAGTCATTTTAATAGATATGAAGGTAGATCTATTGTCATAAACTAAGGAAACTAGGGTTCCAAATCTAGTGCAAATATTTTCCTCTAAGAAATTAATCACCTCTTCTATTCTACATTGCTTAGTGGCTACTACCTCAGTCCACATATTGTAATAGTCTATAGAATTTAGGACATATTTGTGACCTTCAAAAGAATTGGGATTAATCACTCTTATGGATTACAATCCCCACTATGCAAAAGGTTTGTTTATTATCACTAGTTGCAAAGGCATGGTTGCCTTTGGTTCTTTTATACTAAATATTTGGTAGTAATGACACTCCCTCACATGTTCATATGCATCTTTGAAAAGGGTGGGCCAATAATACCTAGCCATGAGAATCTTGTGGGTTGTGTTTCTCCCTAAAGGATGTCCACTACCCAACTTTTCATGGAAAGTAAACATGATTTGAGAGGCCTCTTCTTTCGACACACATCTTATGTAGATCCCTTCAAAGTTTTTCCTATAAAATACTCCATCTTTGATGAGGTAATGGGATGATTTGAGCCTTAAATCTCTCCTCTATTATCTAGTGAGTCTAGAGGACAATTTCCTCTAATAATAAGATGTATTAAATAGTCATACCATTCATTAGATTGGAATTTGTGTTGATCCACTTACATAACATGGATCTTGGGATCAATATTGGCAATCATCTAAACCAGGCCTTGACATTTCACTAATTTAGAAATTTTCATCTTTATATCATATTCTTGTAGGATTTCCATCCACTTGCCTCTTCTTTTTCCAAGCTCATTCTGACTCAACATAAGCTTTATGACTGGGTCAGGTAAAATAACATGCACCTTGTTTCTAAGGAGGTAATGTCTAAACTTTTTTATTACCTTTACTAAGGCATAGGCTTGCTTATCAATGATGGAATAGTTTACCTCTACATTTTTTAATTTGGTTCTCATGAAGGATATAGGGTGTTCATTCCCATCAACCTTTTTAGTTAAGACATCAGCCAAGTATGATCAGAAGCAAATGAATATAAGAAAAAATCCTTTGAAAAGTTAGGAATTATCAAGACTGGGGCTTGACTGATCGATCTTTTAATGTTAGCAAATGCTTTCTTGGATTATTCATTCCAATAAAGTTTAGCATCTTACTTAAGCATATCATTCAAAGGTTTGACAATCTCAACAAACCCTGAAATGAACTTCCTCATGAAAGTAATCTTGCCAAAGAATGACTTTAGTTCTTTCTAACTATTAGGAAGCCCAATTTCAGAAATGGCCTTTACTCTACCAAGATCTATAGAGATCCCATCTTTGGTAATGACATGCCCTAACAATTTTCCTTTAGTGACACAGAACATGATTTTATTGGGGTTAAGAGATATACCATATATCCTACATTTGTCGAATACTTGCCTCAAATTCATGAAATGATCTTCTCTATTCTTAGAGAATACTATGAGATCATCCATATATATGATTATGCATTTTCCCACTAGAATTTGGAAATCATGGTCCATGGCCCTCTAAAAAGTTTTCCCTACATTAATTAATCCAAAATGTATTCTCTTGTAAGTATGTGTTCCCTATTTAGTAGTAAAAGGTGTTTTCATCCTATCTTTTAAAGAAAAAAGCTCCTGGTTATATCCATAAAATACATCTAGAAAGGACATCATGGTAGATCCTAAAATAACTTGGATAAATTGTTCAAGAGAAGGCAAGGGGTAATTATCTTTTTTAGATGTTCTGTTCAAATTTCTAAAGTTTGTGCATAATCTTATTTACCCACTCTCTTTTTTACTAGGACCAGGTTTGCAACACAATTGGAATGCCTAATGGGAAACACAATCCTTGCATTTAACAATTTTTTGACCTCCTTAAAGATAATGGGTTCTAAAATAGGTTTAAATGGTCTTTACTTCTGCCTAAATGGTTTGTAACCCTCTTTAAGAGGTATAGTATGAGTAATAACCCTTGGGTTAAATAATTTTATATCTTCATAGGACCAAGCAATTATATCTTTATATTTTGAAAGCATCTCTCTCACTTTTATATTTTCCATTTCAATGTAAGCCTTCCCTATATTCACTATGTGGGGATGATCATGTGGACCAAAGTTCATTACATGATAGTCTTTACCATTTACCTTGGGTTACTTAGGTGCTTCAAAAATCTTGTCATGATCAAATAGCTTTTCTAATGAGATCATCCCTTTAGGTATCTTAATATCATTCAGTTGGATGATTTTACCCTCAATCTCCCATTTAGTAGATATTTCACCAGCTTCATCGATAATGTGAGGTTCAAAGGCCCCAAAATTAGTCAAGAATTCTATAATCTGTTGATCATCATTAAAAACTTGGAAGTGCTTTATGTTGTTAGGAATTGAGGGACATGGTACTAGCTCAATACTAAGGTTCTAAGAATCATGATTGGGTATGAGATTAGCTATAGTAGAGGCAAGCTCATCAGCAACTTTGTTTTCTTCCCTTGGGAAAGATAAGATATTGAAGGCATCAAAAGATTCCACTAAGTCCCAAACTCTAAATTGTACTTCTTAAGGTAAGATAACTTACACTGGTACTTTCTCCTTGATTGACTACAAGTTTAGAATCTCCATAAACAAGTAGTTCCTTGACTTTATGCTTGATGTCAAGTTGTAATCCTAGGATGAGAGCCTCATACTTAATGAAATTATTGGTGCAGGGGAATTGTAACCTATAAGATGCATGGTATTATTTTTATATAGGGTCTATCAATAAAATACCAACCCTTGATCTTGATTTACATCTATCACCATCAATATATAACTTCCATAGGCTAGGGATTGGAGGATAACTCTTAGAACTAGGTTCTTTTGTAGTTTCTAAAGTGAAAACTCCTAGATCAAAATCTAGGAAGTTTATCTTTTCATTGACAACATTGTATTATGTTATCATGTGTTTCATTTTGGGTTTTCTTTCTACTCTTATCTAATTTTTCATGCCTTTCTAAGGTATCCACAAGTGTGAGAAATTAGTATACATATAACCATTTAAGGCCTTAGTCCATTCTCTACTCAATAGCAATCTATAAGCATTACGAATATCCACCACTTGTATGTCAATGAATTAATGAACCATAGGTTCATTATCTAGTTGCATATGCACATTTAATAGTTCCCCAATGACCTTGACTCTAGATTTATCCAATTAAGTAACCACCCTATCAGACTTGATTAGTGTTAACCTAAGTTGTTCACATATATTGATGGGCATGATATTGGTTAAGGCTCCAAAATCTAAAAGACAATTATGGACATTCTTCCAAAATATCCTAATTATAATCAATAAGGGTGGGGACTCTACTTTGGTTATTTGTATAGTTATATTTGCACTATCACTCTTAGGGGGCTTCCTAGGCTTCTTGGACAAGGATTCCAAGATTAAGTCTCTTTATTCTATGATCTGAGTTAGCTCATGCAGAGTGATATTAACTTTAATCTTTTTCATATCTTCCACAATATTGTAACCAATTTTTCTTAAAGGATCAACAACAAGTATGGAAGAGATTCCTTTGGGAGGTTCAGGATTATTCTTTGATATAGTGTCTAGAGGGGTAACATCGTTATTAGGTGGACTAAAAGTAGTCAACAACTATTTTTTCTTCCTATTTATCAAAGGACATGTTTTCAAGAACTATTAGAATGCTTGAGTTTCTTTAAGGATACTCTCAGACTCATCTTATTAAAAAGGGAATTGAAAAGTTTCTACCATGTGCACTTGGTCAGATGTTTTAGATTTAAAAAGACTTTTGTAGTATCATCTTTGTTTAGAACCACTTCAAATGTGTCAAGTTTCTCTTAGAAAGCTTCAAAGGCTTTTCAAAATTCAATGCAATCAATATCACCATGCTTGGAGGTAGCATGCACCCTATAGTAGTCTAGTAAGGCAATATCAGTGAGGTTGATATCCATAGTCATTTTTCTAGAGGAAGTCTCATTATCTTTATTATTTTAGAAACAATCATTCTAAAATCTATTTCTAGGTCTATTGAGCTTTTATAAAGTTAAGTTCCTTTTAGGGTTATCATTAGCATTGCCAACTTACTTTTGTAATTGCAAGAAGTTTATGTTGAGCTTCGAGACCATTATTGATATAGATTCATTCTCATTCTTTGGAGTCTCAAAATTTTGACCTTCTCTATTATTAATACCATTGACAGGCACTAAAGCCTTCTAGTCATTAATATGAGATCCATTGGTAAATTAATGGCTTAATAAACCTAGGTTCTAATTAGAGGTAGCATGGCTAGTAGGTAATACATTCAAGGTAAGTAATTGGTTTAATGCTGAAGAATTTTGGTTATTATTTGAGAAAAGGTTTAATGCTGACATCTAGGGATTAAAATTTGGGATAGAATAAGCCATCTATCCTTGGGGTTGCATTTGGTCATTAATAACCACTACTTTAGAATAAGCTTGAGCCAATGTGATGATAATTAGGATAGCCCTTTTAAGAAATACAAAAGGCATGGGGCCAATAGCATCTTTGTAAACCTCCAAAGCTAAAGCTTCATTAGGTTTATATGGATCCATGGTATGACTAAACATATTTTGGAACCTAGCATTGAAGGACCTAATAGGTTCACTTGTATATCTCTTAATAGTTGTGAATTAATGATAGATGACATAGGAGCTTATGATCTTTCCAAATTGATCAATAAAGATAGTGTCAAAGTTATTCCATGAGGTAATACAATTGTTATTAAAATTAATGAACCATTCATATGTAGTATCTTTGAATGTAAATGGAAACAACCTACATGCTACATCTTCATGAATAACATTTAATAATCTTAAAGCAAATTTGAAAGATTTAACATGTTCTTCAGTAGTTGTAACAATAGTTGGACTAAATATTAGTAAATATTTCTTAAGATTATGTGGTAAGTCATGAACCACACCTGGTATATTGACTGGGGAACTTCCAAGCCACACCATATTTGGAGGAAGATCAAACACAGGAATCCCTTGCAAGGGTGAATATGGTAGAGATTTAGAACACCTATGCCTTCCTCTATCTTTCCTAGTTATTCTATGGATTTTTAGCTTGAGCAAGGGTTTTCTAGTCTCCGAATGTGATATGGTCCTAATCCATGGAAATTTTATCTTGAAGATTAAATATCCTCTTTGAAATATGATGAGTCAAGTTAGATCTTCACATAGAATAACAATCAACTTGTTCACTAAGTTTATTTTTCAAGGATTTGCTCATAAAAAGATAAAGGGCATTAAAATTTGACCAAATAAGCTCAAATATGTGTTGAATCACACAAATATGACCATTATTTGTAGCCTATATCCTAAATAAGCTTAAAATTCATAAAGAATCATCACTATTTAGCCAAAATAAGCCATCTTAGGTTCAAATACTAAGAATCCTTAAATCTTGAAGCTATTTTACCAAAATTCAAATGTCCTTTTGTAAATCACTAAGATCCTTGCCTGAATAAACATAAATATACATAAAGATCAAGGATTTTTGCACTTAGAGCAAAGAACTACTAAACATTGAAAGCCTTTCAAACTTTTACACACTAACTATCACAATTATGGCCCTCCTACTAGCACAAGTGGAGCTTCTTCCTATTAATGCTTCTAAATGTACCATAGATGTTCTTTAGTGTTGATGAACACTTCTCATTTTAGGATTTTAAAAATCTAAGGCATGAGTTGTAGTTTATGATAATTCAGTGATGTCTATAGTAGAATAGAAGTAGAGTATGAGAACTATCCACAATATTTATTTAAGTGTAATGGCTATGAGCCATTAGGGTCTAAATTTTTTGTGATAGTTTAAGTGGTAAGATTAATCTAAATGGATATTAACAAATATCTTTAAACTAGATGAATTTTGATATTAAAAAAAATGTGAAAAAGGAAGGGTAGGGCAGAAAAGGGGAAAGGTATGGTTGCAAATTTTCATCTCAAAGATTATGACAAAATTCTAATCAATTTGAGCACACATGAACCAAATTATGATATAAAATATCATGAACTTAGATTACATCACAAATTAGGCAAAATTTAGAGGAAATGTATTAACCATAAGTAAGAACCAAGTTTACTTTAAGCATTTGCTACTATGATCTGAATAGCCTAAGCACATCCAAATGCAGAGCAAAATAAAATGAAGTACTTGAGATATTTACAGTTAATCTAACATTAGCAAAAATCAATAGCCATATGATAGAGAATGTGACCCAAAATAAAAATAATCATTCAAATTTAAGATGACAATATGCAATTTAAAGACAACATAGACATTTAACAAACTATATAGATAATCTTCTCAAAATTCCTTAGTTATTTTAAATGCTCCTAGTATACAATTGCTCAAAAAGTTCTCTCCTTTAAAAAATGGTAATCCCTACCTATTTATAGGAAACATATGTGGTTTACTAGTTAACATTCTCAAATATCCACATGTAAGATAAGGATAGTTGTCCTTAATACAAATACACAATACGAGAGGTTTTCATGCCAATTTTGACAAGAATAAGTATATGCTAATAGACTAGCATATATTTTACAAAAAGAATATTCTTTTATGCTACACTGGTGGGGCCCTTGGGTTACTATCTAAGGATTTTCTTTGACTTAGTGTATTATTCATTGATGAGCTCAAAATCTATGACAAGCTTCATCAAATAATCCTCTTCTTGATTTGCCAATGTGTCAAATTCCTTATCGTTCTTGGTCTTGAGTTCTTGAATGCCTTGGGCTTCTAAAATATATCTTCTAAATGTGATGATGATACCAAGGACCTTTTGATTATCCTTGGTATCTTGGCCTTGGTTGTCTTTGATTCTTTGTATGTGTTGACTAACCCTCTATCTGAACTCTTCATCTTCCATTAGGCCTATGGCATTAGTCTTGGATGGTCTTCCCAATAGGTCCTTCAAGAGCTCTTCCATCCTTTCCATCAATATTTTATCCTCCTCCAAAATGCTATTGACATTATCACATTAGCTACTTATTTCTAATATTATGTCTTTCACGACTCCCAGGAGGGCATGTAAGTGTTTTGACTTGATGATCATGATGCCTTAGACTTGCTTGGTGTTATGGATATTGATCAATTCAATTGCCTGATCTCTAGAGATTTTCCATTGAGTAATTAATTTTCATGCCTTCTCAAGTTTATGATCCAAGATAACTAATCTATATTTTAAGGCCTTCAACCATTTGAAAGTGTCAAAGGACTTATTTACCAATTCTACTATATCTTTAGGGACTAAACTTAGGACTTGGGCTTCCAAATCTCGCTTTTCTTTCTCTATTTTAGTGATCCTTTATTTCATTCCTTGGATTCTAGCTAAGGTCATTACTGATTGTGCCACCACTAAATTGGCCACATCCTCCTAATGGATGGGATGCTCTCTTGCTACCTATCCTTGAATAGGAGTTAAACCCACAAAAGTTTCCATCTTTTGAAAGGTGAACTCGTTGATGCCAATGGTGGCCTTCTTTGTCACTATTCTCTCAAAACTTGATGTGTCTAGATTGAATTGGACCTTTGTGTTAGACTACTTAAATTATGGTCACTTAGGAACTTCTACATTTGAACTCTCAAAGGCCCATGGGGTTTCAACCCCCTAGCTCTCTTTGTTATGAAGTATTTGGATCCTTCTCTCTACTTGTCTAGTTACAATGTCCTAGATCCATGGCTTAACATTATCCAGTATATCTACACCAACTTATGTTAAGGATAATAATGGAGAGAAATATGGGTTTTTTTTATAATTTCCCATAAACAAACTAGTTAGGAATGGTTGGTCCATAAATAGGGTTCTCATCACTGAAGAGGTTAACTTCATTGGTAGGGTGAGTGAAGGTTAACCTAGGCTTATTTTTAGGTGCCAGGGGCACTAAGGCCAATTCTTCTTGTCTCTTTACTCCATCTAGTGGGGTCAAATCCTTTCTTGTTATATCATAGGGATCCTCTCCCTATCAAAACCATAAGTAGTTTCAATGTCAACAAGGGCACTCTCCATTGTTTCTCCTACCTCCAAGGTAATCATGCTAATGGTTTCCACTAAGGAAGGAAGCCTATATGGGCATGTGTGGGGTTGAGGACCCTCACCAGGTCTATGTTCTATATTTATCTCTTTAACCACAACTTTACCCTTTCCTTTTATATCCTTAGGTTTCCCAATCTGGGATTACTTTGTCAATTCTACTCATTGAGGCTTAGAAGATTGTCCTCCAACAGGCAGTTGCTAATGAGTAGTCCTAGATGGTCTTGGAAACAAGTGATATGCAAGGTATATACTTTCCATCTCTCTCCTAAGTATTTATTTTCTTTGACTAGTCTATGCTCCAACTAGATATTTTAGCCTTTGATCATGGATAGGACCTCTTCAAAGTTCTTTGCCCTTGTATAGATACCATCTCCCATGCTTGGTTGATTTTTATATTCAATATTTGGGACCTTTTTATCTCAATGTGGTTGGTCACTCTATTACTGGGGTCCCACATCTTAAGGTCATCTAGATGGAAATCAAAATAATTTCTATGGATCACCATAATTTTTATTTACTTCTAATCCTTGATCACAATCCTGCTAATGTCTAGTAGAAAGAGGTGGACCTAAGCCTTCTTATTTTTTTTTGCATGTCTCATCCACACCATGGATTATTTTATAGGAAATATCTTGTTCTAAAATATTAATATGGACATGAATGGGTAATTGGTAGGGTTGAATCATGATTCCTTCTATTCTTATCATAGTGCAATCTGAATAGAACCAAACATCCCCCATGGCTTCTACTTACCTTTTGATTAAATGGTGGAGTCTTAGCATAGGGACACTGGTGATTTCATCATAGATATCTATGAAAACACAATCATAGATAAATTTCATGTGGTTCCTATATTTTAATATATAAAATTTACAGAAGTGATGAGAAATGGTGGTTCTACCATTAGGGAACCAATTTTGAATGTCAGAGAAGGCTACAAAGGCCAAGAGTGAATCCAAGAAATAGGACATCATATGAAATTATTTATAGGTCATTCTCTTGATGGATGTGAATTTTTTGGCCAAGAAAAATCTTATTAAGTCTCCAATAGGAGGGGTTAAGTTTCATTCTAACATGCAGTGAACATAAGATACTTAGACCTTATGTACATAACAAGTGGATGGGGCACAAAAGGCTTGATTCAATAAGGTCATAGATATCTTAATGCCTTCCCTAAATTAGATAATATAAATCTCACCATTAGGGGGACCTAAAAATATGGGATCCTTGGATCAGCTAGGGTGAAAGGATTGAATCTACGTCTTGGGCATTTACCCACTCTCTTAAGGATGAGAGATCAACATGAGGCTAGGGGAGCTTATAATAGGTTTTGAAGGCTATAGGGGCAATGAATGCAACCTTATTAATGCTTCCCTCTTGAATGATCTATTCTTTATCTATCCTATAATCAACAAAAATGGGAGCAAGGAGGTTGATATAATGCATTACCTCTAGTTTAGCTATGACATGGTGGAGGCCTACTAGTTGAATTGAGACTAGGTCATTATATCTATGATGCATAGAGTAATTCCTCTTTTACTCCTTATAAATTGGATATAATTCCTCCAAAAAGAAGAATAAATTAAACTAATTCCTAATTCCATGCACATTTAAGGCTATCAAGTCTAGCTCTGTGTCTTTGAAGGTCCTCCCTTCACTATCTAAAGTTAGATAAAGTTCTTCTTCCATCTTCATTTGTTGCCTACCCACCACCATTGATGGTATTGAATAAATTTTTCATGGTCTCTAATACTTTTTCAAAAGCACCTACCTCTTGAGACTTAGTCACACTTATCCTACTTATGTTATATCTAATTGAACTAACTTGGACCTCCTTTTAAAGATAGTTTGGGTATTACCTTAATATTTAATGGTAAAATCTCCAACCCTTAACTCTGTACATGATTTATATTTTATGGGACTCTCTCCCACATCTCTTTTGTGATTTCAAGCTAAGGAAATCATTTGATTCAGATCTTATAGGTTTACATGGAGTCCAAGTGACTTAGCTCTATATCTTTCATGACAATTTTCATACTTACTACCTTAGGCACTAGCCATTGGATTTTAAATACCTTTTTATTTCATTTTTAAAACCTAAATCCAATCCCTTGGATTTCATTGGTCCCTTGATCCTTAATTTCATGGTTATGCCATGTATTGAACTCGTGGGGTCTTTGAAAATCCTTAAAGCTCGATGCACCATTAGATGGATATCGATGAGCAAGTGATCACCATTTGATCTTAAATGGGCCCAAACTATTAATTACATGTTTGTATTATGTAGGTCATATTAAATCTTCTCTCTCATCTATCAAGTATCCACGTCTCTCCTTCATGGAACTTTATGATCCTTCTTTAGTTTTGTCAATTATCTTGAGTGCACATCAGCCATGTGTCAAGTTCATGAAGCCTTTGAAAGGTCTTTAGGATTGATGCACCATCAGATGGAAATCAATGAGAAAGTTATCAATATTATATATTTGATGGGCCCATACCATTAATTTCATGCTTCTTAGGGTGATCAACCACATGTCAAGCTCATGAAGCCTTTGAAAAGACTTTGGGCTTGATGCACCGTTGGATGGAGACCAGTGAGCAAGTGGTCACTGTCAAATGTGAAAAGAGCATGGAAGATAATCATTAGAGACATAGATATAAATACTTGGGGTAAAATATTAAGGCTAAGTCCAAGACTAAGTGTTGAGGCCTTAATATTAATATTTTATCCCAAGTTAGGTGACATTTCAAAATAAATTTATAAAATGAGCCATTTAAACCCATAGTAAAATATGCAAGAATGGTAAAAAATGGATATAAAGAAGCTTGGGCCATGTTTAAAACATGATGTAAGCCTTTCATTAGTTTTTTTATTAATTTGTTCCCACTGATTTAACTCCCACTAAATTTGAATTTAAACTCTGAGGGCTTCTTGTTCAGTAACCCTGTCTTCTTCAGTGAAACCTATGATTATTCATCCAAAGATAATTATTATCAAGGTTATTTTATAAATCATATTTAAAACATGTAAATACTCATCCCTTTTCAAGGATATGATCTTTAGATTCTAACAAGAGTAACCCTATACAAAACTAGACTAGAATGTAGAGATTATAAAACACTTGCAAGGGTCCCCATTTGTAAAGTGGGAAAAAAGGGGTATGTTGGTCCCAAAAATAATGTCCTCAACAATATTCACTATATTTATAATATAAGAGTATATATGCACAAAACTGTAATAGTCACAAATCCTATTCTTGATGATTTCTATGTTGGGATCCCAAAAGAATCCATTGTGTCTATACATAGCCCCCATAACTAAATCTAAAAGATAAGATATCATGTAAAAGTTTCCTCCTAGTGGTCTCTTATCCTTATGTAATATTTTTTCTTGGAGGTGTATGCTAATGACTTCCCCAAAAGCATAACTACATTTTGAGGTGCTTAGTAGGTCCAATAGGGTAACCCACTATAAGTGTATGAAATATGTTCTTACATGGCCAAAAATTCTATTCAATAGTGTCATCCCCACATGTATTCCCATTCTAAAATGGGTGACGGGGATATGTCTCTTGACATGTTCTTTCAAAGTGAAACTTTCCTCAAGGAAAAGATACCTTGATAACTCCCACTCTACATTATTGGACTTTTTCCATGTAATAACAGTATGTAGATCAAAGGTAACATTTGAAATGGGTAGTCTCAAATACCTATTAAATTCTTTGACCACTATATACATTACGACAATGTTATTATCTATATAGTGAAGGTATCCTCTATTCATTATTCTCCCTTCGAAGAAGAGGCCTTGTAGTTGATCGATGCATGGCATAACCTTTAGCTTCATGGTTGTGTAGTGTAGGGATTTAAATTTGAAGGGGAATAGGTCCTTTACTATATGATTATCTTTAATTTCAATGTATTTTTCAAGTGCAAAGGATTATATGTTTTCCACTACTTCCCATAATGTTGTGTAGTTTGGATAGCATCCATTGCATGTAATAGCATCAAACATAGTGTCAAATTACTTTGTGGAATATTTGATAGAGAACCATAATGGTGTCAAGGCTCCTTTATAGAACTTATATGATGATGACATGGTGATTCTATTGAGTATTTTTATGCTCTCATATTTTGATAATGGCGTATATCACTAAACTAAATTTCATGGATTAAAAAATCATTATGATAGTAATTAGGGCTTTTGGGATTTCTTGAGGTTGAAGTTTACTTGAGCTCAAAAATAGAATGACATGAACTCATTTGGGGGCTTGATGTAAATAGATCTCTATATTAATTTCTAATTCATGTGCCATTAATCATTAACATTTATGATCTTTTCACTTTCATTCAATTTAAATTTGACCACCTTATCCTAGTGTACATGCCACATAGGATGTCTTGCCATTTGGGGTGTCATGGTGTAACCTTTCTTATTTTTCCATATGTCATTACGTATCTAGTCAATAAAATATTCAAACTTTAATTTTAGGATAAAAGACTCTGATGTATAGAATGTACTTCTAAAATATTTACTCTAAAATATTTTATCTCAAAGTTTTTGAAACAAAGTCATTGATGAGTAAATTTTCTAAAGGAATCCTTTCAATGAAAAGTTTCTAAAATAAAGTTTCTGAAACAAAACCTATAGTGGGAAATTTTTTGAAGAGAATCTTTCTCGAACAATGCTTCTAATGAAATCCTTCAGAAATGATAGTTCTTGAAGACTAAGTATCCAAAACAAATTTGTTGATATAAAATTTATCGATGAATAAGATTTGAAGGATTCATGAAGAAAGGTTGCCATCTAAAAACTTTCCAAAACAAAGTTACCAATGAAAAGTTACAAAAGACTAAACTTGTTTAAGTAAATCCTTCTAATGAAATCTTTCCAAATCGAATGTTGTTGATGAAAAAGTTTTCATAAAGAATCTTTCTAAAGATAATACTTGTCAAAGACCAAATACTCTGAAATAAAACAATCTAAATTCCTATCATATAAATCCATTCTTTCCATCTTTTTCATTAATAGGTTAGTCTAAATAAGTGTTTCCAAATTAAAAAGTACACCACAACATTATTTAATATTATAAGCTCTAATTTTATTTAGATAATATAAGTACCATAACCATCAAAACTCATTGGTACCCCTCTAAGATATTCATTATTTCCAAAAAACAAAAGGGGGTCCCAAATTTTCAAAGAAAACTATAGGATGGGATGTGTTGAATACAATAGGATCATTAGGAATTCTGAAGGTATAGTGATGGTGGCTTATGTTGGTCCCCTAGAAGTGCAAACAAATCATAATTTTAAAGCCACATTTTCCCTCTAGGGCATCCAACTGGTAATTTGAATGCAAATTTAATATCTCATTGTCAAAGGGGGCACTTTAAACATCCTTAATTTTTTATCAGCTAAAACTAAACCCTCTTAGTCTATCCAAGGATAAATTTAGGATGTTAAAAGGATCTTAAAATAATTCAAGCATATTTCAACATCACATATTTATATAAAAATAAATAAAGGGGTGGATAGCATGGCCAATATTGGTGTTCTCATCCCCTCTTTTAACTAATGTTAAAAGTTAGAGGAACTACAAATCCATGTAATCATAATCATTTTGAATGATGTGTCAAGATTCATAACCCTTGGGAGGGAGGGCAATCTAATGATGGTTGGTAATAAATGAAAAGTTTCATAGCCTATGGAACCTTAGTAATGATATCAATAATCATTAAAAGGTAAGGAAAATAATCTCAAAGCATGGGAAAATAGGACTGTGTGTCACCACCATTAATGCATTATTCATGCTAGATATTAAATAAGCAAAGTTAAAGTTGATTCTGATTTACAACAAGTCCTTAAGGAGGTAAAAACATTCAGCCACAAGAGGTGAATGAGATAGAATCAAACCCATTTCATACACTAAATCCAAGTAAGACCTAGTTGTGTGGCATAAACTCTCAAAGGGAGGGTTCACCAATTTAATGATCAAAATTGTTGTCTTTGAACCTACCATATCCAAGGATTTCTTAAGGGGATAAAAAGAATGAGTAGTCAAAATTAGAACCTTATAAATAACCATTACCAAGGAAATCATTGGTGAGGTAAAAAGCATTTATTTTAAGGTTAATAAGGCCTTTAAGGATAAAAATACAAGGAATAACTATTGAATAATTATTTAAAACTAATAATCCAATCATCCCTAAGCATAAAATTTTTTGCAAAGTGGAGTTGTCAAGGAAATGGCTATAAATTTACCTCCAAATCATGAAATACGTCATGTTATAGGGTAAGTACACAATCATTTTCTCCCATCATTTATTACTTATAACTTTAAAGGTGACAAAATCATTATGCTCTATTTATTGTTGAAATATTTGGAGGCTATTATGACTTCTTACAAGTCAAAACCTACCACTAATTCATTACATTAGGGCCTCATCGTTTTAATTTTTAAGAGGGGTGAGACCTTGTGGGAAAAATATGTGGTTGAATCCATTCAAGTGAATAATGGTGAGGAAGAGTCAAAATATAGTTCTAAGGAGGAAAATGGAACTCAAGAAGACAAGGATTCTACAAAATCATAAGATATTGATTCTTCCAACAAGTATACCACCCATATCGAGAAAGATGACAAGAGTAAAGGAAAAGTCAAGGTGAAGGAGCCCTTAAATGATACATAGGATACCCCTAAGACCACCCTAGGAGGGAAGGGGAGGGTCATTAAATAAAGGAAAATATATGAGCCTCCTAACCCAAAGAGAAAAAAAATATTGGAATTTGAAGTCAATATGGAGAAGCTAGAGACAAAAACTCTATGCAATAATTTTTGTGTACTCAGATGACAAAGGAAATGAAGAATTTGAGGTACCATATAATGCTCATCCAATCTAAATTAATAATATTTCATGAAAAATAATAAGATAAAGTGAAGTAAATTATTATTAAGGGGAGGTCGAGGAGGTTACCCAAAGTAAGAAAAGGAAATAGGATAAGAGTGTTAAATATCTACACGAATCAGCCCCAAAAAAATGGTAAATTAACTAGTAAAACTTCATCTTGGATGAATAAAAGTGAATTTAAAGACTCTAATTAGGGTACTAATAATAGAACATGGGGCCATCTCTAAAAATAATAAATTAAGAATATGGAAGCCATAGTTCTAATAGAATAATCAGACTCAGAGGAGTCTTATCCTGAATCCTCTGGGCCTTATTGATAGCTTCACCCTTGGTTTTTTGATCTAGAATAATGTTGTTTAAGTTTGGTGGATAATTTCTAATGGTTTACTATATTTTTAGCTAACTCAGACTTATCATTTTTTAACGTGTGGGGATTTTAAATTATGTATGTTTTGTTAGCATTTCTATTGAATATCCTTCAATTTTGTATTAGGTATGAGACCCTTTAAACCTATATTTTTAACCTTATCAAATAAAAATTACAATGATTCTATTATATTTGAATGAAAATAAGTCACTAAACATTGAGGTGCTCATGGATGCACATCAATAAAAAGAATCATTACCAAAGGAACCAATAATACCAAAACCACAAGAAAATCCAACATTTGAGCTACCTTTATTGGTCAATACTGAGCACTAACATGGCCATGTTTTAGATTACTATTACATTGCTGATGATTTTACCTATGATATGATAGATAAGAATTGTAAAAACTAAATTTTTATCCACTTGATCATATTTCACATAACCTATTCAAACCTATACATCCTAGCATGTATAAGTTAACTCCATCTTTACATGATAAAAAACCAAATCAAAATAAGGGAAAAGCAAAAATAGTAAATGAACATGTAATCCTTGTTATTCTATACATCCCTCATAGCTTCACACATTAATTCAAACTTTTAGGGGTTAAATATAGATACATCATGTAAATAATGTAAAGTATCTCATAAGACTCTATAACAAACTTTGAAAATCACAACAAACTATTTTATCAAATTTGGGATTTGTGTGAAAAACCCTAAATGACAACATTATTGCACAAAATCAAGATAATAATATAACAAGGATCTAAAATTCACTAATTTGGAACTACTATATTCTATAAACTTACTAAAAATATCAAAGTGTAAGGACAAAACAAAGACTTAGCTAGAAATTGTGCCTCTAAGAGGAATCAAGTTAAACTTGGTATATAGAGAAGTTTGGTGAGTTGAATCAATAATATATAACTAGATCTGGGTATAGACAATAGTGTTGAGAAGAGGACACTCGAGGGGTGGAACTCTTATACATCTTAATTCATGCTTATCCACTTTTAGTGAAGAAATTAGGGTTTTTGGGTTCTTTTTCCTTCATTTACAGAGCTTGTATCTGGTGTGGGAGCTTATGATGACTTGTAGAGACCACTATGTGACTAATTTTCATTCAAAAACCCTATCTCCTTGACATGTGAAGACCAATGAAAATCAATAGGGAAAAAGGGTTCAGTGATCAAAGATGGGTGAGACCTCAAAACTCCATGTGTTAAGAACTACCTACATACCAATACTCTAAAGAGGGATCAAACTTCATGTAGTTCTCTCATTCTATGGTGGTGTCTGAATAACTAGTGAAATATGCTAGATATTTGTTTAATTCTAATGTGATTATATTCCTTAACCATTATTTGTGACATATTAAATGTATTCAGACTTGATCTTTGGACTATTAGGGCTTATGCAATCATAATTGGGAGAAATCGGTATTCTTCTCTCAATGTGCAAGTGTGATTCTAGTGATTTTTAGTGTGGAAGCCTCCTATGTTAAAATGGTTTAAAAGTGTTTATATAGTCATATAATTGAAAATAATTTAAATAAGGCTCATTAGGGACATGGTCCAACCTTCTTATATCTTTTAATTTGGAAAATTAGTCATTATTTGGTAGGAAGACAAGAGAGGGGGGAAGGACACTAGAGCAGTGCACTCATATCCCCTAAGGCACTCTTATCCAATGGGTCATTTTACCATGTTGAGGGTTAGGTAGGGCCTAAATGGTGTTTAAGGTTGATAAGGATAGGTTTAAGTTAATTTGAGATCATATATCATCTTACAATAATGTGCAAAGTTATCAAAAGTGATCAAAAAGGGCCCTAAGAAAGGTCTAGAGCTAAGTGTGTAAAAGAGTGATCACAAGTGCATGATTTTATCTTAAATGTTAATTTTATGTGTCTACATCATTTCCAAAACTAGTTATAGGTGAATTTAATGTTACACACTCATAAACTATATTCAAATATTAGTGTTGTGTATACACTCATAAATGATTTTACTGTTATAGATTATTTATATCTGAGTTAGTGTTAAGTCCTAATTTTGGTATTTTTTGTGATATTTTACTATTTTTTTATATTTGAAATATTAAATTTAGAAAGAGAAATAATCATACTAAATGATGAGTCCATTAATAATATTACCATAAATAGATCATGTATTAAATAAATTAATGGTGATCCCTTGCAAATTAAGAGTGTCATGAAACTATGTAGGTTATGTTGCATTTCATTATTCGTATTCTGTATAATCAATATCATTATGATCATACCAATCTGTATTGTTGTAATCATCATATGAATTTTTAAATCATGAAATTCTACTCTTATCTTTTTTTGTATCTTGATATGAATAAGTAAATTCCCCACATTGTGGTATTTAAATTCTGATTTTTCCTTTTCAATGTGTAATGTGTCATGTGCCTTTAGTGATATGCCATTGCTTGTATATGTTTATATGCTAATTGAAAGTATGTTTTGTTCTATATATTTTCTATCTATAAATGTTCCTTCTTTGGAGAAGGATGTGAAATTGAATTCATGTTAAATTGATATGAAACCTTTCATTATATCAATTATTTGTCTTATTTATTTTAACCATGATCCTTTAAGCACAACATTGTAGGCACTTGAATTTGAAATAACACAAAAATAAGATAACACTCTTTTGAATCAAAATAATATTTTAACTTAATTGATCCCACATATGTTGTATATGTGTTTTTTTAATCCAAGTTTTAATTCTTATTGATAAGAAATGTAAAAATGACATAGAATAAAAATTTCTTTCTTGATATTCCTTAACCTTGACATTTATAAAATGTATGCCATCTATGTGAGTAGTAATAGTGAAAGTGTCTTGATATGAGGAAAGACTTGGAATTTTCCCCTTTGTGACCACATTTGAAACTATATATTTTTTAGGTATTTCATGCTAAGGATACTCTTCTGTTAGAAAACATCTTTTAAGAATGTTTTTTTCCTATCTTGAATTTGATTTGGCAACTGATTATTTAGTAATTTCACTTTTACTTGTAAATTTTGTAACCTTTGCTTTTTAAATTGTTCCCTTTGTAATTTATATTTTTAATCTTGTTCATTTTATGTTCTTGATTTATATAACTTATTTTTTTAACCATTTCTTGCTTTCACTTAGATTATTGAACCTTTTATTGCTTTGACTTATCTTGTTGCATGTTTTATTACTCTTAATTATCTTTTGGTAACCATTTTTGGATTAAATCTAATTGTGTCACTTGCACTTTAGGAAATGCACTCATAAGGTGATTGGGTTGCTTAAGTGATGTTTCAATGATAGGATCACCACTATCAACTATATTTTTTATTTTTTTCTTCAAAGCCAAATAATTATTTGTATGATGTCCATACATTATATAATATGCACAATAATATTTTGATATCCTTAGAGAATGTAGAGGAGGTAGTTTGATCAAATTATTTCAAATCATGGCCCTTAGAATCTCACTTGAACTCTTATTAGTTATTTTCAAAAAAAATTAATCATTTATCGTAGATTTATTTTATTTTATAGTTTTTCCCTTTGATATGAAATCTTCTTAGGTACAACATTGATATATGGAAGTAGACATACATGATTAACACTAGCATATTCTATATTTTTGGCACATGTGATCTTATTTTCCAATGATGTGATGTTTTCACTAAAAAAGTATTTCTTTTTAACTCTTATATTAAGTTTCACATAATGATGATTTATATTTTAGAGTCTCACAAGCACAAACCCTAGGTGTCTCAGATTGAACATGCATACATACACCATCAAAGGGAAATGTGGGAGGTAGAGGGGTTTAAGGAAGGATAGTTTGGTTACATTAATTTTAGAGTATAGGATGGGATAATTTACCTCTTGTTATATTTATATCATGGACATATTTAGGGGGAAATTAGTTATCACAACCTTGAGGTTTGGGAGGAAGAGGAAGAGATTATTTTCTATCCATAGAATATAGCACTAAAACCTATAATATTTTTTTTCATAACAGAATATATCATATCTAAAAAATCCTAAAACAATAAATTAAAATAGTAAAAATAAGGATATAAACCCTAAAAATATATGTGGTTAGGGTTTGGAAACATTAAAATAAGAGATGGGTTCACCAATATGTTTTATCAAATCTAGGATTTGTGTGAAAACCCTAAATGACAACACTACTACACAAAATTAGGAGAATAATATAAAAATGATAACATTCATTTATTTAAAATTATTTTATTATATAAACTTACTAAAAATATAAAATCATAAGGATAAAATAAATAATTATCTAGAAATTATGCCTCCCAGAGGAATCAAGGTCTAAAACTTGTTGTACAGAGAGGTCTAGTGATTAGAATCAAGAATATGGAATTGGATTTGGGTCTAGTCAATAACATTAGGAATAGGACACTTGAGTTGTGACACTTTTTTCCAAACTATGGTGCTTGTATCCACTTTTAGTGAGGAAATTAGGGTTTCTAGGCTCTTTATGCCTTCATTTTCAAAGCTTGTATTTGGTATGAGAGCTTATGATCACTTGAAAATACCACTATGTGATTTATTTTATTCAACAAACCTAGCTCCTTGGCATATGAATACCAATGAAAATAAATACAAAAAATGGGTCAAAATTTTAATTTGGGAAAGAACTTAACACCCTATGTGTTGAGTGTTACCTACATGTCAATATTTTGAAGAGGGATCAAACTTCATTTAGTTTTCCCATGCTACAGTGGTATGTGAATAACTAGTGCAATATGTTATATGTTGGTGTAATACTAATGTGACTAGATACCTTAAATATGATTTTTGACCTATGAAAGGTATCCATACTTGAGATTTGGGATATTAAGGTTGTATACAATCAAAATTGGGAGAAATAGGTATCTTTTTCTCAATGTGCAAGTGGGATTCTGGTGTTTTTTTATGTGGAAGACCCTTATGTGCAAAATGATTTAAAAAGTGTTTATATAGTCATATCATCAAAAATATTTTGAATGAGACTCATTATGGGCATGGGTTAACCTTCTTATAAATTTGAATTTGTAAAATTAGTCATTATTTGGCATAAAGGTAGGAGAGGGGGAAGGACACTAGAGTAGTGCACTCTTATTCCCTAGGACGCTCCTATCTAATGAGTCATTTTACCTTGTTAAGGGTTAACCAGGGCCTAAAATGTGTTTAAGGTTGATAAGTATATGGATAAGCTCATTTAAGGGTCATATATTAACTTATAAGAGTGTGAAAGGTGGTCAAAAGTGATCAAAAGGGGCCCTAAGATAGGTCTAGAACTATGTACATAAAAGAGTGGTCACAAGTGCACAATTTTAGCTTAAATGTTACTTTTACATGTCTACACAAAACAAGATATTATGGATACAATACTTCACATGTTACTTGAACATAGTTAGATAAATTTACCTTTTACCAGACATAGAACACACAATAGACTTCTTCCTAAATAAGGATTACCATAGTGTAACTATCATTAAATCATTGGTCATCCTAAAAATCAATGTGAGGCATCGAAAAACCAAATTTATAAATACAAGAATGCAGGACACATCTAAATTATGTTTGATAAAATAAAAATACTTAATACTTCAGATTATTTAGAAGATAGTCATCCTTCAAAATGATCAAGCCATTAAGCCTTTACCATTACTGCAACTATTGATGGGGTTTGTTACCAACATCTCAAGGTGGATAAAAACACTTGGAACATATCTTTCATTATTATTACAATATAGTAGATGGGACATAATATATATGACTTAAACTATTCTATATATTTTATAATATCTCTTGGGTACATTATATTACCCATTATGTGTGGATCAAAGGTAGTAGACCTTGTTATATGGATAATGGATCAACAACCACATTTGACTTCTTGGAAAAAATGGTTGAGAGATATGAAATAAACTATTATTACTGCAAATAAATACCTTATTTTATAGCATGACAAAAAATAAATCCATATCCCACATGATGGATATGATAGCAACAATATATATGAGTGATGATGGCTGCGAGCAGAAGAGGCAACGGTGGAGGAGGAAACGGCGGCCCATCAACAGGCCCTAGGAAGGAGGTAGAGACACCTGGGGTGAACTCTCTTGGCCAAGATAGATTTTATACCAGTGAGCGCTCCAGACTAAGCAAAGTAAATGGATGTTTATTGAGGAGCTAGGAACGACCTGTCTTGGTCATTCCACAGGATGTAGTTCAAGAAGATGTTGAGTACCTGTCATCACACACCCTGATTTACAAATTTTTGGGCATTAGGATCCCTTTGGCGGTTTTGGTAGCCTAGATTCGTCACTCCTGGGCCATTGAAGGAGATTTTGACATCATGTTGGCAGGAAATGGCTATTTTTTGGTAAGTTTTTCTTCTGTATCTGACAAAAATCACATTTTTTAAGGAGGCCCTTACTTCTATGAGTGGGTGGGCCTATTTCTTAAACCCTGGCATATGGGTTTCAATTTAGCTGATGAACTTCCAGCCTGTGTCCCAGTTTGGGTCCATCTTCCCCGACTTCCATTGGAATTTTGGCAGGAGGATATTCTCAAGCAGATTAGGGCTATGTTGGGTAAGCCAATGGCTATTACACACCAGTCATTGGACAAGAAGATCGTCTCGTATGCACGTATTTGTGTAGACATGGACCTAAATAACCCTCTACCAGATTCCCTCAAAATTTGTATGGGCTCTTTGTCATGGATACAACAGCTTGACTATGAATCCATCCCCTTCAAGTGTCGAATTTGTCACATTTATGGTCACCTACACAGGCAATGCCCTTTGGCAGCCAAAGCTAAAGAAACTAGTTCAGAATCCTTTTTGACAAATACAGCTGATGCTAGAAAGGAAAATGGGCATAGGACCCTATCTGCAAACACTAAATCCCTTCTTGATAAACTAGGCAAAGGGAAAAATGCAATTAACTCAAGTATGGCGCAAGGGTCAGGAGACAAATTCCAGGCGGGGACAGATGGCTTCACACCAGTCAAAAAGAGAGCAAGAGGCCAGGGACCAAGGCATGGAAGTGATGATAGACAGGCTGACCTGGGGTTTAATAGATTTGAGGCCCTAGATTGTATGGCCATATAAGATGGTATCCCGATGGAGGAATAGGGGGAAGAGATGGAGCAACCCTATCAATTTTTAGAATTTAATGAAGTCCTAAATTTGGAGACTCGTGTGCCTCTCATATGCTCTCAGCAACAGGAGGGAGGAATGCCTGAAGCATAGGGTGAGCTGACAGGGAAGGAAGTGAGATGGGCGGACTTGGTCAAGGAAGGGGAGGCTGGGAAAAAAGATAAAGGAACTAGCAGTGCACTTGGTCTTGTGCAAAAACAATTCAAGAAAGTCACTTCAGCTGCTCCTTCCAAAGTTGGGAGAAGAAAATACCAAGATCGACTGAAAATTACTGGTGACTTGCTGGTGGAAGCTGGGGTTGTCAAAACCTTGGATGAACATTTTCCCCATCTCACCCAATGATAGTTTTATCATGGAATGTAAGGGGTTTGAATAGCTCCCCTAGACAAAAAGCTATGCGTAATCTGGTGTGGGACAATTCTTTGGATATTTTTTGTATTCAGGAGACTAAATTGTTAGTTGAAGCATTTTCTACTTGTATGTTAAATATCTGGCCTAGAGGTCAGTGGTAATGTATTGGTGCTTGTGGTAGTACTGGAGGCTTAGATATAGGGTGGGACCCAAGCAAAATCCTACCAATTCATTGGATCTCTAGCATATCAGCTTTAACAGTGATGGCTTCCTCTCTTGAAACCGGGGAACGGCTCCTGATCACCAATGTGTATGCACCTGTTGACATTGCTGGACAACTGCAGATATGGGAGCACATTCACTACATCTAAAAATGTCATCCATTCCTACCTTGGATTGTAGCCGGTGACTTTAATGCTTGCTAAGTTTAGAAGAGAAAAGAGGAGGCCTGAATCGGCTAGGTCCCTCCACTGAATGTCTTCGCCATAATGTTGAAGTGTTGCACTTATCTGATGTTAGACCCTCAAATGGGCTATTCACATGGAGCAACCGAAGAATAGGTAACGCTGCCATTTCTGAACGCCTTGATAGATTTTTAGTTTCTTGCTTCTGGGAATCTAGTGTTATTTCTATCAATTCTAAAATTTTGAACTAGAGGGGTTCTAATCACTGCCCTATCAAGCTATCCATTGGCTACATTAAGAGGCCCAAAAAGCCTCCATTCAAGTTTCAAATGATGTGGCTTAGAGACACATCACTCCATGACCTCATGGCTCAGTGGTGGAGACAGGGAGGTCCCACCTATGGGATAGCTATGTATTCCTTTCTTAAAAAACTCCAATATGTTAAAAGGAAGCTGCAGGGCTGGAATAGAACTTGTTTTAGAAACCTACAATGCAGGAAGAAGAAGGCTCAAGAATAGCTGGATGAAATAACCAGACAAATCAGAGAATGCGGGATTTTGGAGGACCTTCAGCTAGAGGAAGCTAGAGCTGCCAACATTTTAGCAGAGTGGGAACTTCGAGAAGAAATCTACTGGAAGTAGAAGTCTCACAATGACTAGCTACAAGAGGGAGACAAGAACACTGCCTTTTTCCATAAGTCTGTGTAGGCATGGCGTAATGGAAATTTTATAACTTCTCTTGTCACTCAGGATGGTACTTGCTTAACCTCTTCCCAAGCTATTAGCAGAGAAGCTATCCGGTACTTTTCTAAACTTTTTACTAGCGATCCTATGCCAGATGAAGGGGCAAAAAATACTATTTTATCATGCATTCCTTCATTGGTAAATGAGGGAATGAATGAATGCCTTATGCGGCCAATTTTTTTGTCTGAAGTGGAGGAGGTTGTTTTCAATATGAAGAGAGGTAAAGCCCCTGGTCCTGATGGATTCCCGGCTAAATTCTTTCAAGACTTATGGGATATTATAAAATAGGATTTAATGGATGTGATATAGGAATCATACTCCAGCAAAGAAATGCTTAGGGCATTGAATGCCACATTCCTGGCTCTTGTCCCAAAGAAAGAACAAGCTGATAAGTTGGAGATGTATAGGCCTATTGTGCTTTGCAATGTCATTTACAAAATCATCTCTAAAATTATAGCACAAAGGTTGAAAGGGCTCCTCCCTGGCCTTATTTTAGAGGAACAAGGAGGCATTGTTGCAGGGAAACAGATCTTGGATGGAGTGGTGATTATTGCAGAAGTAATTCACTCTATGAGTACTTCTCAGGAGAAGGCTATGTTTATCAAGCTAGACCTTGCCAAAGCCTATGACAGAGTTAGCTGGAGATTTCTGAGCAAAATCCTCCTAGCTTTTGGCTTCCATCAGGATTGGATTAGTTGGGTGTCCAGTTGTATCACAATGCTTTCCTTCTCGGTCCTTATAAATGGAGCTCCTTCAGATATTTTTGGAGCCTCGAGAGGCCTTCACCAAGGAGATCCACTTTCACCTTACTTGTTCATTATTATGGCTAAAGGGCTTGGGCGGCTTCTCAAATTTTGGGTCTCTCAGAATACTCTACAAGGCTGGAAATGGGGACATGGGATCAGCACCCTGACTCATCTCCAATTTGTATATGATACTATTT
Organism: Torreya grandis; assembly: GCA_037957365.1. Lineage (NCBI taxonomy): Eukaryota > Viridiplantae > Streptophyta > Pinopsida > Cupressales > Taxaceae > Torreya > Torreya grandis. Next base: position 1,008,824 of record JARHVA010001352.1, on the reverse strand, counting down.
TAGCAAGTAAAGCTCAGATCCAAGAAGCATAAGCTTTTTGTTACACCCTTGACAATTATTTGGAGGCTTCGAGATAGAAGATCAATGATCACAAGTCCTCTATCTTCTTCTTCAACATGCCAGAGTCTATTCAGAGAAGGATAGCTACCATTCTGAGATTCCAAATTTAAACACTTCCTGTGATTTATTTAGGCATTCCCATTGTGGTGGGGTGGTAGCCTAGGCTTTTTTAGCAGAATGTTTTGGACAAGCTAAGACAGAAAATTGGTCATTGGACCCACAGATGGCTCTCCACGACTGGGCGTATGATTCTTTTGCAATCTATTATTCAGGCATTGCCCATTTATTGGTGCATGATTCAAACTGCTCCAGTCTATTTCCTCAAAGAATATGATGCCCTCTCTAGGATATTTCTATGGAGCGGGAATCTCCAAATTACTAAATGGAGCCTAATCAACTAGGACATGGTGTGTAGACCTAAGCAGGGGGGAGGCCTTGGATTACGCTCAGCTATCTTGGGCAGCCAAGCCTTGGCTGCCAAGTTATACTGGAGGTGGTGCTCTAATCAATCTACTCTTTGGGCCAGGATCCTAACTACTAAGTACTTTCTGGGCATTGCGCCCCATGACATATCCAGATTTCCTCTTGAAGGTAGAGGATCGATGGTGTGGAGTACCCTTAAAGTTGGGGCCTAGTTAGTGAAACAGAGCCTTTTTTGGGTGTGCAATAGTGGTACTGAAGCATTGTTCTGGGAAGACTCTTGGAATGGTGCCCCACCCCTTTTAATTTCTCATTCTCACTTACAGCCTCTTGCTAAACTCTGTCTTTTAGCTGGATGGAACACTGTGATGCATTATAAGGAGGCTGTCAGCATGGGCATGGCTATTGGCTATAGATGGAAAAATTCCTCCGATTGGCCTCCGGGAGGATCAACAGTGAATAGAAGTGAGCTAAGCCAAATCCTTGAGTCCAGAGGATGCAATTCTATCTAAGGAAGTGATGTTCTTGCTTGGGGTGGAGATACTACAGGCCAGTATTATGTTTCATCATGATATTCTATATTGATTAAGCAAACTTTCAATGGTGATCAGTTCTTATGGGGGAAAAAAGTATGGAGCCAAATTTCTTGGCCCAAATGCAACCTTTTTTTGTGGCTTCTTACTCACAACAAATGCCTCACCTGGGATAATTTAGTTAAGCATGGCTTTCAGGGGCCATCTATCTGTGTTTTTTGTTATAGTAGTGAGGAGACAGGGGAGCATTTATTCTTTCAGTACCCCTTTGCTAAACATGTCTGGCACCTGTGGTGGACTGCCTAGGGTGCCCCCTGTCACCATGTTCATTCGTTGTGTGAATTCTAGAATAAACTCAGGCTTGTTCCAGCTAGGAGTTCTTTGATACAAAAGGCCTGGACTGTCGGCCCATCCTTTATTTTATGGAACCTATGGTTAGAAAGAAATAGGAGAATCTTCAGGGGAGCACAGTTAGCATTGGGTCAGCTATGGTCCAAAGTCCTAAATTCACTACAAGAGACTTTGGCTGCCAAGTGTTTGAGTGGCACTGACTTGGATGCTGAGGAGGATGGGCAGTTCAAATGCTTGGGTCTAGCTCTAAGCCCCTACTGTGACTTGGCATTGAGTGGTGGAGCATAGAAAAGGAATAAACCAAAGGTGTGACCTGTCAATAGAGCAGGCCGTTGGACTCACCCTGAGCTTGGGGTTATCAAAGTTAATACGAATGGTTCCTCATGAGGGAACCCTGGCAAGGCTGACATTACTGGTATTGGATGAGATAGCTCTGGGAGCATCCAATTTCTTTTTACAATCTACAAAGGCTGCCATACAAACAATCTTATGGAAGCCATGGTGATTCTGGAGGCATTGAAATTCTGTTGTCAACATGGATGCTATAATATCATCTGTGAATCGGATTCGCAAGTTGTGATTAACTTGCTGAATAACGGTAATGCAAGTAAAGTGGATTGGCATCTTAATCTCATTATTCATCAGATCAGGTATTTAAGTAATTTTTTGAATTCTATTGCCTTCAAGCACATTCCACATGAATGGAATGGTGTTGCTGATCGCCTTGTCAAATGGGCTTCAGAGAATGGACCCAACTGGAGTATTACTAATCTGGGAATGCTCCCAGCTAGTATGTATCAGGACTTGGTTTACCTGGTAACCTAGGAGAATGAGTTGTAAATCTAGTCTTTTCATTTTCTTAATAAATTTTTACCCCTTTTAAGTTCATGATAGCAACCATATATAAACAACTATTGTTAAGGAGTTATTATCAAATATAGAATAATTGTCTATATGTCAATTTAATAAATTTTGGAAAATAAGGTCACCATGAAATACTTTAGCTCTTGAATCTAAGGACTTGTTGGAATAAATGGTTCCACACCTCAAATACTCTAAAAGTACCAATAAAAAATCAAAAATCCAAATATATCTTCATCTTTTACATGTTTATTAGCTTCTTGGCATCTATGTTGTTGGTTTCATGTTGGTAGATGGCATATCAGTACTTTCTATATACACATGTTTCACACATCATTTAAGTATGATACATACATACACATATACATTATATATTTCTATATGAATGTTGGGCCTTCATTCTACTCATGTCATATAGACATTGGGGGCATCTAATTCTTTGATCTTGGTATACACATAAGTTATATGGTTTTATGATCAATTTCTATTATCATGTTTGAGATTATGTATGTACACATCTTTATTTATGATTATATCTTTCACATTATACTTGATATGCTTTTTACTTAAATTTTTTTGATAATACATATATTTAGGAGCTAATAAGCTATGTTTTTTATGGCTGCTTATGTTTTTCCTTTATGCACTTCCTTGAGTGTCTTATCTTGTTTGTTTAGAATTTGAATATACTCCATCTTTTGCAACCCTTATGCCATTATTTACTTACTTTGACATTTACATATGTAATTACTTTTGTATGGACATTTTAATATGGCATTATTTAATTTGTGGACACATGGCTAAGTCATGTCCATTCGATTGTGTGGCATTTGAACATGCCTCTTGTTTGAGATCTCCTTGGACCATTGTATTTTTATTTGATTTTGAGTGCTCTTGTGTGTATGCTTAATTTCTTTTTGATATGGTATTGTTACTAAATATATGTTTTCATGATTTATATCATTCATATTATAGCTTGATGTGATCACATTTTATGTAATTCAATGATATTCTACCTAGACATGTTTCTCATATATGCTACATGGTTAATACACATATTATATGATTATATTATCCTTTTGAGGTAAGTTAAATACCAATTTATACTTACCCTAACCTCAAAATTGGGGTAATATTAGTGGGGGCATGTCATAGAGACATGTTTCCACATTTTTCACAATTCATGAACTCAAATATATAGTGGGGTCATGTTATGGAAACATCTTATCCACATTTGTCATAGTTCACAAATATAGATATATAATGGTAGCATGTTATGGAAACATGTTATCCAAACTTATATAAGTTCTCAATTTCATATTTTAGTGGGGGCATGTTTTAGAAACATGCTCTCCACACTTACACAATTTTAAATTGGTTAAATTACATAGTTATATGATTTAAATACACAGTTATGGTGGAATTATATACATTGGTACCATTGTTATACCTAGGTTTCAAAATAAAACATATAAATGGTGCATATTTTATGCAAATAGAACCTAAATTTAAAAATCAAAATTAGTATCAGATTTCAAAATACTTCTACAAACATTAGCTCACCAAGTTGGATTGTTATGGACTATTATTAAGCCAATCTATTATAGTAGTTGGTTCACTTTTGGTATGGTTGAGGTGATTAAATTATTCAATATTTCTAATTTTATAGGTTGAAATTAATTACATCATCCAACCTCACCATAATGTGGGTTGAATTGGATTATCTCATGCTCACCAAGATATAAGTATAATTGGGTTGCACAATTAAGCTAATCTCAAATATTAGGTGGAAACTCATTATTTCTCTAAATCTGGGGGTAAGGTGTCCTCCAATATATCTTTATATAAATACACTTTAAGGTTTTACATTTGTCTTGATGTCAAATTTAAAGTTTCATAATGATGCATCTCTTCAAATCAAGTTACCAAAAGGTAAGATGGTTGCATTGACACACAAATGTACTCCTAAACCTTTCTCTTTCTATTTTAATCATTTAAATTATTTTTATTTAATATTATATGTATTTATTATACACTATAACATGTTATTAGTTTTACGTAAATCACCATTAAATCACTCAAGTTGGGCTCATGTAAAGATAAGGTGTGTTATACACACCTAGGTATGCATTTATTTTCCTTAATACTAACAACTTCATTACTAGATTAAACAGAGGGAAATGTAGATACTAAATATAAATTATATAACACCTAAATATTATACACTTAACAAATGCCTATCATTGTTATACATGTTAGTTATTAGACATTCATGTTGCTTAAAAAAGATCGCATACACTATCTCTCTATGCAAAATTAGTTCTCTTAGTCCAACCAATGTTATTTTGATGACCTAGGCATTCTATTATTACTCAAAATTTGATAAACTAACTTATATTCTATCCTAGCAAGTTATGAACCTATACTTGTTTTCCAGCTTTCCAAACACTTGCATCCTAGTTAGATGCCTACATCTATTCAAGTATCATATGCCAATGTAAATTTTCATTACCCTAAATTCATCAACATTTAAAAAATTTAATGTGTTCCATGATTGGCCTAAGTGCTTTAATGTGGGATATTTTCCTAAAGGATTGGTATATATGCATGATCAATCCTCATTCATTCACCACCTAGAAATTTTATATCTCTCCCAAGGCAAGTTATTAAAAGTATTCAAGTGATAAAAGCTTCCTTATTATTTCCTATTTCAATAACAATCATTAGGACAACCCATATAAAAGTTTTATGTATTGAATTAGTATTGCATGAGTCATATTTTCCAAGTTACAAGCTAGGTCATTGTTGTATTTTATTTCCACATATTTCACCCTTGTGAACACACAAGCCAAGACATTAGGAGAGAAATACATTATTTTGAGGCACTTTTTAGATTAGTGTCTATGTAGTTAGCACCCACTAAAATAAGGGACTTTAGGGTTAGCTCAACACTGTGAGACCACTAACCCCTTTTTTCCCAAGGTAACTATGAAGATGAAGAGCTAAGGTTTTGATGATTTGACAAAAGTGACAACCAATTATCTAGATTTGAATACTCTAGAGTGAAGGTGACATAAAACCAATAATATTCTATGTGATCACATCCATATACATCTATTATTTTATATTATACACCTACAATCAAATTAGATAGAAGTGTAATGCAACCATCCAACGTCGATGCAAGTGTATGAGGCCACAGAGATGAAATTTATATAATTTAATGACTGATCTAGAATCCATATCTAATATGTTTCCATCATGTTCCACATTAGATCAATATATGCATAGAAAACTAGATAATTACTCTTATTTCCATTTATTTCAATATCAATCACTAATCACACTTATTATTTTTAACATACCTTGGTAATTAAATTAAAAATATTTTTTATATAAGTTTATAATTAATTGGCCTACTATAGATCTATTTATCACCCTTTTACTTATTCATTTATATATTATTAAACTTATACTATATTTACCCATCTCAATTTAGGTTTAAAAACTTATATGTTTTGTTTGACTATGTAGTATCTCTCAATCTATTATAAAAATCATTGTGTGCCTTTTTCTTCACTTGTAACACTAGCTCAATTGATAACAAATGATAAATAGGTAAAATAGAAAAAGGGGTTAGCAAGTTATACCCAACCTCAACACCCCCTATCTTGAGTGATTAATATATATATAAATACTCCAAATAGGGATAAAAATCCATGTATTTATCCCATGCTATAGTGGTGTGTGTGAAAGACTAGTGCATAATGTTAAATGATAGTGAGATCATGGAGTGATTAAGTGCTTCAATGATAACCTATGACCTTGAAAGTGAATGAAAACTTAGATCAAGGATATTATGATTGTGTGTACTCTATATTGTGAAAAATAGGTGATTTACTCTCAATGTGTAGTTACATGTTCTAAAGTTTTTCAATCATATGAGCCTCATGGTGCAAAATGGCTTAAAAATGTGGCTTTATAGTGATGAATTAGGAATTCCTTAAAATGGGTCTTTCTAAACATGTGGGATGACCCATTAAATGAGTTTTAATTTGATTAAATATCCATTATTTTTCAAGATAAAGTGATCAAAACAATTGGATAAAAATGCAGAGTAGGATAGTCCAAATGGAGTGGCCTTATCTAGAGAGTAGAGATAGCTAAACTAGAAATGTGGCTTAGCCTAAAAGTTAGTTTAGGTTGTTTTTAATGTGGAATAGGAATATTTTGAGATAATTATTTTCTTTGATAAAAGGTTCATCCACATATAATTTAAGGAATGGTGGTCAAGGACCGTGGAATGAGGCATGAGCCAATTATGTGTAAGGAGTGGTCACAATTACATTGTTTTAGCAATAAATGTTAATTTATGTGTCTACATTTTCCCCCCTTTTAGTCTAATAATTTTGTAAATTAAAATTACTAGAGTAAAATTAAAATTGTGTACCTAATATTACCTATGAATAATAATCTGGAATGTAGGACACAATATGAACTATGCTTCACATAGAACCATTGTGTTTTCCAGTGTAAAAATGGTGACTGGAGAGGGTAACACCCTTTGATATTTATTCTTAATTAAATATATTATATTGGACTAATCATGCCTTAATCATCATTGAAAATAAAGTGTGCTTAGAAACTCAATTTGGTCTTGACTTCATCATTGCAAAACTCAAAGTAGGTAGAGTGGCTAGAAATCCATGTATGAAATTCAATAGATTGTTATAGTGCAAAACTAGTGTAAAAAGGTTAACCAACCATTATAGATGGAATAAGTTTCATTTATGGTGTGAAATTAGTGTAAAAATTTAGTATTACCTAAGTCTTGTGTATACATAATAGAAAATGACATATGTTACCATTTCATTTGTAGAACTAGTGCAAAATTGAGTAAAAATGTGATCATGTGCCAAGTACATGCCCCAAATCTAATATCTGGGTGTATATAGATTTTGAAACTGAGTAACATCATGTATTTTTATAATTCAACACGTTTAAATCATATTGTAACACATTTTGCATATGATTCCCGCATTTTAAGAAAACCTAATACAAACCTAAATTTTTTTTGAAAACTATAATTGGGTACTTATTAAAAACTATTGTGTATTGACTATGATTATAAAAATTTATAAAAATTATTGTTTTATATTTTATAGGACAAAAACATAATGTTTTGGACATAGTTAGTTTTTACCCTTGTCTAAATGGATCACTATTATCCAAAACTACTTTTTGGGTGATTTCTAGATATAGATCATGATCAAATGTGTAAAGCCTACTAATTTTTTACTATTTTGTATATTGTTACATCTTAATCTCTAAGATAATCCAATATATATTCCCCTTATTTTGAGGTGAGTTGTAAATATTTCACAATAACTTAACTTAAAATAAAAAATTATGCAAGAGATATTATGAAAATATGTAAATATGAATAGGATAACAACATTATAAAATCATGGCATCATCATATATATACTAAGTAATAAGTTGTTGTAGATGATATTTGTGATTATGTAGTACCTCAGTCTTGTACACTTGGAAAAATCAAACCTTAGTTATACACACTCCTTTCCTCAAGCCTCATATATGCTCTGTATTTTTCCCCTTAACCTATATTTTAGTCCAATCAGTCTTATATTGATGATATAGACATGTTATCTTGCCCAGAATGCTTAAAATGTACATATATTACACCTTTAAAAGATATGATCTTGCACCTATTTTTTTACTTCCTAGACACTAACATTTGGGATAGACAGTAGTGTCAACATTTCTATCCTACCCCAACATAAGTGTCCAGTGCCCTAAATTCATCTAATTTGCAAATGAAATGTGTCCTAATGGTCAACTTAAGCATTTTAATATGAGTTATTACTCCAAATGGATTGATATAAACATAAAATCAACCCTCATTCATTCCCCACCTAAACAGACCAAAGAAACCAAGGAACTTATCAAAAATCACTCTATTAAACATTAAATTTATCAAAGCTTCCCCATTTCCATACCAGTTATAGGTACAACACATCTACAAGTTTGAAGTACTTGTTAGAAAAAATTTGTCTACAATGAATGAGTAGCATTTGAAACTTTGATGTACTTGATCTTAACTTTATTGATATCCATTATGAGGGTCTTATATTAGTCATTTAATGATCTAGGATGATAGGTAGTGTGTCTTACTTGGTAGATTATATGGTCATTTAGGATCATCTAGTTGTTACTTGACTCAAGTCACTTTTTATTGTCATTAAATTATCATTCTTAATAGTCTTCATTATGTGTTTAGAATTTCTAAAGGTAAGTTTGATAAAGTTAAGTGTGAAATAAATTAAATGAAAAATCATGCTCAAGGAGGCAAGGAGGTAACCCTTCCAAGAATAAATATGATCAAGGCTAACCATATTGACCAAGGAACATAATTAGTGATTTGATAAATTTTCATTTTAAATCATTTGGATAAGTTAAGGTATGTTTGGAAAGTTTAAGGTTTTATATAAACCATCATTAAGAAGTTAAGGTGCTCAAAACCCCTTCTAAAACACATAGACAGTTTTTTCTTGTCTAAATGCATTAGAAGGTTTTATATTGAAATTAATAAGTTGGGTGATCCCTTAAGGGTATGTAAAACTCTTCCATATCATCCTCTATCCCCACCTAGCATATGTGATTAGTCAAAAGATGAGAAATCTTCATTTTGGAGCAGGTTGTAGGTTGAAGATAATGGAGTTTTTGATGTTTTAGGGTTTATAATAGTTGAGATCATGTTGGTGAAGTTATAACACCACCTCCATACATTATTTATGCTCTATAATTTCATTAAATATCCATTCAATTCCTACAAGGCCTAAAACTTCTCATAAACATAGTGTTTCTTTTAGGTTGCAAGTGTAGTCACAAAGAGCAATGGCAAGATGATGAGGATGTGGGATGTTTATAGCATATAAATGATTAGAAATAGGTTGTATATATTTTTTTATGTATCCTTAATCATATTTATATCTCCTAAAGGTAAAAATAAGGTCAAATGGCGAATAAATCTTTTTGTAATGCCCCAATACACAAGCTCTAATGTAAGAGACATAGTCTTAGAGGCATACCATAGCCATGTTGCAAAGACATATGCCTTGATTATGGTTTTTTGAAATCATGTATATGTACATGAGACATTAATTATCTATCAAAAAAATTTAAATACCCATGGTCATCATTGGAAAAGAAATTACAAGAAGGTTGAATTCAAGAAAAAAAACCTTTTTAGGCCTACAAGACACCCAAGAAGTTAGTATGGCTATGAAAGTCCATATTTGAAGAAACCAATAGAGTGGATTGGTTTACCATAGGTTTAAATTAATATAAAATGTCTCTATAAACTTTTTATAGATTGTAAAACCATCATTAATTCTCTTCAAATAATATATGCTTGAAGAATAGAACACTTACAGACCTATACCTATGTATTACAATGTTTGGAGGTCTCTTGGATATTATAGGAAGATATTAGGCCAAATAATAGAGCTTAAAATTAACTTAAATAACTTCATAATAACCCTCATGTTGTTGGGGAAGCTATCAAACAAGGAGAAAATCCAAGAGTAGGGTGGTAGTAGGTCTTGAGTCTCAACAGGCATCCACAAGCCTATCTCTAAGAATGAGAAAAATATGCATGTGGTAGGTTAAGAATAAGGTATGAGATATGAGTAATTTTGAGATAATGTTGAATTTTTTTTGATATACTATGTTGAAGAGAAAACATCCAAGAGATATCCACCCTTGAGCTCTAATATAATGTTAAACTTTGAAGAGAAGTTGCACGCCTATCAGAAGGAAGAATTAGGGAAAAATACACATTTTTGGTGATGAGAGAGGGTATAAAAATAAATTTTATGCTTTTAAAAGTCATGAAGTATGTTATAAAACATTATTTGGTCTATTTAAGTGATCTAGATGAAGGTGAATGGAAGCCTATAGGTCTACATTCTCAATCAAGAAAAACATACCTTCTATGAAAGATGAGGTATGAAGATAGAATGATATGTGTAATCCATGATAAATAGATAATAATATGTTTTTATGGTATAATAGGGATAAACAATGAGTTGAAGACCCATTCTTGGGCTCCAACAGGTATTAGGCCAGGAGGGAAAAGCTACATGCCTGTGTGAAGAATACAAAGAAGTTTGGTCTTGAGGATATTTGATGAATCCATTACCTTGGAATATGGATAAGACTTTTTCATATATTTATTAAATCTTTATATTCATGTTAATGAGAATAAAGTGCTAAATCAAGGTCATCAGGTTTATTCACAAGAAATTATCTTCAAACCCTAACAATGGGATAATCAAGTATTAATGAGTTGAAAGGGGTAAGTATATTAAATGAATAATTTTAACATGTTATAGGATGTATATTATACATAAATTAAGTTTATTTAACCTATATCAATAAATTTCATCCCTCTTGTGCTAGAATTAGCCCTCCTAAGTTCTCACATAATCTTGCAATATCTTAGAGGGTATTTTTCTAGGCTTAGAGATTCATGGAGGATATGCATGGGAAGTAATTGGGATGGGAGATAATAGGTAGGTATTCACACTTAAATATCATGAAATTGGTTTGTTAATTAAGCAAGTGTATGGTATGAATAATGCTTAAGAAGACTAAACACCAAAAACCTATCCTAAAATGTCCCTAAGAGCTCAAGAAGGCCCACTCTTTTACTCAGAACTTGAATTAGATTTTTCATGGGACTAAGTGCATATAAATGATATTAATAGGTTTACCCTAATTCTGAATTATATCATTAGTTCATAATTTGAGGCCCTCAACTTTATGAACAATCATTAATAATTCAAGCACTTGAAACCCTATAAATGACTCAATAAGTACATTTTGTTTTTTAAGTGATTTAAATGCATATATTTAACTTTGGAAACACATGTATAGACCTTTTAGGTCTCATGATATGTATAGACATGTATAGACCTTTTCGGTCCATTTTTTGGCACGTGTGGTCTGAGATGATATGTAAATAGGCTTATAAATGATTATTGCATGCCTTAAAAGATAGGTTTTGATGGATTTTCATGAAGTTTGAATGAGTGAGACCTAGTAGGATACTTTGAAACAACCTATTAATTATATAATTCAAGGTAATATGATTCTAAATACTTTTAAATAAGTTATATAGTGATTTTAACACTATTTAGAGGTTTTAAGACACCTAGTAGTAAGTAATTTACTATTAAGAGCTCCTAACAGGCCTAATGCACCTATGTCTCAATCTTGGAGATGATTTTTAAGATTTAATAGAGGTGGAATGATTATAAGTAGGTTTTTTTAGGGATGGTAAAAACAATTTATTATTCCTCAATTAAAGTACTAGGCCTAGGATGGAAATATATACTCACCATGGTGGTCTTCTTTGAATCAAGCAAGTTTCTCAATAAAATGTAGGTTCTTATCAATTTGAAGAAGCTTGAAACTTGATCCTCAGCCTCACCAAGATGAGAGAGGCATTTAATTTGATTATGAGGGCATTTTAAACTCCAAGAATCATGGTCAATAATGTAATATTTTAATGCATAGGCTTGTATCTCCTTCTCAACCAATAATGGGTAGTTTCATAAATGAGATTGATGAGTCATCCTAGAAGGTGAAGAGTCACTCCATACCACCCATGATGATGAATAGGATCAGATCAAGTACACACATGTTGATATAAAGCTTCATAATTACCTAATTGTATATTTTCTTGCTTTAACTTGTCCTCATAAGATGATACTTGTCATATGCAACTCCTACATCTCTCTTTTCTTTCCTTCTCAAATTATTCTATATGTATACCTAATTTTTGAATTTTAAGGATCCTCCAATTGAGTATGGTGAAGTCCTTCTCCTTTTTTAATCCTTTTAAGCAATAAACAATCCAGTTATACCTTATCTTGTGACTATATTTTAGTGTTTATGCAAGAATGATTGATCTTGTCTAGTGTTGATTTAGTTATCCTTGACATGTCTCATTTTCTCACTTGCAGGTCATATGAAGTGTTTTAGTGGTCTTATCAAGGTTAAGTGATGAAATATTTCATTAGTTTCCTTTGGACCTATTAAAAACCATCCCTCCTCGCCTAATAATCATACACCACCTTCATATTAAAATATTGATATAAGAGGAATAAATTAGGAGTAATGTATGAATAGGTCATATTCATTATAATTATGCATTTGCATATGTGTGGTAGTGGTCAACAAGTTTAGTATATCACCTCCTTAGTTTTATTTTAGTTCTATCTCCATTTTCCCTTGCAAGTTAGTAGGTTTAGTTATAGTTCTTAAGTGATGCATCTAGGGAGATATCCCTAACTATAGGTTCAATCCATTCTTCAGGTCACACATAATCTATGATTATTATCATGCTATCACTTAAGTCAGGATGCTTGAACAAACTCTACATTATGTGAAAATATTGATGATAATAGTTTTAGCATGCTTGGTGGGACAAGGATTTCATCCCAATGAAGAGTTTTTGATGTTAATCTTCAATCCATTAGCCTTTAGAATGAACACAAGCATAAATGGTGAATCCTATTGAATCTCATATGTTATAAGTATCCCAAGTATATTAAAGTCATAAATTGGTATGTATTCTCATCATTCTTTTGGTCAAAATGCATACTCTATGCCTTCACATTATTCATATCAGGTTGATAACATTCATGGCATCACCCCAAGTGTATCTCAAGAACTAGCATGTCAACCTTACCAAGGCTATCAGTAGCCTTTTATGCCCTCTCCTAATCCAACTCAACCTATTTGGTAGCATATTTATCCCTCTTGTCAACCTTGTCAAAGCTATGATAATCCTACCTGATCCCTAAAATAAATATTATTGGAATAAGAAATACAAATGAGGGAAATTTATAGAGAAAATGAGCTTGGACTAATTTTACCTATCCCTTCCAATTATATTGAGATCATTTAAAAATAAAGAAGTTCTTACATTTGGTCAAGAATAAGTGGGAGACTATTGAGAGATAAAACCAACATCTACTAATTGATGAAGTGTTAAAAACAAGAGGGTTTATTAAATGTATTAATAATATATTAGTACTTGAAGAGAGGTATAAAATGAAATACATTCAGTCTCGTATGCCTTCTTGTACTCCAAGTCAATTTTATTTTACTCCAAACCCAATCTAAGTCATAGTATGTCATCAAGAGAGGTCTATTCCAATGTCATATTTACCCACTTTTCCTCGAGGACCTAAAACCATTCCATTTTGGAGACCTTCTTGGACAAATTCCCTAATTAAGTCATGCCTACTCTTGAGAAAGAACCTTCTCCCATGCCTATACAAACTCAAGAAAAAGAGAAGTGTATAGAGGTCAAGTCAAGATATCTCTCAAGTTCATCAAGTTCTTCCCCTATCCTTCAATTTGCATCCATCCATGAAGTTCAAGACACATCAATTTTGATATATAAATTGAAGAGTGGAAGGAGAATAATACAACATCCTCAACTCAATTCCATTTTCCATCCATTTAAGAACATTATAATCAACCTAATACTCCCAAAGTCTTAATTTTTAAGGAGACTCTATCAGTTTCAAAGTAAGTTAATGAAGTCTTTGATCCTCCCACCCTCTCCTTTTATGAAGGAAAAACTACTGCATTGAGGGAAAAAGATTATTTTTTAGTTGGAAAAGAGATTTTGTTAAGAGAAGAAGGTGAGGTGGTATTCCTTGAAAGGATTAAGGAGTTTACAATTGTAAGTGTATCTCAAGAAGGCTTTGAAGAGAGTGATTCTAATGTATATGATGAAGAGATATTTCTTGGTAGTCCCCTTTGTCAAGAAAGAAGTAAATCATTCTTCAAGAATAAAGAGGAAGATAGTTTTGATGGAAGGGTGAAACATAACATGACAACACTTCTAATTAAAGTGATTCCATTAAAAAAGGTGAAGAATAAGATCTTTATCAAGGATGGAAATAGCTATACCATAGTTTCATGGAAGAATTTGACTTGTTGGCAAGCATGTGATCTTTCTAAGACACAAAGGTGAATCCAACATGAAGTTGAAAAGGTTGGAATCCCTCTACAAGAAGACAAATCAAGTTTGGAGCAAGAAAAACATGATGAACTAGAACTTGGATTGGTAGATGAACTTCAATTCTTTATGGAGGAAGAAGAAGACCAATATAGTTGTCATATATTGAGTCTTTATGAAGAAAAGGATGATCATATAGTATTTGATTAATTTTTAGTTGAACATGAGGTGAGTATTCATGAAGACACTTTAGTCTTTAACCTCGTTGAGTCTCATGGGAAAGATATAGAACTAGAATAAGATAAATTTTAGAAATGTCATTATTCTATTGAGGAATTTAAAGTGTTTGACCAGCCTATTATCCCTTAAGAGAATGGTAAGAATAAAATTGAAATTGGCATACTTTCAAGTATCCAAGAAGAAGTTGCCATTTAGGAAGTACTAGAAATTTTTTGCTTTAGTTTGGATAGTGAACCTACACCCATGAGGAGAGTGCTAAGATTGTTGTCTTGGCCAATGAGCATGATGGATACATGAATGTGAAATCTATTAAAAATAAAATCATGGTAGTTGATCTTGTTGAGTCTTATGAACAAGTTTAAGGAGGTATTGAGGACATGTGGCAATCCTACTTGGACATGTTCAGGGAATTTGAAGGGCTTGGTAGGTTATCACCTCAAGAAGAACAAGATGAAGTTGTTGATGAAAAGTATAAATATCTTATAAATCCAAGTCCTATAATTTATCACTAATACGTTCAAGTCCATTATGTATCAATATATGATGAATATGACACTTTTCAAGGCAAGCAAGACATGGAATTAAAAGAACCAATATAATTTGAGGTTGTTGTTGTTGCCTTTACAAATCAAAGTGTGATCAAGTTGGAGATCTATTACATTTTCAAGAATGGACTAGTATGAGGTAAGATTTGAAGATAAAGATGAAATTATGTTCATTAAGGACATGTTTATTGATGTTTCTCCAATTTAAATTGAATCCAAATAAGGTGGTGGTTAATAAATGAGTTGGTCAAGAAATAACAAAGTTTGATCAGTAACTTATATATCATTATTATTCATCACATGAAGGTGACTTAAGGATTTTTACTTTTGATCCAGGAGGATCATTCTAAAAGGGTAGTTGTACATAGTATTTTATAGTCTTGTCTTTACTCTAAGGGATCTGTAGCATAGTGTTTTGTCTTATTTTATTATGTGATTCTTGTTTTGGTATGTTTGTTAGTTATCTTGTTGTGTTGGTAAAGTCAATCAATTTTCTCAATTATTTCAAGAGGTTTGTAACCATGTTCAAGTTCTAATTAGGTCTAAGGTTGAGTGAGAGGTGACTCCATATCTCAATGGAGTTATAAGGTAACCGGTTTAAGGTGCATAACAAGCATGAAATCCTATGAGGTTGTCAAAGATGTTACCCAAAATTTGGTTAACATGAATGAGTATCATTTGAAACTTTGATGTACTTAATCTTAACTTTGTTGATAACCATTATGAGGGTCTTGTATTAGTTATTTAATGATATAGAATGATAGGTATTATGTATTCCTTGGTAGCTTAAAGGGTCATTTAGGATGGTCTAGTTGGTATTTGAGTCAAGTCACTTTGTCATGTCATTAAATGGTATTCATTATGTGTTTATCATTGTTTAAGGTAAGTTTGACAAAGTTAAGGTTAAGTGTGAAATTTAATCAATGAGGAATCATGCTCAAGAGTTAAGGTGGTAACCATTCCAAGAAGAACAATGATCAAGGCTAACCAAATTTAACAAGGAACAAAACTAGTGAGTTGATAACTTTGAATTTTAAATCATTTGGAGAAGTTAAGGTATGTTTGGAAAGCTTAAGGTTTTCCTTACTAATTTATATTACTAGTGTTAGAGGAAAGAATGAATGTGAAGGTTGATATAATTGTATATATGGGTTTTTTAAGCCATTTAACCTTTGTGAAATATCATGAGACATGTAATTTACCATACATCTTGTCCAAGAGGCCTTTAAATGACTTATCTAACATGCAAACACCTTTTCTATTTGCTTGTTCACTATTTCTAACATTCAAACAAGGAAAATAATGAGAAAATGGTAGGGGTAAGAAGGTAATAATGATATTGGCATGTTTTTTACCTCTGTACAGGAATTAAAGAACTTTATCAATGCTTGGTTCATCAACTCCATCAGTTTAAGAAGGTAAAATGAGTAGAATCTTGAAGAAAAGAATATTTTAGAGGTCTTATTGCAAAGAGTTTATATTGAAATACAATGTGAAATCCTCTCTAAGGCTCATAACAAGTCTCTTAGACTCAAATCCATGCATATAAATAAGTTTTAAAGCTAAATAGGTCAAAAACCCACTCCATTTATCCATCAAGTTTCTTGGCAGCTCAAGACATTCAACCTATTTTCACTCAGTACTTAAAAGAGAGATATTTGGGTATAATTATCCTATGAGTGTATATGGTCCATTATGACCTTGAAATTATAGTATTTATTTTGATTATTGAGGGACCATGATTTATGAACCATCATTAAGAAGTTAAGGTGCTCAAAACCCTTTCTAAAACCCCACATGCATAATTTTTTCTTGTATAAATGCATTAGAAGGTTCCCTAATGAAATTATCAAGTTTTTTGAGACATAAATTTATATACATATATTCCAAATCATCCTTCATCCCAACTTGGCACATCTGAGTAGTCAAAAGATAATAAATCTTCATTTTAGAGCATGTTGCAGGTTGAAGGCAATGGAGTTTTTTATATTTTGGGGTTTTTAATAGTTGAGAGCATGTTGGTGAAGATATAAAACCACATCCATACCTAATTAATGCTCTAAAATTTCATTAAATAACCCTTAAATTCATACAAGGCCTAAAACTCCTCATAAACATAGTGTTTCTTTTAGGTTGAAAGTGTAATTACAAGGTAATGGAAAGATGATGAGGATG
This sequence comes from Torreya grandis, assembly GCA_037957365.1. Taxonomy (NCBI): domain Eukaryota; kingdom Viridiplantae; phylum Streptophyta; class Pinopsida; order Cupressales; family Taxaceae; genus Torreya; species Torreya grandis. The sequence continues at coordinate 991,575 of JARHVA010001352.1, read as the reverse complement.
TGGGATGTTTATAGCATGGATTTGATTAGAAATAGATTTTTTATATTTTTTTATGTATCCTTAGTCATTCTCATATCACCTAAAGGTACAAAAAAGGTCAAATGTCTAGGAGACATTCTTGTAATGCCCCAACACATAAGCTTTGATGTAAGAGACACAATCTTGGAGGCATATCATAGCCATGTTACAAGGACATACACCTTGATTAAGGGTTTATAACATCATGGATAGGTACATGAAAAACTCATGAGTTATGAAAAAACTTGAAAATACCCAAGGCAATCATTATAAAATAACTTACAAGAAGGTTGAATTTAAGAAAGAAAGACCCTTTAGGCCTACAAGACACCCAAGAAGCAGTATGGGTGTGAATGTCAAGATTTGAAAAAACTAATAGAATGGATTGGTTTATAATAGGTTGAAATTAATATAAATTTTATATATCAAATTATAATAGATTATAAAACCATCATTAATTATCTTCAAATGATCTAAGTTGAAATAAGGAAATACCTATAGACTTATACTTGTGTATTAGGATGTTTGGAGGTCTCTTGGCTATTGAAGGAAGAGATTAGGCCAATTAATAAAGATTAAAATTAAATTAAATAACTTCATAATATCCATAAAATTATTGGGTAAGTTTTCAAATAAGGATACAATTCAAGATTTGGGTGGTAGTAGGTCTTGAGTCTCAATAGGCATCCACAGGACTATCTCTTAGAATGAGAAAAATATGCATGTGATAGGTTAAGAATAAGGTATAATATATGAAGAGTGTTGAGATAATGGTGAAATTTTTTTTTATATATTTTATTGAATATAAATCATCCAATATAGATCCACTATTGATCTCTAATATAATGTTAAACCTTGAATAGAAGTTATAGGCCTGTCAGCAGGCAAAATTAAGGGAAAAAGCACATTTGTGGTAATGAGAGAGGGTAGATAAAGACATTTTATTCCATTTAAATGAATGAATTAGCTTATAAAATATGATTATGTCTATTTCCCTTTTCAATATGTCTAAGATACATATTATAAGTGATCTAGATGAAGGTGAATGTAGACGTATATGTCAATAGACCTGTAGGTCCACATTCTCAATCAAGAAAAGCATACCTTGTATGAAATATGAGGTATGAATATCAAGTGATATGTTTAATCCATGATTAATATATTATAATATGTGTTTAGGGTAGAAAAGGGGAAAATAATGAGTAGAAGACCCATTCTTGGGCTCCAACAGGTATTATGCCAAGAGGGAAAAAGCTATAGGCCTATGTGAAGAATACAAAGAATTTTGTAGGAATTGAGGATATTTTATGAATATATGGCCTTTTAATATGTATAATACTTTTTTATATATTTATACAAGCTTTTGATTCACTATAATGAGAATAAAGAGCTAAATCAAGGTCACCAGGGTTGTTCACAATAAACTATCTCCAAACCCTAGCAATGGGCTAATCAAGTCTTAATAGTTTAAATGGATAAGTATATTCAAGTAATAATTTTCACATGTTATATTATGTATATTATACCTCAATGAAGTTTATTTAACCTATATCAATCAATTTCATCCCTATTACGCTAGAATTAGCCCTCTTGAGTTCTCACATAATCCTGCAATACCCAAGAGGCTATTTTTTTAGGCTTAGATATTCATGGAGGATATGCATGGGAAGGAATGGATATAGGAGATAATATTGAGTTATTAACACTTAAATATCATGGCATTATTTTATTTATTAATTCCATGTAAGGTATGAGAAGATTGAGCACTAAAAATAATGTCCCTAAGAGCTCAAGAAGACCTAATCTTTTACTTAAAACTTGAAGGAGATTTATGTATGGGACCAAGTGCCTCTTATGTGTGTTCATATGGTTCCCCTAATTCCAAATTTTATCTTTAGTTCATAATATGAGGCCCTCAACTTTATGAACAATAGTTAACAATTCAAGTACCTAAAACCCCTTTAAAACCCTACAAATGACTCGATGACTAAGTTTTGGTTTCTAAGTGATTAAAATTCATCTATTTTACTTTGGAAACACTTGGATAGACATTTATGTATCATTAACATATATTTTATCCATTTTTTGGTACGTGTGGGCTAAGATGGTATAGAAATAAGCCTAGAAATAGCTATTGTACGCCTAAGAAGACAAGTTTTGATGGATTTTAATGAAGCTTGAATGAGTGAGACCTAGTAGCATTTTGAAACCACCTATGACCTAGAGAAGGAAATGTAAGATGATTATAAAGACTCATGAAGAAGGTTTACAGTGATTACAACACTATTTGGAAGTTTCAAGACACCTAGTTTTAAGTAAGTTGCTATCAAGAGCTTCTAACATGCTTAATGCACATATGTATTAATATTGGAGATGATTTTAAGCTTGAATAGAGGTGAAATGATTATGAATAGGGTTTTTTATATATTTTCAATTTATTTTATCAATCCTCAAGCAAAGTAATATTCCTAAGATGGAAAGATAGACTCACCATAGTAGTCTTCACTTGAATTAAGCAAATTTCTCAATAAAATGAAGCTTCCTATCAGTTTGAAGAAGATTGAAACTTGATCCTCAGCCTCACAAAGATGAGAGTGGAATTTAAGTGTAAAATGAGGGTGTTATAAACTCTAATAATCATGGTCAATAATTCCACATGTCAAGACATAGGTTTTTTACTCATTCTAAACTAAAAATTGGTAGTTTCATAAATGAGGTTGATGAGTCATCCTAAAAGGTGAAGAGTCACTCCATGCCAACATTGATGAAGAAGAGGATCAGATCAAGTACACACATGTTGATAGAAAGCTTCATAACTACCTAATTGTATATTTTCTTACTTATAACTTGTCCTCATGAGATGACACTTGTCATATGCAACTCCTACACCTCTCCTCTCTTTATTTCTCACATTCTTCTATATATATGCCTAATTTTAGAATTGCAAAGATCCTCCACTTGATTATGTCAAATCCCTACTCCCTTTTTAAGCCTTTGAATCAATAAATAAGCTATTTTTATTAATAATGAATATGTAGAGGGGATGTTAGTATTGTGTTAGTCTAATAAAATAAATCAAAATAACATACTAAAATACTAACACCTCTATCCTAGACACTAGGGACATCATAGGTAATAAGAATGCATATGAAAACTTAACTAAAACATAAAATAAAACACTCTTTTACCTTCCTTACACTTCCAAATGTCTTTTTGAAGTGGTTTTCTTGGATTATGCATCAATAAATCTTCATTAATGGAGCTTTGTTGGCTTCACCTTTCCTTGACACCTTGGATTGATTGCTTGGCTTATGATTCGAGCATGGTAAAAAGTGTGTATGTGAAGATTATATCTTAAAATTAGCATTATAACTCTACACTATCAAATATTTATCCATAATAAATTTACACCAAGAGAGATTAAACATAAATAGGTATGGCCTTCTATTTATAGCCTAAAGAGTTAACTATCACCCAAGGTGAGTTAAGGTTGAGTTTTAACATGGAATGGGTTAAAACTAACCCTAGGTGAGTTGAGACTAACTCCAATTGAGTTAAAAAAATTCATGTAATTATGATTTTCAATTACTAGGTATGGATCTCAAATTAGATATATTGAGATATTTTGGAAGAGCTTAACAACTCATAAATGCAATGATGAAAAGGCTTGATATTTTGATTTTTGGAATTTCCATTTTTAGATATTCATTAATTGAAAATGTATTATTCAAATAAGCATTTAATTTTTTTTAATTATATAATTCAATTTGATTAGTGTTTTATCTCTTTCAAGATAGTGCCCTGCTTAATGGGTTCATAGGCCAAATTGATAGTTGTTATGTTGCAAGGTGACTGAGGATGAATCTGTGAGAGTTTATTGTTACATATGGGCTAGTATCCAAAATAGGGATTCCTCAACATTATTATAATCATTCATTAATGATTCATTGCAAAAATTGGTATGTTTAGTGATTCTTAGGCTTAATTTACAATAGTTGGAAGGAATCGGTCTAAAGTCCTATTAGAAGCCAATTTTGGCCAAAATTAGGTGTATACAAGTTTTAACTTCTCTTATGAATATATTTTAGTGCTTATAAAATAATGATTGATATTTTCTAATGTTTATTTAGTTTTCTTGACATGTTGTCTCATTCTCTCACGTATATGTAATTTTAACTCACTCTTGTAGATCATATGAAGTGTTTAAGTGGTCTTGTGAAGGTTACATGAAGCAATATTTAATTAGTTTCCTCCTTGCCTAATCATCGTCCACTACCTTCATATTTAAATATTTGTGTACATGGAATAGATTATGATTAGTGTATTAATAGGTTAGCTTTATGCTCATTATACATTTACATATGTGTGGTAGTGGTCAACAAGTTTGGTGCATCACCTCCTTAGTTAATTTTCTTTCAATTCTCTCTCACTTTTTACTTGAAAGTTATTAGGATTATTGATAGTTCTTAAGTGATGCATCAATGGAGTTATCCCTATCTATAGGTTCAATCCATTCTTTAAGTCACCCACAACCTAGGATTGTTCCCATGTTATCACTTAAATGAGGATGCTTGAACAACCTCCTCAATGAGTGTGAATTTTGATGATAGTAATAATAAAGGAGAAACTAAAGATCTTAATTCTCCAATTTACAAGCTAGGTCACTATTGTCCTTATTACACACATTGTATGATTCACACATAAGCCAACACATAAACGGCAACTACATCAATCTAAGGCCCTCTTCATATTATTGGTTATGTAGGCAACATCCTTTGATAATGGGGTCATTGGGGTTAGTTTGACACCATATACCCACTAACCTATTTTATCCAGGGTCACATTGAATATGCAAATCTAGAGTTTTATCATATCACAAGGAGTGATAGTCCATGAACCAAATCTGAAAGCACAAAGTAAAGGTGAAGGTAAACCTAGAAGCATCTAGGTGGTCGCATCTTATTTCACTAAATATTCTATACAAGATACTATCATCAGACTCAGATAGTAATATCAATATAACCATCTGGGCTAGTGCAATTATCTAGATAGATAGAGACACTAGATCCATAATTTGACAATTATTATAGAACTATCTTCCCACTTGATTTTGGCATGTTTTAGATCTAGAACTACATTAGTATCAGAACAATCTAAGTACTTATATTATTTTTTATTTTTATATATATCCTAGTTTTACTTTCCATATTTAGACTGTCTCATCATAATAAATTTAGTTTATGATTATATTTGAGTTTAGCATTTAATTGGCCTATTATAGATATAATTATCAACCTTGTGTTATTTCATTTCTATATTATTAACCATAAGCTTAAATTGAAATATCCTCACACTATTTCATTTTAAGGTTAAACATTTGGTGAATCAATCCATGTGAATTCAATTTTTTCTAATTTCTAGGGTTTTAAACTAGCTAGGGTTTTAGATTACTATATTTTTTAATTTCTTACTTTTATTATTGTACATGCAAACTAGACATAGCCCTACATTGGGGGGTGTGTCTATTTAACATATTTATCTACCCCTCAACCCATACAATATGTCTCAAACCAATGATGGATTTTATACCTTGGATCATGATGATACCCATGTGGACAATGAACAAAATGTTGATAGGGTTATCATAGAAGAAGATTATGATAATGAAAATAAGGAAACCAATGAAAATAAATAAGCAGACCATGATCAAGTGCATGAAATTACCTTATTTCATGATCACATTTGACAAAAACCTAAATATCTTGATGATATATTTAAAACTATACTTGAATCCAAAAATTCCAAAATCTTAGTGGACACATCCCTCCCCTTGAGCACACTACAACTAAATACATCTAATGGGGGCATAGATTATGTGTTTGAACCTTTATTCCCTAAAACTACTATTGATACATTTATTATGGACTTACCCATTGTTTCAACACAAATACTTGTTTTAATGCCTATTACTACTCAAAACATGTTTTCTTCCCCTTTGGTGACTACTCAACTTGCTAATCTAGCTCCTACTAGGCCTACAGTTCAATCATTCCTTCAAGTAATAAAAATCCTCTCATACTATAGATTCTCAAGATGTATTCCATAAACCTCTTGTACTTTAAATCTCTTTGTAACCTATGCCAACTAGATTTGTTTCACCTAAGTTCACATTTTATGATGGCAAGGGTAATCTTAAACAACATTTTCAAATCTTCTATGTAACATGCCTTGACTATGCTACCAATGATAAACTTTTAACCAAATTATTCCCAAGAATTCTCAAGGACTATGCTTTGAGGTGGTTCTATGATCTACCTCTCCAATCTATAAAAGTATTCAAACCTCTTATAGACCAATTTTTAGCACACTTTTCCATTAACATTTCTGAAAAGGTTTCCTATGTACAAATTGTCAAAATCAAATAAGGAATCAATAGACCTATCAATTAATATGTCTTGATATATAAGACAATCCTAGCCAAAATGACCAATCATATGGTAGACAAATAGTTACAAGATATATTCAAGCAAATTTTTTTGGTTCTGAGTCTATTATCTTTAAGAAGTTTCAATATTTTTTTGACTTATGCCATGTTATATGGGACCATGAAATTAATATTATATAATTGAATAAGCTAAAGTATGTATCAAAAACACCAACTTCATCTACATCTAATGTCAAATTTAAAATCAAACCAAGTTAGAAGGTAAAACCTCCTGACCCTAAAAATAAATAACCAACATGGTTAACATAGTTAAAAAATAGCCTGATCGACTTGTGTTATCCAATGCACCAAGGAGATAATTCACACATTTACCTAAGTCCCTAGATTATATCTTTCCATATCTTATTAAGGTTCATATGAGTTGACCTCTATCCAAATAATATGATGTGAATGTTCATTGAAATTATCATCAAGGATCAGGAAATTCTATGAGTATATATTTTACCTCAAAGAACAAGATCCAAGATCTTATTGAAGACTAAAATATTTCATTCAAGTATCCTTCAAAGGAATTATGGTCATAACCTATAAATCACCATCAATAAAAAATATTTAACAATCCTTTACAAGACCATTCTAAAAATGAACCAAAAGTCCAAATGGCATATAATGTAAATCCTCCTCCATCGCATTATAGACACCCACTATATGGGATTATTGGTACTTACACATGACATATACATCTTATGGGTTAGAGACCTATTTATTTTGATGATAGTGAAATTAATGATGATGACTTTGATCTTCATTCCCTATTAATTTGAGCATACCTTGACAAACACCCCAAATACAGTGTTATGATTGATAATGGGAAAAGAGAAAATGTTTTCACCATGGCATTACTTATGCAATTGGGTTATACTCATCATGAATTATACCCCTCTACTAGACTAGTTAGATCATTTGATGGGACCTCTCAAAAATTTATTGGCAAGATTGACTTGACTTTATAAATTGGGTTTGCACGTGTGGTTACTACCTTTTTAGTTATCCCTTCCACAAAAATCTTTGATATGTTATTGGGAAGACCTTAGATACACACTCTTCTATTAGTAACTTATATAGTGCATGGGTATGTCAAATACATTCATGCCAATTAGGTAATTAGAGTTTTCATAATTCCATATGAGCATCCTCTTTAATAAAAGAAACTTATACCCAGATAACTAACTATCAAGCATACTAAGGCCAATCCACTACAAAAGGATAAGCAATAGGTAATCCCCTTTACTAGGTGATTATTACTCAAAAAATCATTATATTAGAGACATATAGTGGATTCCATGGAACCCTAATCCTTTACTACAAACCATGTTTAGATATCCATATAATATACACATGTTCCTCTTACTACTACTCTAAATAAATAAATAATCACTCAATGATGGGTTCCAAAAATCCCTAATTTAGTTACTCTTACTATTGTTTCACAAACACAAAGTCTTATTCTACATACACAAAACACCATCGATACCATAGTGATGGATATTACACCTATATATGATCCTTGGATGTATATAGGGTATCACACTAGATTTATAGTGGGGAGATATCTATGACCATCATAGGATGATCTTTCTTATCTCCAAAAACTTCCAAAATACCAAAAAATCAAAAATAGTTTTGGCCCTTACAAATTTTTATTAGATCCTTGGCATCCATGTGGTACTTCCATATTGACAGACCACATACTTAGCTACTCCTACATACAATATATGTCACACTTATACATTAGGTGTGATATAGGAATATATATATACATGATACACTCATATTCTATATGTTGAGCTTTCCCTCTACTCATGTCATATGGACATTGGTGGAATCTACTTCTTTGATCTTGATACACATACATTATATGATTCAATGATCACTCTACACTATCATGTTTGAGATTACATATGTGCTTACACATGCCTATTATCCATGATTATATCTTACATAGGGTACTTCATATGCTATACACTTGACATGCTTTTCTAACAAATTAGATCTATGGGATACTATGGCATGTTTAAGTCAATTTTTTATGATTTAATTTATACACTTCCTTAAGTATCTTGTATTCCTTGTTCAATAATTTGAATATGCTCCTTTTATTGTGTCCCCCATGCTTATGTATGCTTTCTTTGACATTTACATCATGTCATTGTTTGTTGTATGGACATTTGAATGTGTCATTTTTGCTTTCATGGACATTGTATTAAGTCATGTCCCCTTTGATTGTGTGACATTTGAACAAGTGCCTTATTTTTGGTCTCTTTATACCATTGTTTATTAACTTAATTTTAAGTGCTTTTGTGTGTGTACTTTTTTGCTTGTTGAGCTTGTATTATTACAATATATTGGTTTCCATGATATTTATCATGCATATTAGGCCTATATGTGATCCCATTAGTTTTATGAGACTTAATGATACATTTACCTAGATATATTCTTTTTATATGTAAAATGGTTACATTCACAAATTTTATAATTATATTACCCTTTTCAGGTGATGTAACGCCTAGTTCCTATTTTTCCTCACCTCAAATGGGGGTATATTAGTTGGGGCACACTTGGGAAGAATGTTCTCCACACCTAGAATAGATCTTAGATTCAGTGGGGGTATGCTTTGGAAGCATGTTTTCCACACTCATTTAGTATTTGGTACTTATATCCATTTACATATTCATTGGATTCACATCATATGGGCATCATTTCCACACATTGACAATTTTTTATATTCTCTGGGAGCATGCTTAGGAAGCATGTTCTCCACACTTATTCAGTATATGGTACTTATATTAGCTCACGTGTTTAGTGGGGCATGCTTTGAAAGCATGTTCTCCATACCTGTTTAATATTTAGCATCTCTAGTTTATAGTGGGGCATGTTTTGGAAACATGTCCTCCACATTAGGACTTATATCAATTTTTATATTTCTCCATATATACAAGGGGCATGATTTGGAAGCATGTTATCCACACTTACATAGTTATCCAAATTTTCCAAAGCACACAATTATATGATTCAAATTCATAGTTGTGGTATAATTATACACATTGGTACCATTCTTACACATATTTTTAGCATGAGACATATATTGTCAAATTTCTCCAAAACCTCCCAATAAGATCGAAAGCACACATGAAAGCTATGGAGTAGGTGAGAGAGAAAATGAAAAATGAAACAATGAATAAACATTCCTCATAAGCATTAGATGATCAATACAAAGGGAGAGAGGTACATATATAGGTGGGAAAGAGTGAAACCCTTCATTCCAATGAATGTGGGACTAATCTTCCCAAATGATGCAAATGTCCTGTAAGACCCTATTCAAACATAATGAACCATGTATACAAAACCCATAGGAAAAAATTATATAATAACACCCCCCTTAAGCATAGTTTAGGTGGGCTAGAGAAATGGGTCCCATTAATGAGGCTTGATGAAGTACCCAATTATATAGCAATGATCCTAGTATCCTACAAAACATGAAAGACATATGCTTGCACAAAGAAGAGTGAGAAGGTAAGTGTAGAATGTCACACAAAAAAAAATTTAGTAGGTCCCTTTGCAACAAATGTTGTCTCTTCCTTTTGGAATAAATAAACCATGAGCTATCAAACTATTTAATTCACACTCAAATGGAATCTAGGTATGAATCAGGATGTATATCTTTGAAAAATGCTCAAATGTCTCCCTAATAGTGCTCAAATGTGCCAAAGTTTAATCAAGTATCAAATGAATAAGAGTAGAATATTTCAAAGAAGAATCATAAAATGAAGGGGAGATAATATCTATATAAGAATATATACATGGAACATTCATTAAAGGAATGTGCATGGGAAGAGGAGAGCAATGCTCAATAACCATCAAAATTGAAGACCGATCTACAAATGAAGCATTCAGATTTCTAATATGAATGTCCATAGGAGCATATGAGTCATTGATACTCTCAATATGTATACTCTCACTATAATTAGTAAAATCATCCAAAATATGCATTTATAAAGGCTATGTAAGAGTAATAATCTACACATGAATGGATGTATAATTTATAATGAGACAACTAAGGTTTAGAAAAATCTCATCCTGTAGTGGGGGCTCGATAAAAGGAAGAACACTTTAAACCATGGATATATCATCACAAGAAATAAAAAACATGAGGAGAGAGTATAATAGTCATATAAGAGACAATAGGAAGTGAAGGAGGATGTGTGACATAAATCATAGTAGGTCCCCAAAAAGACTCTAAAGACTGCTCCAAATAGTGGAGGGACACTCTATATATTCCACATGGTGGTGTAGATCCCATGAAACATATAAAAATGTTACCATAGACACAGTCATAAAAGTTGGCCCAATCATCATATTGACCTAGGTTAATAATAATAGGAATCTATCCATATAAGATTGCAATAAGGTCTTGATCAGTGAGTAAACATTCCATATACACATGTTATGATGCATAATTGATCTTCACAAGAAGGACCACTAGTTTATACTCAATATTCCTCCTATATAGTGTCTCAAATTGAAGTCATCATGACCAAGAGAAGATACCAAGGAAATGAAAGACAACACAAGATACTCTGTAATGGACCCATGAATCATGCTCATGAATGGAACATCGAGCACAATCGAGAATGCATCCAAGTGAGAAATCAATATTAAAATGGTGAGGTATAATGCACACTCAAAATGGGGATGTCAGACACAACTAAAAATTCATCCACATGTGAAAAATTAGTTTATGAATTATAATTCAAAAAGCAATAGGGCTCATAACACAGGTAACCCACCCTAAAAATGACACTTTATAACTTTAGTATGTTTCCAATAAAAATAGGATGGATGGAATGAGAACAAAAAATAAATCACTTTTTCAAAAAATGGCACTCAAATTCAAGTTATCAAGAAAAAGTTATGGCTAATAACATTTCCCATCAATGGGGTATATTTAATAAAAATTCAACTAAAAGTTTAAAAAACTTGACCAAATAAGGGGTAAGGTATCCTTCTAGATACTCATTAGAACTGAAATGGAATGATGGACCTCCGCAAATAATCAAATGTCATAAATAACCCTGTCCATACACCCCTCTATGTTTTTAATAAGAAAATGCTTACTTTGAAGGTGTTTTAATTTAAAAATTAAAAATATTTTATAAATATTAAAACATGATTTTAATTTTTTAATGACTTTAGAAATGAAAAAATATTTATTTAAAAAAGATAAGAAATAGCATATTTTCCAAAACATGTTTAGGGCAAACTTAAGTTTTCATCTTTTTAACTTGACAAATGAAGAGGAAAGTTGGGCACTACCAAGATGCATGCATAGGTATGCAAGTCTAGATTTGAAAATTAGTTGCTTTGGGCACTGCTATAGGAGAGATCAGGCTTTAAATATCTATAGTTTTCTAAAAGAGGCATTAGAATGCCAATTCAGGATATGGGACACTAAAGAAAGAACTAGAACACTAAAGGAGACCATCAAAAGTGCTAATGAAGGTGTTAGAACATTGTTGGAGGAGCTAGAATGTTTCCACATGTCTACTTGTAGGTGGAGATTCATGTGAGAGGTAAGGAGGAGGATGATTTTACATAGGTTGTTTGAACCAAGTAGACACTTGAAAAAAACCACCGTCATAAAATATTTAAAAAAAATTGTCATGACCAGCTCTAAGGGAGGCCATAAGTCAATGAAGAAAACTATGAATCCTCCTTAATGGAAAGTCCTCTAACTTTGAATCAATATGCCTTGATCTACATACTAGATACAATAGAAAAATGGGTCATGGTAGTGGATCAAAAATAATTATCCACACCTTAAACCTCCTTGAAATTAATAAGCATGCCATGGAAGGAAAAAATATATGTTGTGTAACCCTGTTCCAAGCATAAAAATGGCTACCACAAAAAAATTATAATTTATTAGCAATACCCTATATTTTATAGAAAAGGACACCTACAATTTTTTTAGTCACTAATAAATCTTGAGGTTTTTGATATTTTTATTTCATAAAACAACCCTAAAATTTTGTAAACCCTCTAAAAAAATTGAAGATAAACCCTTATACTTTTCAAATACATACTGCAATACCACTGTTTACCAATTTTGGCCTACATACATAAATTTGCCTAAATAGATCAATTTATAGAAGTCTCAAGATGGAGTGACAAGCTTAATAGATTTCTTAATTAAGTGGGTGACCAAATAATGAAGAAGATCTCATATTTCTTACAAAGCTTTTAAAACACTTTAAGCAAGCTTAAAGTGCAACTTGTTGATCCTTGGGAAGTAAGCTTGGAAACAAGTCTAGGATTGCAAAATGAAAAAGACCAATAGGGTCTCATGGTGTTAGAAAATTTAGGGGCATGAAATGGATTGCACAAAGTCTTAGAAGTTTATTCGATCCTTCTAAAGAGATAATAGTTTCTTATGCAAGTCTAGATAGACCCGACCATCATAACATGTCACATAGAAATAAATGGGTTAGCTTGATTCTACATTAAAAGGTATGCTTAGAAATCCTCTCAAAGTTGAAGGATTGCATGGCCATGAAATTATTCATGCCTAAATCATAATCTATAAATTTCATATCTTGGTGTCTTTTCTATCTCAATATATAAATCTTCAAAGTTAGACTTTCAAAGTGAGACTTGCATGTAGATGTCAAGTTTAAGATTCATGAAATAGTCATTTGATTCAATGTTCCCAAGGTTGAATGAGAAGTTGTCAGATGTCAAGATCATAGAATCTCATATCAAATCTAATGACATGCATTAATTGACAAGGCTAGTGGGTCCCAAAGATATAATGGAGCATATTTGATTATGCATCAAAGATCAATGGTGAGCATCAAGTCAAAATTTCAAAGGATCTCTTAGGTGAATGCATAAGTGATAAGTGGCATAATCTTGGGCATAGAATATAGATCCAATGGTGTATGGATGAAGCTCAAGTCATTAGGTCTAAGAAGATCAATGAAGCATGTTTACTCATATAAAATATATCTAATGGCAATAAATGAGTCAAAAGGTTAGTAGATCCTAAGAGAAAATGTACAAGTGATAAGTGTCTCAACCACATTAGACTAGAAGAATATCTATGGCTCATGTTCATTCATACAAAGGAAGATCTATGATATGAATGAGGTCAAGAAGTCAAAGAGATGACATTAGGATCTTGAGAATGAATGAAGAGTTGACAGATGGCATAATTTTAGAAGGCCCAAATCAAGATTTATGGCCATAATTAAAATTCAAAATCTAGGGACTTTAAATATAGGTTGAATTTGACTCAGGTTGAACTAGGGTAGTTTTTTTAAAGGATGCATTAAAGCTTAGTTGAGACCTTTATTAGATGATCCAAAGCATGTATACTTAGTTTTCTTGTGTTTTCAACATCACTTACAATAATTCCTTAGCTTCCATAAGTTTTAGAGGTATAATAGATTTGTTTAGACCTAATATAGTTCAAGAACAATGTTATTTGATCTATAAGCTAGTCATCAACATTAAGACTATAGGAAAACCAATAATTTCAATTAGTTTTCATCTATAGTATACCTAGGTTTTATATTTCAAAATAGGGTCAAGTTTATGATTAATAAATGAGTTTCTTATCTATAGACATGGTCATATTTTTAATAAAGAGGTACCTACAACCACTAAAAGCAAACTTAGGCATGGATCTGTCAAGTCCATGGATATGAGGACTTTGTCCTCATAATGAAAATAGTGGAGCATTTATTTCTTCTCAAAGCCTTTTTGGATCAAAGATGGATTAGAAATCAAGAAGGATGGTAGCTCAATTAATGATCTCAGGTGGTGAGTTCCCCCTCTCTCTCACCTTTCTCCTATATCTCTTATTATTATTATCCATTTTTAATCAACCACTTTTGATAAGAAATTATCTCTCAATTCTAGAAGATTAGAGACTCATTTGATAAGGCTAGACCCTATCAAAATTTGTATGAAATAACTCTTAAATCAATAAAAACTCTCTTTACCTATCTCTCCCCTCTAAATTATGTGTAGTAAAGCTTGTGCATGATGGCATTATTAAGGAGAATCTTCCATGCTCGTTATCCTTCTTTCTTACTCATCTCTAAGGTGTCTTCAATTTAGTTGCAGGTCTAAGTTAGTGTTCTTTCTATCATTGATGTAAGCTCTCAGTGAGTCTTAAAACTCCTCTTTACCTTCAATAATTGCTTTCTAAACTTATTTTATCAAACACTTATGCAAAAAGCTAAGTTTTTTGAGATTATGTGGGCTAGCATTGTCTTATGCTTCCTTAGTGTTTACTTCATGCTTATGTGAGTTCTCATTTAAATTTGATGCATCACCTGGTTAACATTTTAGGATCCCTTTCCCCCTTTCTAACCCTTTTATCCATGCAAACATTAGTATAAGTGATCCATCAAGAGGAATCCAGCCTTCTTCAGAGGTCCAACCCATCCATAAGTGACCCATAACTTGGGGTTATTCCAATAGTGTATCTTAATTGGATATATTCTAAATAACCCTCTCCAAGGGTGCAAATTAATGCTACAATAGTTTATGCCATGCTCAATGATATGTCATTTAAAATAATATTGATCAAAGTTTGATGTTGGTTTGATCAATTTGCACAGTTATAGATTCTAAGCAATAACATCTAGTGAATCCAAAAGAATATTCAACATTCTAGTAGCAAAGTAGTGAATACATCGCATGCCAAAGGTGACTAAAAGGTCAGCTTCTAGAGGTATTCCCTTTTAATTCATTAAATTGACTTTAAACTTAGTAAAGAGATTAAGCTTTTCTAACATGCACCCTTATAAAGGTAACTTTGTTTCTCAATCAATTTGAAGGCCTACCCTTGCAAGAATATCTTTGTTAAACCCTTTCATTACCATGGTAGCCCTTAGAGTTTTCCCCTTTTTGGCCTTTAATGGCCAAATTCCTCTAGACCTCCCTCAATATGATCATATTCCAATAGTAGCTCTTAAAAGTTTTATTTATTTTACTAGAGACCAAGCTACAACCCCTTATAAACACCTTATGGATATATCCAACTTCTGTAACATTCATGACATTAATGAGGAAAATGTGGAAATTAAGTTATTAGCCATCTCTTTCAAATATAAAGCCTTAGATTAGTATATAATCATTGATGATAACTCTATTACATCATGGAATCAATTATGGGATGCATTGTGTAATATATTTGAAGACAAAAGTGACCATTTTTCACTTGTAGAGCAATCAACCATAATTTAAAGTCCACTTCATGAAGTTATGCAAGACTTCAACACAAGGTTCCAAAAGACTTGGGATAGAATCCCAGTATATGTTAGGATTACCCCTAGCTTTGCCTTTCTTTAATATTTTAAGGCCCTAAATAATATTATTTGAGTAATGATCCATTCCATGGGAGGAAACACATTTCCAAATGCATATGAGGTGGTAATTAGAGCAAAAAATTACCTAGTGTAGGATGGCAAGCTTACACTTAGACCACCAATGCCTTTGTTCCCTAAGATTAGACCACCCCATGTTTCTATTCTTCCCTTTTATTTCATTCTTCTTATTCCTAAAATTGTTTCTATAGCCTCACTTAAGTAAGAAAATGCTTCAACTAGTCAATTTAGTGATTTCTAAGAATAAAATAACTTTTAAGAGCTGAAGAGCATGTTCTAATCCTTGGGAAATGAACTAGTGAATGTTAAGAGGTATCAAGATTTTAATAGGCCTTACCAAGCCTCATATAAATCTCAACAAAAATATTATCAAGAAAATAGACCACCTTAGAAAGGAAACTTCCAAGTCCAAGGCCAAGGTCAAAACCAAGGATAAGGGCAGCCTAACTATGTTAGGAAAAAAAGATATAATCTAAATGTTTTAAGTAATTCCAACACCTTGGTCCCTATTCAAATTAATTTTGATTAATAAGCTAAGGGTACCATGCCTTATAATTAGTCTTTTATGCAATATATTGTCCCAAATACTGACTTCAACTAGGATTTCAATGATCAATGGCAACAGGCTACTAATTATGGGTACAATCAAGTTCTTATGGCTCAGAACACAAAGGTACCCATGATGACAAAACCAAAAGAGGCTCAATAAGGTCAAATACCTGATGAAGGACCAAGCCAATTGGGTGTTACAATGGTGAATATAAGCAATAAGAGTGTTATGCAGTCAAACAGGCTAGTTCTATCCAAGCATACATTTCAGTGGTAGAGTATACAAGGTTAAAAATAAGGAACATGGATGATAATCAAGATGTAGTCAAATATATTTGTACCATTACTCCTTCAATATCAAATCTAAATGTACTTATTACTATTCCAAAGATTTTAACAACTTCAAGGAATTAAAATTAGGGAAATGTCTGTGTTCCCCAAAACTCACAAATTCAAAGTACAATTTTGGCTCTTAAATTACAACTAAAGGTTGGTATTTCACCCATAAACATTGTGTAACAAATGAAAAAGTCCAATGTGAGTGTGTAAATGTGGGATATTCTATCCATGCCTAGTCAAGTATACATCTTCCAAGAAGGGTTGTCAAGAATTAATGTTTTTGAGAAACCACCAATCAAGGAGAATGTGGTTCTCACCAATGTAGCTAAAGGACTACATGAAAGGCAACTAGGTAAGGTGGTCAAACCTCCTCCTTCTACATTTCAGTAACCATTAGTGAATTTTTTGTGCATAATTTCTTGGTAAATAGTGGGGATAACACCTTAGTAATGCCAAAGTCTATATCTAATTAGCTTGGTCTAAAATATGAGCCATAATCTAAAGGAGTGTTGCAACTAGATGGATCTTCCACCAAGCCATATGTTATCATAAGAGATCTCAACTTGACCCTCCATGCTTGTCTTAATATCTTACTGGCTCAAGAAGTGTTGATCCTACATGTACCTCCTCATTTTTTCCTATGCCTATCCAAGGAATTCACTACAAATATTAGAGGTTATCTTGTAATAGACTAGTCATACATGGCATTTAAAACAAGCTATGGGACCAAAGTGTCTATCAAGGCTGAGCCCATTACACAATTCCACATTGAACCTTATGGGCCATATAGCATAAACTTCAATTTCACCATCCTTGATGAGAATGAATTCATAATTGGTCTTGAATTAAACACTCACCCTAAGGAGATACCAGACATGTTCTTGGATGGACTATAGAATAACAATCATTTGGTTGATCCCTTAGAAGGAGTTGAAGAGAGGGACATGGGTGTCTACTATCTAAATGAAGAGAATAATTCCATGTCATCCCTCATTGGACCTCAAGAAGATCCTAGTGGCTTATAGAAATTTTTCTTTGATGGTTCAAGGAGAAAACATGGAGTGGGTGTAGGTGGAATTCTAGTATCCCCCTCAAATGACAAGTATTTCTCTTCTTACAAATTCTAATTTAGTTGCTCTTACAATGCAACAAAATATAAGGGTCTTATCCATGGCTTTTAATAGGCTATTAAGAGAGGGATCAAATAGTTACAAGTTTATGGGGATAGTGAATTAATAGTGCATCAGGGTAGAGCATAGAATATCATCAAGAATCCCTTGATGAAGTCTTACAAACATAGATTGTGGGACCTAATTAAGGAATTTGAGGATTTTGGCATCCAAGCAATACCAAAAGACCAAAATCAACATGTTGATAGATTAGTAGTTGTGGGATCTCAATTTCATATCCCAAAAGAGCTAAAAAAAACCAAAATGCAACCACATGTCGAAGTGTTAGTAAGACCATTAGTTCTAGACAATGAAACTCATTGGTAGGTCTTTGAAAATGACAAACAAATTGCCTATTTCTTGTAGCAGGAAGCAGAGTTATCCTCCATAAACTAGGAAAAGTTTCAACATCAATATGAAGAGTAAATTATTTAGTTGAGATCTAACAAAATTCCCAAAGGTTTGGTCACCCTTGAAGGTCTTTTCCATGAAGGATATCATATGAGAAAATACAAGGCAATGATGTCAACTAATGAAGAAAATTATAAAAGAGCCCTTATCTTCAAAGATAGGCTCCTAAAGCTTGGAAAGGTAAGCACTAAAGCTGAAAGCATGCTTTTATAGAAATTTTTAAATAATATACAGACATCTTTACTTCAGAATATAGTGACCTAAGAGGCTTTAATTCCAAGATGGCCCAACACACTATAGAACTAGAGGTTAATTCCAAGCCTATCAAGCAAAAGTAGAGGCCTATAAACCCCAAAATTAAAGATTTTATGAGGAAAGAATTGACCAAATTAATTGAATCCAAGATCATCTTTCCAATTAATCACTCCTCATGGGTATATAATTTGGTACCTATGAGGAAGAAGAGTGGGTAAATCAAAAAAAAAATGACTTCAAGGATTTGAATAAGGTCTCTTTAAAATATCACTACCCCTTACCATCTATGGAGAAACTCCTTCAAATAGTTGTTAGTTCAAAAACAAATTCCCTTTTAGATGGGTATTGAAGTTAAAACCAAGTGTTAGTGAGAGAAGAAGATCAATATAAGACTATCTTCAACACAAAGTGAGGCACATATGCTTACCAAAAGATGCCTTTTGGATTGTCAAATATTGGGGCCATTTTACAAAGAGCCATTGATATGGCTTTCCAAGGGTTGCTAAATTAGATGGTACTAGTTTACTTGGATGACATAACAATTTTATCCAAGAGTGAGTACATGGACCTTATAAGGTTGATATTCCAAAGATGTAGAGAGTATGAGATCTCTTTAAATCCCAAGAAATATGTGTTTGTTGTTCATGAAGGTAAAATTTTGGGTCACATTATTTCAAAGGAAAGACTATCCATTAACTCTGATAGAATAAGTTTTATCTTAACAATATCTCTACCCAAGCACAAGAAAGTAATCCACAGCTTCCTTGGGGAAAAGACTTTGTGAGAAGTTTTATCCCTAATTTTGCAAACCTGGCCAATCCCAGCATTACCATGCTAAAGAAGAGCCAAGTTTTGGCTTGGTAATTTGAAGGTAGAGAATCATTTTAGGGCATTAAAAATTCATTACGTAAGCACCCTCACTCATGAATCTTGATTTATCAAAGGATTTCATATTTTATACCTTTTCCAATGTTAAAAGTTTATTATCTATGTTGATACAGAAGAATGGTGAAGGACTTGAGCAACCAATTCCTTTTTTTAGTCAAGGGCTAGAGGGATATAGGGTGATGTACACTTTTATATAAAATCAAGTTCTTGCAGCTTTGAGTAGCCTCAAAAAATTTAGACCAATGCTCTCCAATAGTAAGGTTCATATTATGGTATCTCATCCTAGAGTGAGGGACTTTCTCCTCAACAATGATTTGAATAAGAAAAGAGTAGGCTAGGTTACCAAGGTCATGGAGTATGATGTGGAGATCAAAGTCATCAAGCTAATAAGAGGTAATGGCTTATGTGAGCATATGATGGATGACCTTAAAAAAGGTAAATAAGTTTTTTTGGTGACACAAGACAACTCACAAATACATGTACCTCCACATCATAATAGTTGTCTCCAAGATATGACACATTTCTTGATGATAGGACAATGCCCCCAAGGTTTGGATAGAGCAAAAATATGGTATTTCATGCTTTAGTCCATAGCTTATGCATTAGTTGATGGTATTATTTTTATAAAATACCTCAATGGGTACTTCTTAGGTACATTAATGACAATCAAGTGACAAAGCTCTTGGATTAGTTTCATGATGTACATGTAAGAGGCCATTTTTCTCCAAGATCAACAATAATATAGGTAATGAGGGATAGTTATTACTAGCCTAGCCTTTTCAAGGATGCATATGCATGGGTCAAGAAATGTCAAAAGTGTGCTCTATTTGTAGGCAAATAAAGATTAGCAATTCTTTCACTTAACCCAATCTATGTGGAGAAACCCTTTATGTAATGGGGGTTGGACTTCATAGGAATGATAAATCCACCTTCAAGTGTAGGACATAAATGCATGATTATTATTATATACTACTTCACCATGTAGGTGGAATCAATTACCTTGATAGAATCTAATGAGACATCAGTATTAGACTTCTATGATAGCATAGTGACCAAGTTTGGTGTCCTAACTACTATAATTATAGATAATTCCTTAGCATTTTTTGGTATGAAGACAAGTGAATGGGAATTCAATCTGGGCATCTACCTCAGTACATCCTCAAATTACTATCCCTAAGGTAATTGACTGATAGATTCCACAAACAAGAACTTGATAAGGATTATCAAGAGCACCATCTAAGATAATCAAAGAGTGTGGCATACAAAGATAAGGATAGCCTTATGCACTGATAGAGTGACTCCCAAAGCTACCATTGGAAATTCTCCATATGTCCTTATATATCTAAGGGAAGCCAAATTTCCCATTTCTCTTAAATTACTTACATTGGAGTTATCCCATTAGCTTGAGTTGATGGAGAGTGAGACTATGAATTTGAGGATGATAGAACTCATGGATCTTGAAGAAACTAAGAACCTTACAATAAAGATATTAGAGTCACACAATCTTAGGTCAAAAAATCCTTTGACAAGAGAGCCACAACAATAAACTTCAAGGAAGGGGACATAGTCCTCAAATGAGACTCAAATAAGGCTAAGAAAATTAACCATACCAAGTTTGATACCTTGTGGAGTGGTCTTTATTTGATCTATGGATACAAATAGCATAATGTTTTTCATCTTACATTACTGGATGGAGATGTATTACCCATCTCAGTCAATAGTATTCATTTAAAGCCTTGTTATTATAAGATCATGTAGCTATTGTATGATATTGTAATATATTAGAGTAGTTTTATATTCTTTCCTCTAAGTCCCTTGTCCACATTTCCTTTCAGTTGTGTGTTTCCCTTTCAATAAGTGCCTTGGGAATAGTTATTTGCTTTGATTTTTTATTCCTTTTTGCTTCAAGATGAAGTTTTAGAAAGGGTTAGACTTGAATCAGTTTCACATCAATTAAGAGTAAATATTATGACTCTATATACCTAATAAATCAGTTCAATGCAACTAGTTTTTACATAACAAGCATGCAATCCTAGGATGTCACTAGAAATGTTGGCTAATTTTGGCCTACATATAGAAATTTTCCTAGATAGATAAATTTTTAGAAGTCCAAGGATGGAGTGACAAGTTGAATAGAGTTCCTAATTGAGTGGGTGACCAAATAGTGAATAAGATATGATATTACTTATAAATCTTTTGAAACACTTTAAGCAAGATTAAAGTACAATTTATTGATCCTTGGGACGTTGGCTTGGAAACAGGTCTAAGATTACAAAATGAAAAAGACTAATAGGGTGTCATGGTGTTTCAAGCATTCAAGGGCATGAAATGGATTGCACAAAGTCTTCAAAGTTTATTGGACCCTTCTAAAGAGATAACATTTTCTTGTTTAAGTCTAGAGAGACCAGACCATCATAGCACATCATGTAAAAATAAATGGGTCAGATTGATTTTGCATTTAAAAGGTATGCTTATAAATCCTCTCAGAGCTAAAGGATTACACGAACATGAAGTTATTCATGCCTTATCATGCTTTGCAAATTTCATATATTAATGTCTTTTCTATCTCAAGATATAAAGCTTCAAAATTAGACTTACAGAGTGAGACTGCATGCAAATGTCAAGTTAAACTTTGTGAAATATCCATTTTAATTCAAATTTCCTAAGGTTGAATGAGAAATTGATAGATGTCCAGATAATAGAATCTCATATCAAATCTAATGGCATGCATTAACTGATAAGGCTAGTGGGTCCTAAAGATCTAATAAAGCACATTTGATCATCCATCAAAGATCACTGGTGAGTATCAAGTCAAAAGGTCAAAGGATATCTAGGGTGAACATGTAAGTGACAAGTGTCATAATCTTGGGAGCATAATCTAGATCTAATATTGCATAGATAAATCTCAAGTTAGTTATTCCAATTAGATCAATGAAACACATTCACTTTTACAAAATAGATCTAATGATGAGCAATGGGTCAAAATTTCAATAGATCTTAAGAGCAAATGTGTGGTTGATACATGTCTCAACCATGTTAGACTGGTAGAATATATATGGCTCATGTTTATTCCTATAAAGGGAGATCTACAATGTGCATGAGGTCAAGGAGTCAAAGAT
Source organism: Torreya grandis (assembly GCA_037957365.1). Classification (NCBI taxonomy): domain Eukaryota; kingdom Viridiplantae; phylum Streptophyta; class Pinopsida; order Cupressales; family Taxaceae; genus Torreya; species Torreya grandis. Next base: position 968,927 of record JARHVA010001352.1, on the reverse strand, counting down.
ATGATAGTAGGACCTGATAACGAATGAAGAGTTGATAGATGGCACAATTTGAGAAGGCCCAAATCAAGATCAATGGCCATAGTTAAAATTTGAAAGCTAGGGACTTCAACCAGAGGTTAAATTTAACTTAGGTCAAACTGAGGCAATTTTTTCAAAGGGCACCATTGAAGCTTAATCAAAACCTTTGTTGGAGGATCTAGAGCATGTAAACTCAATTTTCTTGTGTTTTCAACTTTGCGTACAATAAATCCTTAGCTTACACAAGTTTTCGAGGTAGAATAGGTATATTTAGACCTAATATAGTTCAAAAATGATTTTATGTGGTCTATAATCTATTCATCAACATTAAGACTATAAAAAAAACCAATAATTTTGATTGGTTTTCAATTATAAAAGACTTGGGTTTTAGATTTTAAAATAGGGGCAAGTTTTTGATTATTAAAGGAGTGTCTTATCTATTGACATGGTCATAGCTTCAAAAAAAAGGTACTTGAAACTGCTAATATTAGACTTAGGCATGGCTCTATCAAGTTTATGGATATGAGGACTTTATCCTCATAATGAAAATAGTGGAGTATTTATTTCTTCTCAAAGCCTTTTTGGATCAAAGATGGTTTAGAAATAAAAAAGGATGGTAGCTTAATTAATGATCTCAAATTGTGTGTTCCCCCTCTCTCTCCCATTTCTCCTATATCTCTTATTCTTGTCCATTTGTAAGCACTCACTTTTGATAAGAAAATCTCTCTCAATTTTGAAAGAGAAGAGACTCTCATTTGACAAGGCTAGACCCTATCAAAATTTGTATGAAATACCTATTGAAGCAATCTCTCCCATTTTAATTGTGTGTAATAAAGCTTGTGTAGGATGGCATTATGAAGGAGAATCTTTAATGCCCATTATCCTTATTTCTTTCTCATTTATAAGATGTCCTCAATCTAGTTGTAGGTCTAAGTTAGTGTTCTTTATGTCATTGTTGCAAGGTCTTAGTAAATCTTATAACTCATCCTTTCCTTCATTCATTGCTTCCTAAACCTAGTTTATGAAATGCTTATGCAACTAGTTAAGTTTTTTGAGATTCTGTGGGATAGCATTTTCTTATGCTTTCTTAGTGTTTACTTCATGCTTATGTGAGTTCTCATTTAAATTTGGTGCATCACCTAGTTAACTTTATTAGGATCCCTTTCCCCCTTTCTAACCATTTTCTTAGTGAAAAAATTAGTTTAGGTGATCCATCAAGAGGATGCCAACCTTATCTAGAGGTCCAAACCCACCATAGGTGACCCACAGCTTGGGGTTGTCCTAATAGTGTAGCTCAATTGCAGAGAGTTTGAAGAACCCTCTCCAAGGGTGAAAATTGATGCTAAAATAGCCAACACAACACACACCAAGAAAAAAACCCACTCAAATCTCAAAAAAAACAAGGAATCTCACTAATAATTTGAGAAAAGGCAAATGACCATTGAGTGTGTCTCTAATACCATGTCATATTTATCTAAGACCTCTCAACAAGATCAAATTCACACATGAAATATCTAGAGTAGGTGAGAGAGAAAGTGCAAAATGCAAAAATTCATAAACATTACTCATAAACATTGGATGATCAATACAAAGGGAGAGATGTGCATATAGGTGGGAGAGAGATTGAAACCCTACATTCCAATGAATGTGGGACTAATCTTCCCAAATGACCCAAATATCCTCTAAGACCCTAAATAAGCATAATGAACCATGTAAACAAAACCTATAGGACAAAAGTCTACACCAACATATCTAAGGTGCATATGTTATTCAAAAAGTGCCTAATATTGAAAAATTCAAATTAGTTTCAATTTTTAAAACCATTACATGTATTAATACCCACAGACTTGTATAGACCATATTGAGCCAATCTAATACAATAGTTGGTTCACCTTTTGGTATGTTTGAAGTGATCAAATCACTCAATATTTTCAAGTCTTTAATTTGGACTTGATCTTCCAACCTCACTAGGTTATAAGTATCATTGGGTTTCACAATTGAGCTAATCTCAACTACCAAGTGATAACTCACTTTTGCTCCAAAGTTGTGGGCATGTGTCTTCCAATCTCTCTTTATCTCCTTGGATATATGTATTTTAAATATTTATCTATATTTATCATGATCTTAGCTTTATAACCTTACAATGATACATATTTTACAAAACAACTTTCCAATAAGTAAGGTGATTACATCAACACATGAGTGTACTCCTAAACCTTGATCTTTTAATTTCAATCTATTTTAAGTACTTTTAACCCAAATTATATGCATTGATTTTACACTATAATATGCTCGTGGTTGTATTTCAATCACCAAAAAAGTACTCAAATTCAACTCAAGTAAATACAAGGTATGTATACACACCCAGGTACTTATTCTTATCTTTTAAACTATAAATTTCATTACTAGATTAAAAGGAGGGTAAATTTAGATGATATTTTATGATTATATAACACCCCCATCTTCTACACTTGGAAAATTCATATCTTAGTTGTTCTTCTTAGTTATACACTTTATTTACTCCCATAAGCATTGTATATGCTATATATTATACACTTTGGCCTATTCTTAGTCTAAATAATCTTATATTGATGACACAGACATGTTATCTTACCCAAAATGCTTAAAATTTACTTATCTTACACCTCTACAAGTTTTGATATTGTACCTATTTTACTACTTCCTAAACACTAATGTCTGGGATAAATAGTAGTATCAAGATTACTATCCTACCCCAACACAAGTGTCTAGTGTCCTAATTTCATCCAATTTACAAATGAAATGTATCCTAATGGTCAACCTAAGTGATTTAATGTGAGTAAATACTCCAAAGGGATTGATATAAATACAATATCAACCCTCATTCATTCTTCGCCTATAAAAGACCAAAGAGATCAAGGCACTTATCAAAAATCACTCTATCAAGTATTCAATTGATCAAAGATTCCATATTTCTATACCAGTTATAAGAATAAAATATCTATAGGTCTAAAGTATTAAAGAATCAACACAAGAGCCTAATTTTCCAAGTTACAAGTTAGGTCATTATTGTACTTACTTTACACACAATTAATGATTGACACATAAACCAATAGATAGGGGATAACTATATTGATCTGAGGCCCTCTTCAAATTATTGGCTATGTAGGTAATGTCCTTTAACAATAGGGTCATTTGGGTCAGCTCAACATTATATGCCCACTAACCCATTTTTCCCCAAGGTCACATTAAAGACGGAAAGCTAGGGTTTTTCCATTTCATAAGTGATAGTCCATGACCCAGATCTGAATGTAGTAAATTGAAGGCAAAGCCAAACCTAGAAGCATCTAGGTGGTTGTATAATGTTTCACCAAATATTTTGTAAATGGTAGCATCAACATAACCATTTAGAGTAGACATAATTATCTAGATATCTAGAGACACTAGATGTGAAATTTGATAACTATTATAGAACTATCTTCCCACCTACTTTCAACTTGGTCTAGATCTAGAACTACAACAACAATAAAACAAACTAAGTGCTTCTATTATTTATCATTTTTATATCTAGCCTAGTGGTACTTTCTATATTCAAACTATCTCATCATAATAAATTCAATGTATGCTTATATCTAAGTTTAACATTTAATTAACCTGCTATATATCTAATTATCACCCTTGTGCCATTTCATTTATATATTATTAACCCTAAGATTAAACTAAAATACCTCCACACCATTTAATTTTAGGTTTAAATAGTTATAATATAATATGCATGTATAAATATGCCTACATAGTGACAATGTCGAGATAGATGTTAGCAATTAGGCACATAGATGAGTGATCATATACTAAAGATAAATAAAATTGATTAAAATAACTTAAGGAGGAATACATGATGTTGATCATGGCATCATAAATGGTGAATATGAATAGTGTCCATCATGGCATCAAAAATTGAGCAAACAAGAACAAACAAGTGTCATGAACATAACACAAACACAAACACAAAACAAATAGTACATGTAAATTACACAAAGTACATAATAGAATGCCAATGGTCCACACACAATGGAAATTTTCAAATGTCAATTACATGCATGGAAGTATATAATAAGGCTTAGGACCACACAAAAGTACATATTCATATGTCCATAATTAAAATAATGAATACACACAAGACATGAAGTAAACATGAAAATCATGTAATAGTAAATGTAATTGGCACATAATCAATTCATAAAATTAATATATTCAATAACTTAGGTAACTAGTAATATATTTATGCGGAAGTAAGTGATAAATATTAATATATTTTTCATAATTTAAGGAACTGAGCTATGAACAATGAGGGATAGACAAATAATGATAGAACCTATGTAAAAGGATGCCCCTAGTGAACTTTCAAAGGTTTATGAAAACTTTATAAATCCTATGATAATTTTGGATTTAAGAATTGAGAACCTCTATTCATTATCCAATAGAATAAAATAACATGTTGCACTATTAATTGGGTAGAGATCTTTTATTTATTTTTAATTTTTGAGTCTAAGATAGTTAAATGACCCTCAATTATGTTTGAAAATGGAAAAATATATGTTATGCATTCACTCATATATACTTATGAAGCATATTTTATATAAAATGAATATATATATATATATATATATATATATATATATATATATATATATATATATATATATATTGAGTACAAATTCATTGATACAAATAAACTATATGAATCATGCATAAGCCCTAATTTTTTAGTTTTCTAGAATATTGGATTTTTTTTATTTTTGAATATATGAAACAACATGATAATCTTAAAATCAAACAACACATCCAAGGTATGTGTAAAAATGAAATATCATCGAGTGTTGGATAATGAATCATATCAAACTCCTATAGATCATCCATCATTATGGTTTTCTTACCATTCATGCTCTATAAGTTTACCCTTATCTTTTAAATTGTTTTGAATCATGTGGATCTATATGGCATGTTTCTCTATTGTGTAATAAGCCTCATGTGTAGTTTTTGGATAATGTCAAAGTATGTAGGATCAACCAATTATCATCCAAATAATTTAACACAGAAAACCTCAATGAGATTAAAAAATCCACTAAGCATATATCAATTAAATAATTTACACCCAATAACTTATTTTTCACCTCATGTTTTCTCTTTATTCCAATTCTTGATAATATTCACAATTACATAATGTTTTTACCTCTATATTTTACATAAAGATAATATATAGCTAGTAGTGAATGATTATAACCAAATGGTTATACCTTTTCACTTTCCAAACTAGTTTAATTAGTTGTTTACATAAATTTTTATTCAGAAAAGTTTATATTAATTGCACTTTACATTATGGAACTATGTGGGTGACTAAAGTAACCCACAAATGTAATAACCCCAGTGGGCTCAACTAGAATTAGATAAACAAATATTTTTCAAACACTAACTCAATAATAAATTCCATTATGTTATAAATAAGTGATTGTGATATCTAACTAAATAAATTAATTTAATATAACCATATGCAAAAGGTTTAGTGTTGATCGATTTAGCTAATGATCACTTTAAAAGTATAAATATGATTTTGTAAATAAATCTTAGTATTTTAATAATAAGTATAGATTTAAAATTCATCCACTATTGATTCAAACATTAGTACTATTACATAAATATATCTAACTACTATAATTATAAAATATCACCAAAAGGTACAATTTTTACATAATATAAAGTTTCATAAAATTTTCAAATTATACAATGTTTCAAGAAGCATATGAGTCTCAATGAACTTGATTACATCCATAAATAATCATGAGTGTAGGCTCTATCGATTGACTATTAGAGGGGAGGAAGAGCATCACTTGAGTGTTTTTCTACACCAACCTCAAACCATAAATCCCTTGCATAATATCCTAATTAGGGAATGGCCCTCCCTTCATGAATGGGCAGTTAATTATAGTGAAATAATTAAGAATTATCAAATATAACCCATGTGTTTTAAGATAACTAATACATGTAGTATATCATAAAGAAAGTCATTATAACATGATATCGTGAAAAACATGTAAAGTAAATCAAATAGGTGAATTGACAATGTTTTAACTATAAACATTACTTTGTCCAAGTTTTAATATAGTTTTTTAATCTATAAAAATTAGTTGAATTCACACACATAACTCAAATGGATTACCTCAAATATGTCTATTAGTGACACTAATAAAGTACATGAAGTCCATTTCACCTACTTGTTTAGTTTCAATTATACCAAATTGATTCATAAATATAAAATACTAAAATCAATAGATTCTATAAAGAGTTTTCCATACTAAATGCCACAATATGCATAAGTACAGGTAAATCTCAAAAATGCATATAGTCTATCATATGCATCATAATAGTACAAAACAACTACAATTATTTATAGCTTGAGAATAGTTAATTTTCCATTTAATCATATTTCAAGACAACATACTGTAATAGGTAAAATCAAGAAGCACACATCATTTATCTAAATCCATATATGCATGTTTGTCTCCAAATTTATTTCATCCATATAATTTCATTTTTTATCACATCATTTAACTAATTGATTCCCATTCATCAAATATGCATCATCAATCCATCCACATAATAAAACAAGATTTAATATGTCATAACCTAAGACACCATATAATGAATATTTCTAGGTTTCATTAACTCATTAATTTCTATTTTGAGTTTTACCTCATTTGAGTTAGTAAAAAAAATATTTGTGCATCCATTTCCATGTAACATACTTATTCATCCATCTATATATATATATATACACTTATAAGTATTAATTAGATTAGAATATACCCTATCAATACATTTTGAGTATCATATTTGTGTGTGTGTGTGTGTGTGTGTGTGTGTGTGTGTGTGTGTGTGTGTGTGTGTGTGTGTGTGTGTGTGTGTGTGTGTGTGTGTGTGTGTGTGTGTGTGTGTGTGTGTGTGTGTGTGTGTGTATGTATATATATACATATACATACATACATACATACATATATGTGTGTGTGTGTGTGTATATGTGTGTGTGTGTGTGTGTGTGTGTGCGTGTATGTGTGTGTATGTGTATATATACATAAATGTATGTGTTTGTGTATGTGTGTGTGTGTGTATGTCTATATATATATATATATATATATATATATATATATATTATAGATTTTATTTAGCATATTAACCACAATCAATCTAGTTATTTTCCAAAATCATACCAAGAATTAAACTCTATAATATGACTACAGTATATACTCAAACATCTAGTAGTTATCACTTAAAGCTTTGTATAGTTGTGATAAAAGTATAGGTACATATATATACATAATTTTATGTATGTATACACACACATAAGTAATCATATACAATTATGCATATATGTATATATATATACACACACACACACACACACACACCCATTAATGTCTATACAACTTTGGTAAACATTCCAATACACAAACTTCACAAAAATGAATCAACTCAGCCATAGTATATTTATATAACTAATTTAATGTAAATACATCACAAACAAATTCATTATATCCCAAATGTTATTTTTCTCAACATATTTACTCATAAGTACTCAACTCATTTTATACCATTGTCCTAGTTTAGGTATCTTTTATAGTTTCAAATATTTATAAAAGTCTAAAATAAATCTACAGTTTCTACATTCCTATATTTCTAATAATTACTCTCAAGAATGAATAAACTATTTTTAAAATACCAAAGGATAGCTATAGAATTTTATACAAAACTATGGGTTCTACTACCAATTCTGGTTTACATAATATATTTATGAGATCTTTTGAATGCAAAAATCTCACAATAATAAATATATCCTAAATGTTAAATGGTTTCAAGACATTTCCTATAGGTACTCAACCCATTTTATTTTCCATAAAAATCTAAACTCATGCATATCCATGTTCCTAAAATGAGAGTTTACTTGTTTAAAAAGAATATGATTAGTCTTTGAACACAAGACAAACCTGTGTTGATCAATATAGGCTTGAATATTAATACTGGTAGTTTCACCCATTTATCAAAATATGAGTATAAATCAACCCCTAAAGTAACATTTTATGGTTTTATATAAGCTTATAAGGGTAAATTATAAATTTAATCATGCCCAAAATTATCTTAAGGAAAAACTAGACCTAGTTATACCTCATCGACTAAGGAAAAACTAGGCCTAGTTATACCTCATCGACTAAGTTCAATTCTATGTATAGATAAAGTAGGTCCAATTTAGTGAACCCTAAACTAATATAAAATATTTATAATCATATTTTCAAGGATTCCTTCTCAAAGGAGTCATTTAATACATTTACATAGTTTACTCAAGGATTATATTATTCCCATTTGGTCATTTTACTAACACAAAATTTTCCACTAAAATCCTATATAATTATTTTGGGTGTTGACATCAAAATTTATAGTCATTTTGGATGAGGGTTAGGGTTTACATTTTTGGCCCTATGGATGGGTCGATCCCATCCCTAGGGTTAAATATGTAACCCTTTTTTTATAAAATTTCATTCTAATGTAAATGAAAAAACCCCATTCAATAAATTTACAATTTTTGTCTTAATAAATCAATTCAAAAAGTACTATGAATTCAATCAACAACCCCTACCTAGTAGTGTAGTCATGGTTATACCAAAAATGATGTTACTTACACCAAATCTCCACCCAAAACCTTCACTTTCTTCTTGTTATCTTCCTACCCATCGAATGTGTGTGTGCCCATCTATCCAAATTCTTCCCCATCTCTTATTTTATCCTCCTATATACTGCTCATATGCAATGACCATAAATACTACCACCAAAATTGGGTGTGTCCATTATAAACTTGTATAAAATGTCCATGTACTCAAATA